>VDFB02353493.1:86143988-86349470 GCA_007258455.2 Sequoia sempervirens | reverse complement strand
ACATACAATCTTGATAAGACTTCATACTGTGATAAGCCTTTCAGCCAAGGGTCTCCCCAACACCATTTGTCGCCCAGAGTCTTCCCAATATACAATAAGAGTGGCCTATCAGCCAGAGATCTCCACTTGGAAAAAGGTTACAGCGAGCACCACAAGTCATAGCGACAACACCAGTCAGCAAGACATCAACAAAGTCACAGCAACCAAAACATTTCAAAAGGTTTCACATCTGCTAGTCGGCCAGACACAATGAAGGTCATACCAACTTTTCTCTTCCAAAGGTTTCATCATGTGAGATTGAGGTACATATTTCCAACAGATATATGTTTGGTTATCCTCTTTGATATATTAGTTTTTTGGTTACTAATGCGATGATGAGTTTTCATGTTTTATTTGTTTTGGAATTATGAGTTATGTAGGTTGTGGATTCTACCCACTTTATTGTAGTGGGATGACTCATATGTGGACTATCTATATCCACAAAATTATTTCAATTTTTATGCATACTTTGTTGGTTAGCCTTATCTATGGTCATATATTCATTGGTATGTTGCATTGAGATAGGATTGATCTATACAAAGACTTTATTGCAGATTTTTGTTTGGTATGTTGATGGCATAAAGTTCTATCTATGATTTGTATACCCTACTTTAAGGTATTGTTAACTTGGATGAGTTATAAATTTCTATGGTTTCTATTCTAGCTGGTATGAGTAAGGTAGCTAATCAGAGCCTTTTTATCATTTGAATTTGATCCTTGTGTTCATATAAATATTTTTGTAGGTTTCAGTGATAGCTGATATGTTTCACCTTGTAGATGGCATGTTGGAGGATGTGAAAGATTTATTTTCTTGATGGTGGTTATGAAATGGTTTCTTTTGTAGGTATCTTATTGGATCATGAAAGCATGGTGAAGATTCATATGTTACATGATTGGTTAAGGGATTTTTTCCCCTTGTTTTTGATTCCTATGGGTTTATTTAAAATATTGATGTCAAATGGGAGAATGTTAGGATTAAGGTTCCATCTACCTTTCCAATCCTATGTCATATGTCATGGTTCCAACATCCTTGGAAATTGTTTCTAGGAACTTAGGGTGTATTGGGAAAATATTGTGTACTATTGATTCTCACCATGTTTTATAATATATTCACAAGGGGTGATGGGCTCCACTAGTAGTAGTAAAGGTGAGTTATGGACATAAATATTTATTATTTTTTCTCTCACATGTTCATGCCTAGAATGGGATAATGAATGATAAGGAAAAGGATAAATGAGTGTCTATTTGGATTCTCCAATTGGGAGGTTGGAATGACATAACAAGTGTCTTGATATTTCATCATTTATTATATTTAATGTAATGTTTATCTTCCAAATTTGGGTGCCCAAGTTGGAGGGAAACTATTGGAGCCAAAACTAGTGTCCTTGCACATTTCAAGGAGGTATTCCAAGGGTTGGGGATATTTGGAATAAAGTTCATTTTTGGGTTCTATTTTTGGTGCATTAGATGCCATCATAAGTCTATAAATTTAACCTCTTGGATGTAGAAAAGATGAGAAAAAATTGGATGTAGAGTTTTATTATAAGAACAAGAATAGGTTGAGGCATAAAGAGGTTGTTCATAGGTACCAAAATGTTGCCATGGTGGAGGAAAAGAGAAGAATGGAAGTGAATGTATTGTAATCTCATTTATTTGAAGATAATACATACTTTGCCTCTCTGCTTGGTTGATTTTTTTTCCCGTAAGGGTTTCTCCAAGTAAATCTTGTGTTATGTGATGATCTTGTGTTGTTGATTTGTTCCTCATTTTTACTATTTTATGGTAATTTTATTCTTTATATATTATTTTTATAAGTTCACATAAGATGGTGTTATTAAGCATGTTATGTTGGATGATTTTTGGCATAAAAAAGAAGAGGGATCTAACCATGGTATTTCCATATTAAGGAAACTTAATTTTTTAGATTTGTATATAAGTTTCACACTTTAATGTTTTTTGTAAACCAAGCCTTGTATCTCATCCATTGAAGTCATATTTGGAAAGAGATTGAATTTCCTAACAATTGGTATAAGAACCTATTTATTTCTCATCAATAGAGTCCTTTTAAAAGAAAACTTTCCTATAAAGGAAAGTGTGACTCATGCAACTACATGTCAAATATTTTTCAAAATTACCAAAAATTCTAAGGAACTTCAACATCTACTATTCATTACTATTGGAATAATGATTAAAATGAATACATATTCCAAAACTAATAGTGGCCTATTTTTCCCTTAGAATATTGATAACAAGATAACCTAATGGTTATCAATTGGTTTAACAATGAAATGTTAGAATAGTGGCCTATTTGGCCCTCAAAAGATTGATAATAAGATAACCTAATGGTTATCAAATGGTTTGATAGTCACATGTTATAACAGTGTCCTATTTCACCCTCATAATATTGATAACAATATAAACTAATGGTTATCAAGTAGTTTGATAGTGATATGATATAAAACTGGCCTATTTGGCCCAAGAAATATCACTGAAAATAATCACGAGAGTAACAAGTATTTTACCAAGAATATGGTTTCAACAATGGTCCAAATGGAGGGAATTGGTAAAATGTGGGGAAGGATTAAGGAAATGAATGAAGATATAAAAAAATTATTGCAGGTTAGTCATAGTTCGGTTAAGAATAGTGTGGAGTCCTTGAAGGTGTTGTTTGGAAAGATTAGTCAGCTCGGGGAGGATAAACTATACTTTGTTGATATGATTGACAAGGACCAGTATTCCAAGGGAAAAGGGAAGAAGAATGCCAAATAAGAGGTCAAAGTCTCATGTACAAGAACTAGGGTCAACCTTAGGAAGACATGTGAAGAGGAAAAGAAAGAATTAATGGATATGGTTAACCTACACTGCAACTAGGAGATCGAGGTGGCCAACACCTTGAACAATATGAAATAGTTTGTGCATCTTTGTTGTTTTTTTCTATTTTTGTTTCTTTGTTGTTGGGTTGCTATTTTTTGGATGTTATTTTTCTTTTGGCTTCTACTTTTTCTTCAATTTCTATCTCTCTTAGTGGCAATTTGGTCTAAAGTGATGTACATGGTTTTGGTCCCTTCAAAACCTATTTTTCCAATATAATCAAAACAATGGTCTAAATGACCCAACCATTTACCACAAATAAATGATATTAGGGTACTCTAAATGGTTATCAATTCTCATAATAACATACTATAATAGTGGCCTATGCAGCCCAATAATTATCACATAGGAACCTAAGAAGATAAAACCAATGGTTATTAGAAATATCACAAAGATATGTCTTTACATAAATGAACCAAGTGTGTGTGTGTATGTGAGTTCTTAGTTTTTAGGGTGATCTTGGTTCTCTTCCCAAATCTATTGCTCTCTCTTAGGTGATACTCTCCCTCTCAATCTTGGAGGGGAAGAATAATTTCTTTCATCTAACTCATCAAGTTGAAAAGGTATTTAGTTTGATAATATACTAAAGAATTAACATGCCATTAAACACAAAATTTAACATTCTTTATCATTTCTATGAAACCAATTTTCATATTAATATTAATCAAACTATATCAAACTCATATAATATTGAATTTTCATGTATTCTAATCACTCAAAATTTAATTTTTATGTTCATAATAAAAAACAAAAGACAAAAAAAACATAGTCTAGAAGGTTCAAAAAAAGGGATGTAACATCTCCTCCCTCTTAAATATCATTGTCCCCAATAATTTAGTTTAATTGAACATAAAATGAAAACATCAGCAATATTTTTTCTTCTAAGAAAATGTTTGATTAAACAAGTGTTGATTTTTTATATAAAATTCTTCAAATTTCCATAGTGGCACTATCCTAACAATATTGTTCCCACTAGACCTTCCATTGAGTAATCTCTTTGATGTGTAAGTGGAGCTTAGGAACCTTGAGCACTTTGTGAGGCTTGATTATGACCACTCCTAGATCTTGAACATGTAAGGAATTCCAATAAAGAATATGATAAAAACTAGAAATATACCTTTTCAAATAGAAAACATGGAAGACATCATGCATATGAGGTAGAGTTGGTGTTATATCTATTTTATAGGAAGCTGGGTTAATAAATTCCAATGAGATTGAATGATGCCATGTAGCTTGGTGTTTTTTATTAGAGGTAAAGAAGGTTTTGAAGGGGCCTTGAAACCCTTTACAAAAAAGGAAGTTGTTTCAAAAGATAACCAAAAAAATCAGCAAACAACCAACACACAGCAAAACATTAGCACAACAGCTACCAAAAAGGACAAAAAACAACTACAGATTCTTCAGAATATTAGTAGCCTCCATGTCACTTTCAATTATCTTTTGATGCATATCCATAACCTCAGAAATCTCTTTGGCAAGGACCCCTTGCATCTTAGTTTTGTTGCAATTTCTAGCACCGGGCCCCAAAACACATACCTCTTTAATTCAAACATCATGTAAACCAACAACATTCCCAGCAACAATGTTATCAACTGAAGCTTCCTCAATTAACTGCCTATTCCCAACAGTGTCCTTATCATCAGGAGCTTCCTCCATCCATTTCCTAGCCTTCTCATTGAGAATGGTAAGTCCCTTCACTTCATTACTCATCACATATTTAGTCACTTCCAAAACCTTGGCCAACTTCATGTTAACCAGGTAGCTTAGTGTTAATTTAGTAGACTTACCAAATTTTATTGATCTCTTTAAGGGTTTGACTCTTAAGAGTACTTTATTTCCTATAGAGAAAATTTGGGGTGTAAATTTGGTATTAGTATAGCTTTTCTATCTATTATTTTCTTTAACCAATCTCTTTTTAATCAACTTAATCTTCTCTTTTATTTTTTTATAGCATTTTTAAATTAATGCTAATTGTATATTCTAGTTTATCTCAATTGATAGGATTTTGTCATTTCCTACCATACAATGTTTTGAAAGGAGCCATTTTTATTACAAAACGATAGGAATTATTAAAGGAAAACTAGAGGTAGGTACCCCTCCCACTTATATTATTGATCCATGCAATACACCCTCAACAATGATTCTAGTACTTAGTAACTATACCATGCATGCATGGGCACATAGGTAAGGATGGAGCGAGCATGAGCAAGAGTAGGCAGGAGAAGACAAGTGGGAGTTGTTTTGAAATCTATAGATGTTGATTAGGGAGATGATGATGAGGATGGAGATTCATGGTTTGATGTTTTTTCATGATTGATTTTGGTGTTGCTGCTAGGCGATGGTGTTTCTAAGGTTTCCTCTAGTCAGCTCATGGTGGAGTTTCCTTCTTTTGATCTAGCATTGGTTGTGTGCTTGGGATCTTCTTTTTGTTGCATGGGACTAGTCGAGGCTAAGCCTTGCCTTTGGTTTGTGGCATGTTTGGTAGCTTATTCCTGGTTTGTAGATGCTTTATCCATTTTGGCTTTCTTCTCTGCTATTATGTTGTGTTGGGTTTTAGCTTGTTGTTTGCAACTTTTAGGGTCTGCAAATGGTGTTGGGGATCTTTTTTCTCTTTTTCTTGTTTTCTATTAGATATCTTGATGTAGGAGTTTGGTGGTAGTAGCTTTTGTTTGGTTTTTTTCCATGCCTTTTCCCTTCTCTCTAGTTGTTGGTTGGTCTTTTTTTTTTTTTTCTCATGGTCCAATTGTACTATGTGTTCTTAGGTTTTCCTACTACCCTAGTTTGTGGGGTGCTTTTCATGTTTACGGTGGGGGGTTTTTGGTTTGTCCTTTAGGGTGGGATGACCTCTAAGATCCCTCTGGTTTCTCTAGTGCTCTCATCCTTAATGGGATTTTTTGTTTCCTTTGGGGGAAGTGTTGCTCCTGTTGGTGTGGTTGGTGCACTTGGATCTCAGATTCTCGAGGTGGATTGTGGTGTTGGATAGTCTCATGGTTTCTTTGTCAAAATTTTTCAAGTTGGTGGATGGGTTGTTCTCTATGCCCATCAAGATATCTTTGGTGATCATGTTGTTAAAGAGAGTTATGCAAGTTTTTTTGAAACCCTTGTGGATTGTTATATCTTTATTGTTGAGGAAGTCAAATAGTGTGGATTTGGTCTCTTGTTTTTGGGTTTGGATTTAGAAGAAAGAAAGGTTCCTATTGATGAGGAACAAGGGAGTGGAGGTTGACTCTTTTTTTGTCTCTTTTCTCTTAGTTGCACTGATCTTACTATTGTTAATGCTCAAGGTGGTGGCTGCCCCTATTTTTGTCTTTTGGAAGTTGGCTGGGATGTTTTCTTTGTCTTTACTAAATTCCTAGATTCTTGTTAAGCTTAAGGGATATTTTTTTGGGTTGTTCCCAGATTGCATTCATTTGGATAGGTGGTCTTCAAAGTTTTATTCCAAATCCTAGATGTTGTTGATGAGTATAATGCTAAAAGTTGTTAAGGTGGCTCTATGGCTATTGTTCGGGATTCATTTCTTGTTCCACCTTATGTTCCTGTAGTTGGTTTTCCAAAGGATGGTATGGTGAAATTATTTTCTAGAGTGTTGGATTTCTCCTCAGATCCTATTTAGGTGGATTTCTCTCCTATTAAGGTGGAGATGGGGGTTGAAAGTTTTTGGTTTGCTCAGTTGTTGATCCTTTTGAGGTGGATGCTTCTCCTATGGAGGTGGAGATTGAGGTTGCTAGAAATTTTAGGTTGTGGTGGAAAAGATGATTGTGAAATCCTCTCCAATAGAGGGGAGCTCTCTCCTTTCAAGGTGGATATTGAGTTAGTTTTATGGTTTGACAGGTGTTTTAAGGGTTTTCTCTCTACCTCTTAGTTCTGTTTTGTACTTATCATTCTGAGGTAGGGAGCTTTTTTGGATTGTTTATCCTAAATGGGAGTACTTGTTGCTTTCTTCCTTATGGCTCAATGATTTGGTTACTAAGAAAATTGTTTGCTACAACTAGGCTATGTTGGTGCTTGAATGATTATGACAATATTTTTGGGTTTTCGATCCCTAAAAAATTCCTAAATGTTTTTTTGGGTTCAAGGTCCCTATAAAAACCTAGCTATAAATGGTTTTTGGTTCCCTTCAAAACCATTTTTTGTAGCTTGGGTATTCTATTGTATCTTATGGTTGGTTGTTGTTGATGGGTTGTTGATGGTATGTGTTTCTATTTGCTTGCAACTATCTTTTGGTGGGGTTTCAGGTCCGTTTAAAAACTTGTTTGTAAGGGGTTTTAGGTCCCCTCAAAACATGTTTTCCCATAATAAAAAATAGTTATTCTAATACTTGGTTAACTATTTTAGTTTGGCCTTATGTATCAGGATGATAAGATAACATTATATTTATCTTTTTCCCTAACACCAAAAACAAGATTTTCCAAAACCTTGAAGTCATTCCTGTATCTCTATTTAAGATTATTTTCTTTGAAACTTCATGTAATTGAAATATTTCATGTAAAAAAATTTATTGCAACCATAGATACTTCATCTGTAAGGAACTTCCTAGTATAAAGTGAGCTACTTTTGTAATTTTTTCAACTATTACTAGAATTATATCATGTCTATTCCTTGAAATAAGTAGACCTTGGAAAAAATCCATACTAATTACTTACCATTTCCACTCCAATATTTCATGATGATATAATAATCATATTGGGTGTTGATTTCAACCATTAACTCATTGAAATTTGAGACACCCTACAATAAATTATTTTATTGTATCTTGCTTCATTCCCTTCCAACAATATAGTGGCTTCACATTTGCCAATAATTTTGTCACTCTCAAGTGGTTAACATATGAGGCACAATGGGATTCTTTCAACACAAAAGTCCTCAAATTGTTTTGGTTTGTGTTGTGTGGTCTCACAATACACCCCAAGACTAAAAAGACTTGGGGAGCCAAGTGAAAAATATAACTCTTATGGTAGGAGCTAAAAAAATTGGAAGATCACTGGAAGTGAAGAAATGAAGAGAAATATTTGATTATAAGAAAGTACTTCATATTGTAAGTGTTTCGTGCACCAGATACTGGGTACCAGAAACACAAAAAAGGTGAAAGGTAATGTGAATTTTAAGCGAAAGACTCTAGTGTGGTATGAAGCTTTCCAGTAAGAGGGATTCTGGTATAGTGGAGTTCCAATACAACTAAGGTTTGGGAAAGTAAGTGGGTAAATTTGAATACCAAGTACCGGGTACTGGGTTGTGATGTGAAATGTAATGTTAAAATTTTAAATTTGTCTAATGATATCAGTGATCTGGTATATGTATAATGATTTATGATATGTTTTTAAAAAGGCATGTTAATTATGATATTTTTGTACTAACATTTGAATAATGGTTTTATTTACATGAGATGTTATAATGTTTTTTTTAAAAGGGATTTAATATATGGAATTTGTGATTGTAGGAGATATCAATTGTGATGCAAATCTCGGGTATGGATGGTCAAGAAAAATTGAATCATGGAAGGAATAATTTCAGGGTTTGATCACTCGGGAGGTGATAATGCAAACAACTTTGAGTCCACCAGAATGTTGGGGATCTCGGTATTTCATATGCGGTGGGAACAAATGCCAATCTTTGGGAGAGCCCATTCCTAAGAGTGACAGAACCAGAGCCAAGAGATGTGTGGGGGAAAAAAATATACCTTTTCATTCTGACTATATGGGAACCCCCTACACATTATCATGATTCGAAGTATCATCCTGGCGAAGATTCAGGATCAACACCGGAAGAGCTTCAATGAGTAATTGGAGTTGACTTCCATTGACTTCAATTGCAATTCGATCCTATTGGTCACAATATTCCATGTGCCTTGATGAGATTGGTCCCTTAGATTTCCTCTCATGTGGTTGTCTTATACTATCTAAGCCTTGTGTTCTATAAAAGGCTAGAGGATGCTTCATTTTTATTTTAAGTTCATAATTTTTGGATGTCGGAGAAGCATAAACTTTTTTTAAGTTTTGTTCTTTTTCCTATTTTCTAAACCATTCTGGTGTAAAAATTTGTATGCACGTAGACATTAATTGATATCATATCTTAATAGATAGCTACCTATCTCAATATCTTTTGTAGTTGGTTTTGTAAGTTCGGTTGAACAAGACTGTATGCTGCGCCATTTAAGGGTGCATACAAAACCTACTCAGTGTCCATAAACGAAACCCTCTCTTTAAAATCTTGCACTATTTTATATGTAGTTTTGAAGAAATTTGGTGAAATATAAAGTGGTTTGCTCAATTTTAATTAATTATTTGGGGCATCCATGGAGAATAACTGGGAGAAACTTTTATTTTTCAGTATTTTTTATACTTTGTTTTAGAATAGATGTTTAATATTTGAAAATGTTCCAAAAAATAGATTAAATGAATGGAAGGAATTTTGTTAAAAATATTTTGTTTTCCATAAAGTTGTTGAATGCTCAATGCTAAATCTACTTAAGTGATAGCAAGGAATTTGTGATATTTCATGAAATGTTATGTAAAATCTTTTGTTTTCATGATGTTCGAGCTTATTGTTTCAATTCAGGGTGTTATCTAAAATGTTCAAAGACCAACCGTAGTCCCTTTGAGATTAACAAAAATATCACATAATAACTCGAGATCGACCCTGGTGCAACCATGACCTGGTTATCAGAGACTTGAGATTGAATGAAATCCAATCTTTGTCCCATTAATGCATAATTTCCCTTTAGGTTGTCTTTGTTCCATATCTTTCAAGAAGGATAGGCTCTTCGCAATCTTGTCTGTGGAGATTTTATTCGACCTGTTTTCTGCAAGTGAAATTGTCATCAACAGGAACTGGTGCCAAAAGGAGGGTGTTTCTTTGATATTTTAGGTTTCATCCTTTAGAATTGGAGAATTATGCTTTGAAATGTTATTTCTAAGTTTGGAAAGAACCTTGTAAATGAGAAATTGAATGCAAGTTGGTTTTTATTATGGAAATTGGAAAAAATTGCAAAATATTTAATCAAAAATTGCATCCTTTGAGTTTGTTTACTTTTGGGAGAGTCACCGAGTGTAGAATTCATGATACAATTGATCACGGTGAACTTGAGTGTGAATTTTTTTTAACTAGGGTAAGTTTGGCCATAAGTGGAGCAATTTCGTTAATAGAAGAAGTTTTAACTGCTAAAAGAAAGGGATTGTTAACGACAAAAAAGTTCTACCCTAGTGGAGTTGGAAATATTAAAAAATTAATTGATAAACCAAAATAGTTAGAAAACTACAATTATTATAAATAAAATTCTAACACTTTGCAAGGGAATAGGCGAGAATGTCGAGATTTGGAGATATTTCATCACAAACGAGGAAATGACATGGATGAATCATCATTCCCTGTATATGTGGAAAACATAGATAATGAGATGGAGCAGGAAAATCGAGCAGGAAACGTGTGTATTGTGCTTCAAGTTGGGAATTCACCAACTATAGAAAGACATTTTCTTGATTTTATAGAAGATATAGAATATCAAGTTTTTACTTTTCTCTTTTTGATAGCAATATAAATAGTGATATATCTTGGTCTAACAAAATACAAAGTGAAGATAGGGCTGAAGATATGAAAATTTTTAGAAGAGAAGGAAACAAAGAAATAAACGTAGTTGTTCATGGAAATGGACCAGGGTTGGGAGAAGGTATAGTATTGCTGCATCAGATAGAATGTGTGCAATCGGTCTCTAATGAGATCGTTTTCATACATTTGAGCCAAATTTTGGGTAAGTACACTTTTGAATTTATGATGTTTAAATGCAAAAAATTTAAGATATTCCATTGCTACAGTAGAATATTGAAAATTTTGATAAGAGAATTTAAAGACAAATTTGCTATAATTCGCACTAAAACTATAGAGGAAATACTTGTAGAAATTGAAATAAATTGCTTTATTAGAGTTAATCTTTTTGTGATGATAGAGTTAGGGTAGTTAGGGTTAGTTTAGTTTTTTTTAAAATTTTGTAGTTTTTTTTAGGGTTTTTTTCTTTGTGCTTGTTTTTTTTTTCTTGTTTCATTTTGTTCTTTTCTTTTTCCTACCCTATGTATTAGCAAATTCTGCTTAATTTATCTTATGCGTGAGAGTGAAATTCAAACATTTTGCAAAACTAAACTGAAAATAAGAAACAATAAAGTCATTCACAGTAACACACACTTTTAAAGATACCACAAAGAGATATATATATGTGTGTGTGTGCATATCACGTATATACATCAAATATAAAAATCCTCATTCAAAAAAATAAAAAAAAGATTCAAAAGGTGAGTGAGAAAAGTTGCAGATGATAATAGCCATTTAGTTAATCTGGGATGCCTCTTCAATTAGGGCCAAATACCCTATGTAGGCGAGTTCTCGGTGAGTTTCAAAGTCTTGGATATGGAGACTAGTAAGAAAGGGCTGAAGTGGAACCACTTCCTCATGTTCCAAGAACTAAGGAATATCATCCATGGAGGGAATCCCAATGGTTAGATGTGCAATAGCTAAGATGGTATCCAAATTCTCCAAGAATTTGGGCTTCACTATTAAGTTGGATACAACACGAACATCTTCAATAGGTAGCCCAATGTCTAGAAGTGATGCTACAAAGTGAGAAGCTATGTTAGAGTATAAATGAAAGTAGTAGATGGATGCAACATATCTTTCCCCGAGGACTAAGCATAAGTTTGGCATAGTGAAACTGGAAGTCCTAATGATGAAGACCTTTTCAAGACTTTGTGGTGTGATGCTCCCTAAGAAAACATTCTGTCTATGAGAAAAACCTAAGCAAATTGGAGTATCCATGGCTAAGAAGCAAATCCAAAGACAAAAAACAGAGTAGATAAACATAAAATAAAAAAAAAAGAGAAAGAAAAGAGAAGTGTGGAGAATTCAAGAAGAAATGCACAAAATTTATAGGAAGCCATAAGCAAGGTTGCGGTACATAGTTTCCTTGAGTAATTGTTTTTTTTTTTTTTGGAAATCGTATGCAAGGTGGCAGTTGAACAATAATCTTCAGAATTAAAGATTAAATCAAATTAATTATTTACACATATCTAGTGAAATTGCTTTAAATTTGAGCAATATGGAGATTGTGAATCAAGCAAGTTGAAGATTTCAAAATTAATAGTGGTCATTTCAAACTGTTTGAAAGAGTTGTATTAATTATGGAAGATGTTATGTGTGCGGACTATACAGGAAAATGAAGTTAGAAAGGCAGTACACATCATCACCTGAGTAAGTTGAATGGATAATATGTGTTGAGCAAGGCATGTGAATCTAATGCAAAATAATGTGATTGTGTTTCAAGGTAATCATGACATTTTGATCCATTAATGAAGTGCAACGCCATCAAGTTGAGATAGTTAGCAGAAATTTTAGTAGTTGCCATAAAATTTAATTGGAAGGGTGGTAACTAATGTTTCTAAATTTAGATTTAAATTTGGTGATTAAGTTGTCTATTGCTAAATTTTAATTTATGCATAATTTTAACATATAGCGAGCTATAGTTAGCTAGGATTTGGCATAAATTAGTGAAATTTAGCTGGAAACACACACCTATAGGGAATCATTAAATTAGTTTTTGGGAAGTAGTGAATTGATGAAGGGATTTACATTGGATGAAAAATAAAAAAGTAACCTTCGCTACCACTGTAATTCCCAACCTAATAGCAGTGCTTCAATGCTTGCAAGTTGATAAAAGAGCTATTATTGCTATATCATATATATAGTAACGAGTACATCATTCCCATTTACATCAGAAATATGTGAACTTGATTGAAATTTGTTATCAACTGATATTCCTCGACATAATCTTTTGTCCTCTCACTTTTCTCCGCCTCCATTTTCGCAAGACAAATTACTGTGCATTCATTATTATCAGACAAACATCTCAGAAATGTTTATGAATTCTACACGCGATTCATGCAAAGTATTGCCCACCTAAAATTGAAACTTTAGAATATATAAATAATATTAAAAATTTGAGCAAAAGTGAAATATTCCATGTACTAGTTTGAGATGACTGTTGCATATGCTTGGGAAGATAGTTGCATTATCGGTTGGCATTGGTTGTTATTGTTGACAACATTCTGTTTAGGCTGTCATTGTTGTATGATGATGTGTTGCTGAAGTTTAGGTTGGATGTCATGTTTTGTTTGATATCATGTAAAGAAGTATTTTGTATGGTTGTTGTTAGCAGAGTTGTTTTCATGGTGATTTATTAAGATGAGGATTAGAAGTAATGCTGATGGTGGAGAGATGGTGGAGAGATGTTGCTGATGATCTATAGTATGTTGTATGCTCTCCCCTGATGTTCTTGATGAAGCATATGTTGCTAAAAGAAAGTTTTGGCCTCTGCAAGTTGTTGAAAGGTTCTATTCCTAAAAGTTGTTGTGAAGACTATTTGGGAGAGTGCTCCACATTCTTCCATTGTTAGAGATGTGGTTTTGTGGTTTGGTATTTAGTGTTTGTGTTCTATGGACGTTGTACTCCTATCTTTTTAGGTCACCAATGTTGCCGATGAAGTTTTTGTGAATTGCAAAAGGTTGGCAGTGTTGTTGGTTATCTAGACTAGTCTGAAAAATGCTCCACATTTCTTCACATTGATGTCTCTACTCTTGTGGCTTGGTGAATGTGCACTTAGTGTCTTTGCAGTATCTCGATTCCAATTTCATATGTTGAAGTGATATGCAAGTTGATTTGCTAATGTTATAGTTGTGCATTCTATGTTTCTAAAAGAAGTATTATGTTCTTGTTTGGGTTGCGACCTAGCTGTTGGTGGTATGATAGTATAAAAGAAGTATCTGCAGATGTTGTTGGATGTTCAAGGAACATCCCTTTGTGATCAACACAGTTGTGCTTGATTTCTTTTGGTGTTACATTGTGTTTGAGTTGGTCTTCTAGGTAATTTGTGGATATCTAGTTAACAGGGCTTGTCATCTTACTTACATGCTCTGTGTTTGAGAGTTTGCACTAGCATATGAAGTTGTGTTAAGATGGATTTGGTTCTTGACCTATTTTGGTTAGAACCACATTGATTAAATTTAATTAAAGTTATGTTTTTGGGGGGCGACTGGTTATGTGCTTCACATTTCATCTACACGTTTCATTATTGCCAACTCGGGTTGGTGTGCATCGTGTGTGAATTGTTTGGGATCACATTGGAAGATGCAATAAGATTGTTTTTAAATAAGACCACATTATGTTTTTGTGGCCGCCTTGTTGAAATCATTATTTATCTTTCTTTTGGCTGACCTAATCGATGTTTTTAGGTCTTGCAGTGTATATAAATGTGTGGACACAGAAAAAGTAACCCTTCTAATTTTTCCTTTTTTGTGTCTCCTTGTGCTTATTTGGCTTGATTTTACCTTGATTTAATGTTGCAATGTGGCCCACACATTCACATTAGGTCTGAATCTTTATGAGTCATTAAGAATTTATGATGTCTTGTAAAGGTGTTGTGAAATGTTGTGACACATTTTCACACTTTTCTAGACTCTTCTTATTATAATTTACACTTACATACCCCCTTTTCTCTCTTACCAAGTCTTATTTTAAAGTGTTGTAAAGTCTTGTAACAAACTTTCACACTTTTCTAGACTTGTCATCAACAAATACACCTTTCTTGTGCTTTATTTGGCCCCTTTATGTGCAAGTTTACAAGCCTTAATTAAGTGTATTTTTGAATATAAACCCGATAAATATCATTTAAGACAACTTAATTCCCAACACCCATTCACATGCCTTGAATGGGACCCATTCACCACTAGGGGTGAATGAGTCCCTCTTGGCACAAAAATAAAAATAAATTCAAATTACTAGCGGGTTTTTATTACTTAAGACCTAAGGTCGGCCTATGATGTATTTTCAGGAAATTAGGGCATAATTGTATATAAATACATGATTTTCTATTCATTTTTACCCCCAATCACCCCATTCATCCATTCACTCATTCATTCAAGTATTCATGCATTCATCATAGCATTTAGGCGTGCTCTAGCATTCAATCAAGCATTCAAGCATCTTGGAGCAATGTATCTTCAAACTTCAACATCAAGGGTTTGGTGAGTTTATAACATTGCATGTTATTTTTTCATCATTCATTCTTTATTTCATTTCATTATCAAGGATTTGGTTACCAAATTAGTGTTTGAACAAGGAAAACCCCTATACTCTAACCCTTAACCCTTTTCCCCTTCTTTACATGTGTGTTTGCAGGTCTTGTAGGAAGATTTGTCAAGGAGAAAGGTGTCAAAAAAGTGTTACAAAGCCATCAAAGTCAACATAACCCTATTTGAAGCTTGGAGAGTGCTTTTCTATCAAATTTTCCAGATTCAGATCCTATAAGCTGTCAGGTAGAAAAGTGCAGACCAGGACCCACAGAGTTGACCCTTGAATTTTTTAGAAATCTGTACGTGGACTGATTCACCATCTATGGTGAATGAGTCCCACTGTCAAGCTGGAAAAAGAGTTTTCTGAAGTTTTGTGTTCCCGGCATCTTGAAACCTATTTTGGCAGATTTTACTAGAAACATGACTAATTCACCATATGTGGAGAATGAGTCCCAGTGGGCTTAAACACTAATCTCTATATCATTCCAAAACCTTCCAACATCAACTTTCAAGCTCTAGGTGTGCCTCATTCAATTTCATTAAGTTTTGTTCTTGTTTGTTCATACTTTTAGTTCATGTTTGCATACAACACTATGTTTTCAAACACTTTGCATTTCTTCGTTTTGCATACATAATCAATAGATTTTATTAGTTACTTGCATTTAGTTCATCTCATCTAGGCATATTTCACAGTCCATATCACATTAATTCTTGAATGTTTACATTGCATTTTGGCCCATCTTTCCCCTTTTAGGTGAAAAACCCTAGAAGGGCTAGAAAGCATTCAGGTGCCAAAATCTTTGTTTACATTTTGGTGAACCTGACTTTAGAAAAATTTCACTTCTGATTTCAAGCGCATTTACATCCTAGCATTAGCTTGCATCAACATTGCATTAGGTTTTCCATTGTTTTGTATCCTAGGGTTCTCAAAATTGCATTAGTGAAAAGATCATCTAATTTTCATTTTTGCATTTCCAATCATTTAGAAACATTAAAATTATGCATCTGCATCATGTAGTCTTGCATTAGACAATCTGAAAAGCATAAAAATCATCTCTGGACTCATTTGCCACCCTGGACGAATTAGTCCAGTTGCACATTTTGCGCTGCAATTTCTGTTACTTCTAGAACATTTTCTACATTTCAGCTTTTTTTTATTGCATTATGTCATACTTTCCAGATTGTTTGTTTTAGTCTATTTCTTGTGTTTAGTTTTCTTTCATTTTCATCATGGATTTTTGCTTTAATAAGTTATGGATATCATTAAAGTCTTTAGTGGACATGTCAAATTGTTCCTTTGGAACTAATCCTAATGACCTTGAGCTTCCTCATGCTCCTTCAACTCCTCATGAATGTCCTCCTTGTGTTGTTGACATCATTGGAGAAGATGATGATAGAATGAATAAGTTATTAAATGAATGCCTTGACAACCTTGAAGCTAATGCATCCTTTTATCCATCCATGAAACAATCATACATTCCTGCTGTATCAACTCCTGATGTGTTTGGGTATTTACATCCTGAAACCAATGAAGGACCTAAGTTCCCTCCCTCAGGAAAACCTAGTTCTTCTAGACAAGTGACTCCTCAATCATTCTATGATCACAATGTCACTAGTAGTTCAATTAACCTTGAAGAAACTTATGGAAAAGATTTTACCATACTAAGCAAACAAGGATGTGACACAACAACTAAGCATAACATTCATCAACTGTTAAAAGAAAATCCAAAAGATGAAAAAACAATCGGGTTAGGATATCAAGATCCCCCTCATGACAGCAAGCCTCCTTTAGCATATTGAATACTTTATGATGATGGAATGGAGATCTTTGATTCACCCCTGATTTGAATGTTCTCCTTCCACATGAACAACCCTTACATGATAATAATGACAAGAATGAAAGGCTTCCTATGGGTTCTCTTCCTACTTCAATTCATGAAAAAGGTGAATCTAGTAAACACAAACAACCTTACAAGTTGAAAAAACTAAAGTTTCCTCTTCATCCACCACTTGAATGTGAAAGGAAACTACAAATACTTTTAAATAGAGGTCTCATCCTATTACCACCTATGAATAGGCTGGTAATATGTCCAAAAGATTCCAATATACCCTACTCTAAATACCATCATGTTCTTGGACATAGAAGTGATGAGTGTTTGACATTGTTAAAGGAAAAACTGAGTAAGTACCACTTCGATGACACAGACTGCTATCCCAGCATCCCATAGTACACTTTCCCACACCTCATCATGCACTAGTTGTAGAATATTCCATTCTCACTATTGCATAGTCTTTCCCATCACCTATCTCAGCTCATTCTTTCCTTGCACCCAGTGGGGGCAAGAAGTTGTTAGCCTTGTCCTAGTAATGCATTTGTCCTTTTCCCCTAGCTATGTTTTTCACCTTCCGCTTATCCTAACTGAGATCTTGGGAGGTCAATGAGGTGTTTGATGGTCGGATATCCTTTGCATTAATAGTATTTTTCTTTTCATTCATGTGTGTGTCATGTGATTCCTCGTGATGTGTCATTTGATGTTCTCTCTTTGTGAAATTCCTCTATTTGTACCTTCATTCTTCTATATGTCATACATTGCTTTCACTTTTTTTCTTTTTTTCTTTTTGTTTTTTTCTTTTTTATTTTTGGGGATGACACAAAGCATTGAGATGCCCTATGTCTCTTCCATGTTGACCCAAAAGGTCTTTCTATTTTCCTTTTTGCTTTTGTTTTGTGTTTTCCTTTTGGGGATGACGAAAGCATTGGTGACTTCTATGTCTCTTCCATGTTGACCCAAAAGGTCTTTTCTATTTTCTTTTTCCCTTTTGTTTTCTATTTTCCTTTCTGGATGATGCAAGGTATTGAGACCACAATGTCTCTTTCATGTTGACCCAAAGCGATTTTTCATTTTCATCTCACTTTTCATTTTCATTTGCTTGTATTTTCCTTTTGGGGATGATGCAAAGTGTTGAGACATCCTATGTCTTCCATTTTGACTCAAAAATAATAGATTTTCTTTTCTTTTGTTTTCGCTCTCCTGTGGTCATTTTTCCAGTTCTATGTGTATTTGGGGAACAATGACAGTTTTGAGCTCTTTAATCAAGAAATTTCAGCAATGAATATACTAACCCAAAATCCAAGGATCCCTTATGTGTTTGGTGTGTTCCTTTTTGGAGGAAAACCCTCTTTCTTTTGTTCCTTTTTTATTTGCATGACACAACCTTACTTGGAAATGTATGAATTGGCATAGGGGCTTTCCAAGTTGGATCTCATGTCATCTTTCTTTGTTTGCATTTTTCATTCGCTAATTTCAGCATTGCTTACGCGTAGCAATTCTTTCAAGTGGACATACATTGCATTATTCATTTTCATTTTTTTTTGGTTCTTGGTGTACCTTCTTAATTAATATTTGTTTGTCGCTTTGGTGTTGGGTATAGTGTCCTTCATAAGCATGATCTATCTTAGCATATTACATTCCTCTTAGTGGTCCTGATGTGACACATTGCACCCCTATGTTGTGAATATTCTATCATTTGATTGTTCCTCTCTTGAAGACATTAGACACAATTTTCCCTAAGTTATAAACCTCACATGAACTAAGAAAGACCCCTTTGAACATCTTTTTCATGTTGCATTTTGCATTTACATTGCCACCTTGCATAACACAGCTTTCATGCCTATGGTGCCATCCCATTTTTTCATGAGTTCTAAGCATGTACAAAGCTTTGCTTGTCTCATGAAGCATGAAATGACACTTTCCTTTGTGGTGCCTTATGAAAGTTATCAGGAGGTATAACTTTAGTATGGTTGAGCGGGAAGCCCATTCTGAGGCGTGACTTTTTCCCATAGCCACTAGTGTGTTTGTCAGTACATACTAGTTGTGAGTGTATGTTTCTCAACTTTTGGGCTTTCTCACCTAGCGGACAGCCATGAGTTTCGTTGCCCCAAAGTGAGTATGCATTTTATTTCCAAACAAACAACCTAGATCTGATCCACAACGAGCTAGATAAACGATCAAAGCTTTCTCTTCTCGCTTTCATTCTTTTTCATCATTTTCATGTGTGTTCTTTTGTGCTTATGATTTGTTTTCCATGGGATCTTGAGCCTAGGGGCTTGATCATCCCTCTTGATTGTTTTTGTCTCACTCACCAAGCATTAGTGCATTTGGACTCCTCTAGACTGCATATCCTACTACTTTAGTTTGAGTTTCAAGCAAGTTCATCCTCTCACTAAAGTGGGGGCTAGTTGTGGCCATGGAAAAAGTAACCCTTCTACTTTTTCTTGTTTTGTCCCTCCTTGTGATTATTTGGCTTGATTTTTCCTTGATTTAATGTTGCAATGTGGTCCACACATTCACATTAGGTCTTGAATCTTTATGAATCATTAAGACTTTATGATGTCTTGTAAAGGTGTTGTGAATGTTGTGACATATTTTCACACTTTTCTAGACTCTTCTTATTATAATTTAATTACATACCCCCTTTATCACTTACTGTCTTATTTTAAAGTGTTGTAAAGTCTTGTAACAAACTTTCATGCTTTTCTAGACTTGTCAGTCAAGAAACACACCTTTCTTTATGCTTTATTTGGTCCCTTTTGCATGACTTGCATGCCTTAATTAAGTGTATTTTTAATATAAACCCTGATAAATATCATTTTAAGACAACTTAATTCCCCGACACCCATTCAGATTCCTTGAGTGGGATCCATTCACCACTAGGGGTGAATGAGTCCCTCTTGGCACAAAAATAAAAATAAATTCAAATTATTGGTGGGTTTTATTCCTAAGACCTAAGTCACCTGTGATGTATTTTTGGGAAATTAGGGGAATAATTGTATATAAATACATGATTTTCTATTCATTTTTACCCCCAATCACCCCATTCATCCATTCCACTCATTCATTCAAGTATTCATGCATTCATCATAACATTTAGGCACTCTAGCATTCAATCAAGCATTCAAGCATCTTGGAGCAACATATCTTCAGACTTCAACATCAAGGGTTTGGTGAGTTTATGACATTGCATGTTATTTTTTCATCATTCCTTATTTATTTCATTTCATTATCAAGGGTTTGATTACCAAATTGGGGTTTGACCAAGGCAAACCCCTAAACTCTAACCCTTAACCCTTTTTCCCCTCTTTGCATGTGTGTTTGTAGATCTTGTAGGCATATTTGTCAAGGAGAAAGGTTTCAAAAAGGTGTTATAAAGTCATCAAAGTCAACATAACCCTATTTGAAGCTTGGAGAGTGCTTTCCCATCATATTTTCCAAATTCAGATCCAACAGTCAGGTAGAAAAGTGCAGACCAGGACCCATAGAGTTGAGCCTTGACTTTCCAGAAATTGACAGGTGGACCAATTCGCCATCTATGGAAAATGAGTCCCACTGCCAGGTTGGAAAAAGTGTTTTCTAAAGTTTTGTGTTCCCAGCATCCTGAAGCCTGTTCTGGCATATTTTACTAGAAACATGACTAATTCACCATCTATGGCGAATGAGTCCTAGTGGGCTTCAACACTGATCTCTGTAACATTCCAAAACCTTCCATCCTCAACTTGTAAGCTCCAGGTGCACCTCATTCAATTTCATTAAGTTATGTTCTTGTTTGTTAATACTTTTAGTTCATGTTTGCATACAACACTGTGTTTTCAAACACTTTGCATTTCTTAGTTTTGCATACATAATCAATAGCTTTTATCAGTTATTTACATTTATTTCATCTCATATAGGAATATTGGACCCATATGACATTAATTGTTGAATGTTTACATTGCATTTTGGCCTATCTTTCCTCTTTTAGGTGGAAAATCCTAGAAGGGCTATAAAGCATTTGGGTACCAAAATCTTTGTTTACAAAATGCAAGAACATTTCTGATGCAAGTGGTGAGAAAGTGTGGAAATTTGAGTGTGTGGAATGTAATTGAATATCTCACAAAAATAAGTATGAAAGTGTGTGAGAAAGATCATATGTGCTTTGATGCCTCATTTAATGGAGTGAAATGTTGACAAATATTATAATTATTTATAATATTTTTATATCATGCTCTGAGATAGTGAATCTCATCAGGTCCTTGTATCTTTCCCTTAAAGTTGTGTTTGCTTTAGTTCTACAAGTCCTTTGTATATTTCCCTAAGGTGGTGCGCCTTAGTTTGCAAGTCTCTTAGCGGTGAGTTTTTTTGTAAGCAATGATTTTCTATAGTATAAGTTAACTCTCACTGTGATTCTTCCCTCATTGGATTTTCCACATAAATTTGGTGTCATTTTGTGCACATGTGTTCCTTGTTTCATTTCTCTTTGCTCATAATTTGATTAAGGATAGAATTGTTGTATCTTTCATTATTGAAGGTTGTTGAACTGGTTAGAGGAATAAACAACTATATCTTTCAATGCTACTAATTTGTTTAAAGATTTGATTTGAAGTTTATTTTTTGTTGAAGAGTTTGTGTAGAGAATTTTGTAGGGGGTTCACTTAGTAAAATTATCTTATATCACCTGTAATAATGGAATTTTAAATAATACCCCTATTTTCATTTCTATCTTTAAATTTAAACTTTTTATACTCCCTCCTAGCATACAATTCCCATTAAGATATCCCCTATTTTACAATATATCATAGGTGCCCACCTTTTAATGATTTGTTTAGACACCTATTTAAATCTATACCCCTCATAAATATTCATTTCTATTGCTATCACAATGAACTCTAAATGAAAATTCATGAATGAATTTTCATAGGATATTATAAAAATAAAATAAATTAAAAAATATTTCCATACTACAAGGAATTGGCATTGATATCTACAAATGAAAATATAATTTAAATGTAACTATTTGATATGAATACATGAGGATTTTTAGATGGTTGGATTGCAAAAATAAATCAATAATTGTGCTAATGATTTAAATCACAAGAAACTAGAAATATAATTGTTTACCCATCTCATATCTACCCATCAAATTTAAAAAAAATCTCTTTAATGTTATCATGTTATGATCATTTAAATAATATATCTATCAACCTCTAAAAAAATTAAAATAGTGTAAAAGGTAATATTTTGTTTCATATTTAATTTGCAAGTGCTACATGGATTTGATATATGAAACCCATAAGTGGTGCATACCCATAAGGAAAGTCATTTCTCATTTACCTTATAGATCTTGCATCTCTTATATAGTGGACAATAAATTTATCATTTCAATCACTTAGGAATATTCAAATCTAAGTTCCCTTCATCCTTTAAGTATCTTATTTTGACCAAGATTGTAACTGTTTTCCATGTTGGAATGGTGGGCATATGGTTATTCCAACTCTATGTCACATTTACTATAATGTGTCATCTAAGGCTTCTATCTTGAGGTCCTCCCTTTCAAAAGTATTTTTCATTTATTCTAGGTAACTAGGCAGGCCACCTTGCCTAAATATCTTGGTAGCTTAATATGTGATATGCCCCTTTTGCTTTCTTCCTATAATACACTTTTTTCACTTTTAGTACTTTTCTTTATTATCTTCTAGATTCTCCTAACACATAGTACCTTAAAGATATAAATTTTCTACAATCCATCTCATTGTTTGAGTATAATTTATGAATTTGATCATTTCGTTTTTTCATCAACATTTCAAATCACACTACTTATTCCATTTTTTTCTCCTTCAAATCTCTTTCATCTTAATGATGGATCATGTAGTGCAATTCAAAACCTTAATGAAAAATAATGACACAATCAAATCCAAAAATTATATTCAAACATAGTATGTTCCTGGTTCTTTTCAATTCACTTAATTCCCAAGCCACCAAAACATCTTTAGCATCAATGGTGGATTCACCATTATCTACTACTATCTTTCCTTTAAAGTTCAATTTTTCAATCAAATCAATGTCGTAGATTCCCCCTATTGAGTATAGTCCCCACGTTCTTTCTTCTTCATTTGTATTATCTTCATTTATATGTATCTCCTCAACATTCTTTCATTTGACAGTACAAGCACTGTTCTACAATATTATGTAGAGTATATGCACTAATCAACTCTTCTAGATTGATTATAAAAAATGTTATAATCTATAGATCATTCAAGTTCTATTCTAAATAAAACACACATAACCATGAATGTTTTTCCAAAATCAAATCTTTTGTAAATCTTTCAACAAAGATATCTTCTAAACCATTAGTTATAAAACTTCTTGAACACATATCATAAAAAAACTCTACATATTTGATAACAAACAACTTTTAAAATTGTATAATAAATAATTCATAAAACACAACACTTAATAAAGGTTTTACAAATAAGAAAAGGAAGCATATTTATCCGATATTAATCAACTTTTGGTTGAATCAGATTTGAAATTCTAACCATTGAAATCAATAATTTTCAACTGGCCATATCATTCTTTATCATTAAAACCTCCTCCAACAACTTCCAATGGATAATATTTCATTGACAATTTGAGAAAATAGTGTTTTGATTACAAACCAGTTCAAAATAATTATTATTATAAATATTATTGTAACGTAGTACATCATTCCCATTTACATGCGAAGAAATATGTTATCAAGTAGTGATATTCCTTGACAGAATATTTTGTCTTCTCACTTTTATCCGCCTCCATTTTCGCCTGACAAATATTATCAGACAACATCTCATAATTGCTTACGTGGCGATTAAACATGCAAAGTATTGCCCACAGATTACTTTCCAAAACAACTGGTTTTTTAGTTCAAATTTCTATTGTTACTGCGGCGGCGGCTATCGATGACTCCATAAATCCAAAATGCTGACAAAAAAGGGCAAAAAATGAGCTCAAATTTGTATTATTTCTAGATGATATAATAAAAATGTAGGATTCCTTTAATTACGTCTAGCTGATGTAAAAATTGAAACTTTAGAATATATAAATAATATTTTAAAATTTGAACAAAAGTAAAATATTCCATGTACTAGTTTGAAATGACGGTTATAACTAATTATTATCAAATTATAAAGAAAAAGTTTATGTTTACAAAGTTTTTTATGATAATTTGTGAAGTGTTTTTATATCACGTTGTGTAAGATTATGGCGATTTTTTTTCTTTCTATTATTTTGTTTTCATTCAGTTTTTGTTTTTTTCATTGTAATTCAAAGCGAATAATTTATTGTACAATAAAAAGTCAAAAAAGTTTTGTATATTTTTTAGACACATCTTTTAGGCTGTCCTTGCAAGAATCTTCTAAAAATGAAATGAAATTTGTATTTTGTCTAGGTGATATAAAAATGTAGGATTCCTTTAAGTTACGTCTAGGTGATGTAAAAATTGAAACTTTAGAATATATAAATAATATATTTGAAAATTTGAACAAAAAATGAAATATTCCATGTACTAGTTTGAGATGGCTGTTGTATCTAATTATTATAAAATTATAAAGAAAAAGTTTATGTTTACTAAGTTTTTTTTGGTAAGTTGTGGAGTGTTTCTATATAAGTCATGTATAAGATTATGGTGCTTTTTTTCTTTCTATAATTTGTTTTCATTCAGTTTTTTTTTCCATTATAATTCAAAGTAAACAATTTATGATAAAAGCCAAAAAAGTTTTTTATATTTATTAGATGCATCTTTTAGGTTGTCATTCTTGCAAGCATCTCCTACCCATTATAAATGGCTTCAACCTTTTGTAACTTCACAAATGTTGTTAGAGTTGAAAAGGTGATAATATATGACAATGGATCTATCGCTCAAGCATCCCAAGAAGTTTGTACTCAAGGTATTCCATGAGATAAACCAACTACAACACTTTTGGATGTGGTTCTCATTTTTTAGTTTGATAATGCATTTCATTGGTTGGAAAAAAATTACTTTGATAGGGTATTTTGTTGGGAGGATTCCCCTCTAAAAGTATGCTCAAAGAATGGGTGGCAAAGGCTTGTGTCCCAAACAAGATTAACCTTGATGTCATGTAAAACCTTATCAAGGATTTTTTCTTTACATCTTTCTAAGGCTAGCCATGTTGGGACTATCCTAAAAAATGGTCCTTGGTTTGTTCATGCATCTTTATTTGTTTCCACACCCTAGAATCAAGACTTCGTCATTTCTATAAGAGGATCTTTGTGTCCCTATTTAGGTGTATTTCCTGGGTTTCCTTTGTTGTGCTAGAATTTCTTGACCAATGTAGCCTCTTCTCGAGGCAATGTTATTTGTATCAAACTTGATAAGTTATTCTAAACTTGACTCTAGAAGAGGGCCTATGTTGAAGTTGACCTCTACTAATATGCAAAGAAGACAGTTGATATACAAATTAGCCAAATGACACACACTCAACATGTTTTGTATTTGATCCTATCTAATACATGATATCATTGTCAATCTTTTGAGCACAATATTTGGGAATGCACTCTAGTTATTCCTCATAAAAAACTCATCACTCAACCAACTATTGATAAATATAACTCATATAAAAAAGGAGGGTACATGGAAAACTACAATTAGTTACTGTTGAACACCCAGAATATTGAGAGGGGGGATGAATCAGTATTCTATTAAAGGTCATTTGATCACAATCCATCCAATTAACAAAACGTATCTAACTGCAACAATGAATGAAAACATGAAATAATCATTGACACATGAACACCAATATTTTTACGTGGAAAACCCAAAAAGGGAAAAACCACGGTGAGGATTAGCTCACAATATATTATAACTGATTACAAGATATTACAGAGGCTCACTACCAAGACACACTATCTAATAGGGATCACAACCAAAAAAAGATACAAAATAGAAATGGCCACACAACCAGGATGTGAACTGATACATAAATGCACCTTCCTTATGATGAACTTAGTTCTATTGAAGCTATGAATACAAAATATTGCTTTGCTTTATAATCACTCAATATTCACAACAATTCTGCTAATATTCAGATCACACACATACAAACGTGTATGCTCACATCATATCACATATCATCTCGCATATCATGTCACTCCTACAACTCAAAAATGTCTCACATATATACCCAATACATCTGCATACATCAATTAGGTTAGCCTAATTAGATGTAGCCCAAAATTAAATCAAAAGTACCTTGTTAGCTCATACTTAAATCAAAAACTTCTTCGTGCTCAACCAAATGTGCAACACTCAATTTAGGTTGATATGGATCTAAATTAGATCTTATTAACATCCACAATACATATTTAATCTCCACAACATATATCAAGCATTAGGTCGGCCAAGAATTAGACCTAATAACAAAATAAGCCAACTGATCAAACACCAATGATCCATCTGATCACATAATCACTCACTATCTAGAATATATAGTGTACTAACACATGTATGTACACAATCTCCCAAAATTTTAAAGACTAATCCCAATCACTGAAGGAATGCGAACCAAATTACTCATACCCATTTACATTGTATAAAGCCAAAACTAAATGCCAAACTACTATTACTTGTAACTTTCAAACTATTCATCCAAAATAGCTGAAATCTTGATCATGGATACACATAATAGTTAGAAATAACATATTATCACCTCATAAGTAGATCTTCTTACCTAAGTGATTGCAGACGAAAATACCAAATTAAGATATCTTCATTTTGTTCACTGAATTAGAGAAAATATCAACAATCAATGTTGGCATCAATGACAACACATTAAGGGGTTCCTTATTCATTCTTCCAACAATCTCCCCATTTTTCATTGATGGAAACATGTGCCAAAAATGAATCTCTCCAAAAATTTAGTCAACAAACTTCTCCAAAAAACATCTCCCATCACCTAACTTGTCACTTCTCACTTTTCCTAACTTCTCCCCCTTTGGCATCAAGGAAAAAGGGTGTACTAATAACACAAATGTAAGCTCTAAACTTTATACATATGTATAGATGAAAAATTTGATTGAAATGTACTGACTCCCCCTCAGGGAGTTACCCCAAAAATAGTCCATCTGTATGTACAATGAAAAACTAAAAAGAAATTGAAAACATTGAAAGAATAAAGATGCTCAAAAAATGTTTAACTAGAGGAGGAGGCACTTTCAAGCTCCTTAAGAACTACTTTCCAAGCATACTTCCCTTCATTCCAAGTCTTTTTGGTTGCTGCAAGTGATTTGTACAATGATTCCAACTCTACAATAATCTCCTCTCCCTCTTCGTGAGTACTTGGATTTGGATTTATCTTTGTCAGCTTCTCTACATCAATTAGGGCACTTGACACCGGTATGTGCTTGGTCTTCACCAAGTCCCCAAGCTGTCCAAACCACCTTATAATCTCTTCTTTCTATATTTGTAGAGTGAAAAACTTGTTTTGTAGATCTATAATGGCAACCCAAGAGGTATAATCTATATCTTTAGCTGGGTCAAAAGTATTGGAGGCATTAGATATTTGTGACTCAATAGAGTCCATTAAGTCCTTAATGCCTTGAGTGGCATCTAACCACCTCATACAATACACAAACAAAGTCTTTGCATCATCTTCACATTCCTACACTTCCTTCAGACATTTTTCCACTTTCTCATGTGCATATATGCACATATATCTTGTAGCTCAAGTAGTCTCTTCTATGCAAATCTTGATTCAACATTTTTTTAATCTGCTCCTTTAAACTAGAGGCATATTCCTTAAGTGAATCTACTAAAAAAATTAGATTTTCATCAAGATTTAGAGAGTTATCAATTGTTGTACTAGGAGTAGCATCTTGCAAAGACTTGATAGCTTCATTGATCAATTATTTCCCCTTATGATGTGTCTCTATAATATCTTTTCCATCAGAGGCTTGAAAGACATCTCTGAGCTCCAACTTTTGAATTGGTGAGATATTTTCAAGATCAACACTACCTTGGTACATCGGGAGTTGTAGCAACTGGGGAGGAATAGCTAGTTGGAACCTTATCTATTTGGAAAAAAGACCCTTAAGTGAATTACTAGAGGATTCTCTAGATGGCTTTGTTAGCTCCATGGTATTTTGTGACTCTTAATCATTCTTCTCAACCTTAGATTCTTCTTTATTCTCTTCTTTCTCTTCTTCATCGGAGGGGTTTTCCTTTTTCTTGTCTTTGTTTTTATCCTCCTTCTTATCCTCATCATCTTTCTTATTGTTTTCAAGATTCCCTTTCTCCTTGTCCTTCTTCTCCATCCTCATTTTGATTATCTTAATTTTCATTTCTTGTATCTTCATTTTGTTTTTTAGAGTGATCTTGAGCACCTTTATCAACATCATTCTTCTCTTTTTCCTTCTCTACACTCTAGCTTTTATCAGCATTGGTGGTCTTGTCAGTATCTTCTGAAGGAGAAAAATTCTCTAGGGAAGCATGTGTTTCTTCTATCGGTGGTGGTGAGGACACCACATTCTCTATATCAAACAATGGATTTTCTTCTATAGTACGATCATCTACTTCTTCCAAAACTTCTTTAAAAAATAGGTAAATTTGTAACCGGAGGAAGATTTTCCTCTGCATTAGTGGCCTTTTCTTTAACATGCTCCTTTTCTTGAGCAGTACCAAATGATGAAGCAATTATCATCCCAAACTTTTCTACTATATATCTGATAGTTTTGACTATTTCTTATCTCAATTTTTCTACTCACTCTTTTTCTCTTCCCATAAGAATGGTGACTCTTTGTTTCACTATGAATTATTTAGTATATACTTCGATCAATGTAGCTTTGTCATCCTCAAATAAGGAGAATCCAATTTCCTCCAAGGCATCAGTTTTTATCTTATCTTCAACTTCAATTGCTTTATGCCTTCTTTCAACCAAGGCATCCCACACAACACCAAGGACCTTCTTCCTAATGTTACTCATATTTTCTTCTAAAATAATAATGTATTGAATGATAGCTTCAATGATTGTTTTCCTATCTTCTTCATCCACTTCTTCATATAACTTTGCAGTACCTTCTAGAAAATCATCATGCTCTAACATATTGTAGACTAAAACATCTAACTTCATTGGAGTACGAGCTCTTATCGGAGGGGTTTTTGTCTTATTTTTCTTTGTTAAGAGCCTTCTTTTGACTTCTCCTTCTTTTCAGGCTTCTTATGGATATGTATAGTGAAAGCCTCTTTTTCTCTTTCTGTTTCTTCTTCTTCAGAAGTGTCCATAATGTTAGCTTTTGGCTTCTTGGCTCTGATGCTTGATTCTTGTGAAGCACCTTCACCACTTATGGTAGCACTACTTCTTTTCCTTGTAAGTTGTTCTTTATGTTCTATCCCAAGCTCTGTTGAGAAAAAGGTGTCTCAAACTTATTGGTTAAGGCTCTCTGAAATCAGAAAAACACTTAGAAGTTTTGTAGTTTCAAATTTTGGGCTTTGGGCTTGTCTCTTACCAAATGCATGCTAAAAGCCTTAGGGATTATCACTTAATGAATACAGTTGCAAAGTCTTATAAAAGTTGAAGAGTGTTGGAAATTGGACTTAGGAGTTTTGTTGTATGCTTTACTAGTTGAGTCTACGATATTGGGTATTGAGAAACCCCATGTCCTGACTCGTGAAAGGACTTTGTTCTTTGGTGTTGTATTGGCAGAGAAGTATCTTCAGTGAGACAGGTCAATGTTGAAGGGAGTCTCTTGTCAGTCCCTTCAACATTATGATGACTGTTAAGAAGGTACGTCGAGCTAACATTCCATTTTCAGAGGGAGTCTCTATGTTGTCCCCTCAATAACTCGAAGCAAGGCTTTGTATCTTTGTCAAAGTGATAATGCATTATCGTTAGGACATAAATTATAGTCCCCTTGATGTGTCGATGGAATGGGACCCATGGTGTATCGATAAGATGGAATCGATTGACATGGAGGATAAATGTCAGCCATGAGGTGACGTGGATGGATAGAGTACATGGTGGGGACCACAGTCAATGCTATATTGATGAGACCTCTCTATTTTGGTGGGTGGTGTAAAACCATCTCCTTGACATCCCAATGGGATGGAGTAGTAAGTGACAGACTTGTATCGGGGTGGCATTGAGTGTTTGGAGAGACATTGTCTGGTGTCTCTTTGACACTCTGATGACTAAATGACTTGGTGAGTAGTATGCTTGTCAAAGTAATACTAAAAATTTGATGAGAGACTATATCTAGTATCTTTGATGGTTTGATATAGTTTGAATGGTAGAAGGTAATGATAGTTACATGTGGTTAGTAACTGTTTGGTTCCTAACATGGAGTTGTAACGACATGTTCCTAGTAACGGTTGGAATCTATAATGTGAATGTTGTAGTGCATGATATGCATTGGAACAAAGAGGAGTGAAAAATTTTCGAGAGGGGTTATGCTGCCATATTCTCTCCAGATGGAACAAGATGTAAATCTCTTGTAAAGGCTTAGAGCCTATAATTGTATCTATAATTATATTTTGTTGCTAAATAATACAATGGCGATCTAGGATTTTGGAGTGTGGGGTTTTTTACCCATAAAGGTTTTACAGAAATATGGTGTTCATGCCTTTTACTTTATCCTTCATGTGTATTGGTTCTGCTTGTTGAATCTTTGTAATACTATTGTTGGAACTGGTTAAATTACATAAAATTTTCTCTAAGGGTTAATGCGGGAAATGAATTATGTCTAATTCCACTTTATGGCATAGTAGTACGTGTTTTTGAGGAAAACAAAAGAAATTAATGTTACCAAAGACACCTACTACTCTTAGATTCTCTCTCTAAGATGAATAAATTTCCCAAAAAGTGGTATCAAAGCCATCTCTTTGAGATTTCCTTATTCCTGGTGTGTTTGGTTATGAGTATTCCTTCGGTGAAGATTTCTTAGTTTGGCAAGCTTGACAAAATCTAAAGGAATCAGCTAATGAATTGATCCTTTGGTGATTAGAAGTTATTTCTCTTTTGTTTGAGTTTCAAGAGACAACATGTAGAATGAAGGATGGTAAGGATGGAGAAACTAGAGTTGGTCATATCAAAATGTTGTGGTTTGAAGCTCGTAGTTGGCAGCGATATTATCTTTGATGCATGGGGTGGAATATTTTGCTTTGTGGTTGTGTTGCAGAAAAGCTTCCATATTGGGTGTTTATGTGAGAGGATCCTTGATAATATGGATAAGCTTAGGTTGTTATTCAACCATGGAGTAATGTGCTTATGCTGGGTACTTTTTCTTGGTATTGGAAGGCATAGATTTTTGGTACCCCTATTGCAAGTAGGCTATGGAGTTGATCATTGAATGATCTAGAAGCTCCTGCAATAGCTTGTCTTCCTCGAATGCATGTGCATGTTGGTGGTTGTGGAGTTGGCTTGGAATTCCTGAACTACTTCTTCCTTTGATGGATGTTTTGTACTTGCATGGCTCAGATTCATGTTTTAGGGTCTAAGAGTTTTATAGGTTTTCCTAAAAATCTATGATTAATGCTCATCTATGATAATCCATTATTCTTGTTTAACCATTATGGTGCTTCTTGTTTGAGTTTTTTTTGTCTTCCATATGTAAAGTGGGTGTGGATGTGCATGGGTTTTTTTCAAATGCAGTGGTTTTATAGGTTTTACATGATCAAGAAAAACTTGTGGTTATGTGGAGCTGTGTTTAAAGCTATTTTCTAGACCATAGTTTTTTGGGGTGGTATTGGATGAGATAATTGTAGTTTTTCATGCATGATTTGTGCATGGTATGAGGAGTGTATGATCTGGTGCTAGATTCATGTTGTCTACATGATTATTCTCTTTGAGATCTCAATTTTGTAGTTTCTAGTGTGATAGTGGGTTTGCATGTTATATTGATTGAATCTAAGGGTTGTGCAATGTTGTGGGATGTCTTTACCTACATGTTTGTTGTGGGATAACTCAGAAGTGGACTTTCTATACCCATGAGGTTTGATTCTATGATGATGCAGATCTATTAGCTAGCCTTGTCTATGGTCACTTGTGCATTGGTGTGGTTGCTTTGGGATGAGAGAATGGATGATATGAGAATACCTGAATAGTCAATTATGGGGACCTGTAGCATGTGTATCATGATGTCATGAATAGCTTGATACGCGTTTTGGTGTAAAATTTTAATAGTGATGGTATTGTATGCTTGGTTTGGAGATCTTGGTGCCACTTTGTATTGTTGTCAGATGGACATGTTAATGTGTGGACCTAAAGTATTTTTAGATTAGAAGATGTTTGGTCATGATGCTTGGAGAGCTTAGTTGTCACAATTCAGTGGGAACTTTAGCAATGACTATAGATTCATCACTTAGTGATGGATGATCCTCTTTAGTGTTGTAAATGTTACTAGGAGGAGCTCTTAGATCCTATTGTTGTAGAAGGGTTCATTCACATTTTCATGGACACTATTTGAAGATGTGTAACATCTCGGAGCCTTGGGTTTTTTGGGTTTAAGTGTTGATGATGATTAATAGGTGCTCATGGATACATGGAGAATAAGGCGAGGCTCGATTTCTCTTGAGGTGAGAGAAGTGATGTTGAGACGGTTACTCTGGATGAGTTTTCAGTAGGAATTCCAAGAAGCCTTCACCTTGGTTGGATGTGAGTTCAACAAATACCTATGAGGAGATTATTCTTGGAGGATTCATGATGACTTGTATATCTTGGAGGAGCATTCCCATTCCCCACTCTTGGTCTGCTCAATGGCTTATCACTTGAGAGGTAATTCCCAGTGTTTCTCTCAAGTATTTTATGCTTTCTTTCATAGACATAGATCTTGAGCTACTATTAGATGGTTTTGGGTGATTAATTGTGATATATGGATAGCATGGTTATCTCCTTGGGTTTTTCATTTTCTTTTATGATGATTATAGGGGATGTAGTGGGCTGATTTCTTGAGATGGCAAATGGACTAGTTGAATCTTCTTTGTGAGGCTTACATCCATGTTGATTACATGATATACATATGTTATGTTTGATCTTGATGATTGAATGGTTGGGTGTTTTTATGGATTTTCTTCTGGGTTGTTGTGAAGGAGATCATACTTGCCATAGTTGGCATTCAAAGGTGTATGTAGGAGGATTTTCTATAGGTATATGATGTGCAAAGTTTCTCTCTTTGGTCTTGGTTATCTTCCTGCATGTTTGATTTCACATTACATTGGTTTGAGGTTTGGTTGGAGCTATTATAATCACTAGCCTATGGTCATGTGTTTTCACTTATGTACTTGGGTGATGACATGGAGGTTCCTTTATCTCTTCCATTTGTTGGGTGTGAAGAACTTGGGAGAGCTGTGAAGACTTGTGGTGAGAGTTGTTCTTACAAGTTTTTCATATTATTATGGATGGTCCTTGGTACTACATGGCTACACTCTCTATGATACTATTGGTAGACTCGTTATGCCTTTGATCATTCAAATTTGGTGTTACTCATGCAGTGGGAGTTCCTAGATGTGTTTGGTCTTCTTTGATTGGAACATGGAGCTTGTATTTGTAGTTGTTGGGTTGGCTATGAGTGGCAACATAAGTTTGATGATGTGGATACCTTTGAGGTATGTGTGATTGGATGGCTTAGAACTTGTTGTGGGTGCTATTTTTAGTCACGTAGGTTAATCAGTTGGATGGGAGTAAGCAGTTTCTTGGTTGTTTTTTTTTTTATTCAAGTGGTAAATGCTTTTGACCAGAGTTATGAACCGGAATACAACCATTCAACAATACCACCCCAATGGGGTTTGAACCTTGGTGGCAAGAACAATAGTGCCACCTATAAACCATCACACCATGCCAATACTGGCAGCAGTTTCTTGGTTGTTATTCTAGCTGATGTTCTATCTTTTTTTTTGGAGGATGTCTTCATAGTTGTGTTTAGGTTGAAGCTTTGAAGTTGATATTATTGCTTTTGTATAGCTTGTGAGCACAATGGAGTGGCAGTATTCTATAGCCATTTCTATCAGTAGGATATGATGCTTGTGTTCTTTAGACTAGTGCATATACACCATGGCTCGTTCTTTTCCTTTGGAGGATGGCTAGAACCATTGCCTGAGATGGTGGACATCTTGGATGTTGTTGCAAGTGTCTAAGGTGATATAGTGACTTTGAGCATTGATTAGGAGCTAGTAAGTTCTTTTTCAAGTGGGAGGACATTGAGAAAAAGGTGTCTCAAACTTACTAGTTAAGGCTCTTTGAAATGAGGAAAATTCTTAGAAGTTTTATAGTTTCAGAGTTAGGCTTCAGGCTTGTCACTTACCAAATGCATGGTAAAAGCCTTAGAATTTTTGTAGGCAATCAGGCATCGGCCTTTGGGATTAACACTTAATGAATACAGTTGCAAAGGCTTAGAAAAGTTGAAGAGTGTCAAAAATTGGACTTTGGAGTTCCATCGTATGCTTTATTGGAGTCTACAGTATCGGGTATTGAGAAACCCTAAGTCCCGACCAGCGAAAGGACTTCATTATATGGTGTTGTATTGGTGGAGAATTATCTTTGGTGAGATAGGTTAATGTTGAAGGGAGTCTCTTTTTGGTCCCTTTGAAATTCCAATGACTGTCAAGAAGCTACGTTAGGCTGACATTCCATTTTTAGAGGTAGTTGCTAAGCTATCCCCTCAATAACCCAATGCAAGGCTTTGTATCTTTGTCAAAGTGACAATACATTATCGTCGAGACATAAATTATAGTCCCCTTGATGTGTCGATGGAATGGGACCCATGATGTATCAATAAGATGGAACCGATTGACATGAGGATAAATGTCAACTATGAGGTGACATGGATGGATAGAGTACATGGTGGGGACCATGGCCAATGCTATATCAGCGAGACCTCTTTGTTTTGATGGGAGGTGTTATACCGTCTCCTTGAGATCCCAATGGGATGGAGTAGTAAGTGAAAACCTTGTATTGAGGTGACATTGAGTGTTCGAAGAGACATTGTCTCATGTCTCTTTGACACTCTGACAACTAAATGACTTGGCGAGTAGTATGCTTGTTGAAGTAAGATTGAAATTTCAGCAAGATTGTCTCCAGTCTCTTTGATTGTCCAATACACTTTGAACAGTGAAAGGTAATGATAGTTACATGTGGTTAGTAACCGTTTGGTTCCTACTGGAGTTGTAACAACATATTCCTGGTAACGGTTGGAATTTATAATGTGAATACCATAGTGCATGGTATGCATTGGAATAGAGAGGAGTGACAAAGTTTCAAGAGGGTTTATGCTATCATATTCTCTCCAAATGGAACAAGATGTAAATCTCCTATAAAGCCTTAGAGCCTGTAACTATATTTGTAACTGTATTTTGTTGTTGAATAATACAATGGTGATCTAGGCTTTTGGAGTGTGGGGTATTTTACTTGTAAGTGTTTTCTCCACATAAATCTGGTGTTCATGCCTTTTTCTTTATCTTTCATGTTTTTTGGTTCTTCTTGTTGAATCTATTTAATGTTGTTGTTGGAACTGGTTAAATTGCATAAAATTTTCTCTAAGGGTTAATGTGGGAAATGAACTATGTCTAATTATTCTTTATGGCATAGTAGTATATGTTTTTGAGGAAAACTGAAGTAATTAGTGTTACCGAAGGCACATACTACTCTCAGATGCTCTCTTTGAGATGAATAAATTTCCAACAAGCTCAATTTCTTCTTTAACAATAGTACTTAAATTATTTTCCCTAAATGCTTTTTGTTTGTTTCTTCTTTGAAAGGTAGTAGGGGTTGCGATCAAAGGCACATTCTTTCTATTGTTAGTCCCTATACTAGGTCCGGAGGGTGTAGTGACTTCTTCAATTAATAGAGCACTAGGCTCCACCTTCTTTTCTTTTTTAGTAGCAAATGCAACAACTCTGAAGGACTTAGGTAATGCAGAGGCAGAGGTGGAAGTTGTTCTTCCAGATATCCTTGGTCTAGAGGACTCACCAGCCATTCTAGCTTCTCTTTCTCTTGCTTCCTTGATCTCTTCGATAAAACCTTATTTTCTAGCCTATTTTTCTACAATATTCCTTGCATTCCTTTTTATCTCTAGTTTCTTCAATTCCAAGTGTACCTCAAATGATTTTTCTTCATAAGTTCCATGTCTTAGTAAAGAGGGGTTCATAGGACTCTTGATCAACAATTCAACATATCCTTTGTAGTGTAGAAAAATCTAGCCCTATACATTTTCACACTTCTTTGGGCCCTCTCTACTAAAATTGGGCTTCTTTATTTCTTATTTAGCCTTATTTTGCATCCACAAACCTTATTAAATTCATTTTTTTGTAGATAATCTTGACACTTATCAAATGACCAATCATAATTTAGTGTTTTAGGTTATGTGTCCTAGATTTGGTGGTCTAGGACTCATATGCCACCTTGGGCATATGAGTCCCACTCTAATTAGAACCCATTTTAAGTTCAATTCTTGATGGGATTTTATCTTCCTAGATGTAATGTTGGCTTGTGGTGTTGTAATTTTGAGAAATTTGACATAAATAATTATAAATACAAGGTTATTTCATCATTTCAACACCTAAGCAATCCTAGAAATTCATGAGAAATCAAGAGCACTTTCACAAGAGTTTACAAGAGTTCACAAGAGCATTTAAGAGCATTTCTAAAGAATTTAAGGGCAGATTTCTTCATCATTTGTTGCAACAATTCAAGATCCATCATCATGTCAAAAGAATAATGTATCAAGCATGTTATTGAGCTAGTGTTGTGATGTAGCATTCAAGATCCAAGATTAAACATTGTTCTACATCTAATTCAAGATCAAGATATACATTCTACAAGGTCACTTCATGTTAGATTGTTGATTTACATCTCAAGACATCACTCAAGGTATCATTGTTCATGTTTCATGTTCATATTTCATTGTTTCATAATAAGGTTTAATTACCTAAACAGGGTTTGACCAAGGAAAACCCCTATTTCCTAACAATCAACAAGTTTTTCTCTCTCTACATGTGTGATTGTAGATCTAGATGTTTTGTAGCTTGAAGGATCTTTGAAGACTAAGTTGCAAGATTGAAGAAAGTTGTCGGAGTTGTCTCTTTACTTGAAAGATCACAAAAAGTCACCTATAGGTTGAAAATCAGGGTTTTCGACTCAGGGATTTGGCAGGAAGGAAGCTACAAGAGATCACCAAAGAATATTAGAATTTCATCCAAACCCTAATACTGGGACTAAATCACCACTTGTGGCATATGAGTCCCAGTACTGCCTTTTTCTAGATTTCAAGAGATTTAGATTAGTTACCGACAGATTCCAGTTTTGGCACAGAAACCCTAGTCTGGGACTAAATCACTCAGACTAGCATATGAGTCCCAGTGAGCATCAAAAAATAGAATTTCAAGTTTTTAGATCTTGTTTTGATCACATCTTCTTCCAAGTGCACCTCTATTCATTCTTAGTTTGTTATCCTGATTTTTAGTTTCATTTCTTAAGTCATCTAGTTAGGTTTTGCATGTTACATTCATTTCTTGTCTTTCCAATCCCTAGCTTGGTGATGAACCCCCTTTTAGTCTTTAATCACACCCTAGGACACCTTATTGTAGATCTCTTTCCCTCATTCTATCATTGGATTGATATCTCCAGGGTTTCCTTGAGTGAAACTTGTAGGAAATCTGGTTGTGTGTGTCCTAAAACATCACAACTACTATTTTAAAGGTTTCATTTTGGTGAACCTATACTTTAGAACACCTTATTTCTAATTTAGAGTGCATCATAGTCCTAGATCTAGCTTGCATTAGTTAATTTGCATCTAGGGTTTCACAATTTTGCATTAGTGAAAGTACATATAGGTTGCATTTTGCCTCTTGCATCATTGAATTTCATTTGAAAACTATAATTACACTTAGTCTAGACATCATACAAAACAAAAAACATAACATTCAATCAAAATTTTCTGAAATTTGTGCAAAAACCATAATTTGGGACTCATACGTCCCTTTGGTCGATTTAGTCTAGGTACAGGTGGTTTTTCCTAATTTCGTAGTATTTTGTGTTGATTGTTTATCAACATTTGAATCCCTGAAAAACCCTTATTGGGAATCATATGCCCCTCTGGGAAATTTAGTTCCATATCAAGCCTAAAACTACATTTTATAGCATCAAAAACCTTGTTTTTGTACTTCCTAGGATTGTTGGTAACCTATAGTATCAATCTAGAAAGTTTTAGGAACTTTAGTTTTATGTATCTAGGTCAAATCATCCATTTTGTGTAGTCATTTTTAAATAATTTCAAAAATAATTTTAGTATTTAATTTTTTTAGATCTATAGGACATATTTTTACATTTTAGAAGCATTGCATAATTTAGATACCTTACTTTTTCATGTTAACATATTTTCTTTTCAAGCATTTAGTGTTCATAAAGTATCACATGATTTGTATGATTCTATTTTCCCTACTCATGAGCATAATCTAGGAAAAAAAAAAAAACCTTTGAAAACCATGTGGGCTACCCTCCTAGCATCTATTAGATTTGTAAGAATGTCATAACACAATAGGATGCAAGCGTAGACAATCATAACAATTATATTTTTCTTCTCTTAATACCTCTCCTATTAGTGACAAAGGTATCTTGATGAAATAAGATACAATCATTGAGAGTATTGATTGTCCCTCTTCTCCTCCCCCATGGGAAAATATTATGAAAAAGAAGATGAGATCATTGAAACATTTCTGAACATCTCCCCTACTTGTGAGAATGCTTTAATGAAAGAGGATACAATCATGAATGATAATTAAAAACACATTTGTGAAGAGGATATGTTGGTGTTAAGAGATCCAATGATTGAGAGTTATAGCATTATTTCTCTCCTTCCTAATGTCCCTAACATTTGTAAAGGTCTATTTGAACAAGAGGACCAATCATTCATAATCATGAAAATCATATTTTTCCTTCTCTTGATGCCTCCCTTGTTTCTAATGAAGCTACTTTACAAAATCTAACGATAGAATGTGATGAACCTTTTTTTTACCCCTCCCCTAAAAGCTCTCCTACTAGGGTAGAATTTATGGCACAATAGAATGAGACCTTAGAAAACAATGATGAAATCATAGATAAACATGAAAATCATACTTGTTCTTCTCCTAATATCTCTCCTAGTTGTGAATAAGATATTTTGGTGTTAGACATGTTGTATCCTAATAGTGCACCCTTGTTGAGTGAACTCGGCCTATTGGTGAAACATTGGAACTTTTCTAGGTTGTGGGTTACCTAAAGCAAAAAAAGAACCTCCAGAGTAAGCTGGATCTTCTAGTACTCACCTAATACTATTTCTTGTTGGGAAAATGGTAAGAAAGATTGCATAAATTGAAAAACTAAACTCTATGGGTGATGCACCAAAACATTAACTAAACTTGTAAAAACAGCTTGCACACATAGTTTTGATCAATAACACAACTTGACATGCACAACTCAATTCTATATGCTTTTGAATCAATATTTCATGAGGGGGATATAATGCACAATCCTAGAAGGAAAGAAACCTTTCACAACTTGAACTATTTGTACTCCAACACAACTCACAACATGTAAAATACATATAATTTCTACACAAAGGTGCTACTAATGAGACACAACAACAAGGGATGAGACAAATTCACAAGTAATTGCATCAATCATCCAAATGCACACAATAGAACATAAAATTAAGAAGGAAAAATTTCTTATCTCCATTGATCTCCAAGGTGTAAACTTCTATACATATCAAAATGAGTTACAAATACTGTCTTTTTCTGCAAAGGACTTCAAAAGTCACAAAGTAGAAAAAAGATAATGATAAGAACTAACTTCAAAAATGAAGTTTAAAGTTACTTATGCTTTTCAAGGAGTTGCACAAAGATAGGAACTAGAAACTTCCTCGGTCATGTACAACCAAAAAGCCTAAAATCTCTCTCCTAAATCCACTCCAAAAAGGCTCATGGATGAAGAAAATTTCAAGTCTTGACCTCACCTATCATAAAGGCTCCCAAAACTTCTCCAAGATGCTCTCAATTCCCTCCAAAACCAAGTCAAAATAACTCCTATATTCCCTCCACTTGTTTGTCAACCTCTCTAACCTCCCCTATATGCTTGGCACTTGCATATTAATACTCAACTTTATCCCCTTGACTTATTCTTGAAGTCTTAATGCTTTTTATATTGCATTTATATAATATTAACAAAGTGATTTATATATTATCACTTCAATAATGTTTTACATTTTCAAATCAGTTTAAAATATGCAAAATAAAAGCCTCGGCCATATCTTGGAAAACAAAGCGAAATAATACAAGTCTTAATGGGGTATCACTTGGTTTGACTTTGTAAATTATGCAAAAGGAGACTAAAGCATATATAATGCAAAGGCATTGCATTAGTTTATGAAGGGAAATATTAAAAACAAAGGCAAAAATCATTTTTCTCCATCGACCAAAGTTAGGGTTGAAACCCTAAACACAAAAAACGGCCACCACACTTGCATCTCACTTTTCATTTTCACTTTGCATACTTTGTTGAAGGCGCCGCCATGGTCTGAACCCAAAATTCTAGAGGTTTCAACTGGAGGTATCAATACCAAAACATGTAGATTCCACGTGGGTAAGCTTATATTTGCATAAACATTTCCCTCTCCCATTCCGCACTTAGCATAAATTGCTATTTCCAGCTCATTCATACAAAAAATAATGAAGATATTTTGACTTTTTTTTCTATGTATTCTCATGTTCAATAAATGGAGTGTTGTCATTACACAAATTGACTTTAATTCCTTTGAATTTTTACATAGCAAACATCATTTCCACTATCTTATGGGTGCTATCAGAATAGTGGTTTACAATTTCAGGGAGATTTTGATTTTTGCTGAAATCACATATTTTTAGAAAATATAATGATTTAAGCCTTAAAAGGTTCCATTTAAATCATTCCAATTGAAGAGTGTTTGATCAAACTACCTTAGATCAAACCCCTTGGATAGAACCCCACTAGTTTTAAACCATACCTATAATAGAGTCTCCTTTACACCTATCAAAATGCTGATAAAAAACCACTTTTGATTTACCTTTTGGAGGATCAAATTAATTCATTTAAAATTTATTTTTTATCAGTATGTAGTCCTTATTATAAGCTTTTCAAAAAGTATAATTTTTAATAAATTTAATTTTATTATTATATTTATTTTTTTATTTCTTATGAATGTAGGTTTTTCACTGAAAATCAAGCTCTTTGTTCTGCACATGTGGAAAAATAGAAAATTATCAAAAATATCAAAAAAAAATTTCAAAAAATATGAGTGAAGATATTATTTATGTTTGAATTGTAATTTTTGACTTTGAAACTTGATTAAAGAAAAAATATTCAATAAAAATATATAACCAAGTGGAAGCACTAGATATCAGAGTTCTAAATTTGAAAGAATTAGAATTTTATCCTTCATGGAAAAAATTTATGTGTTATACGGTGAGCATCACTTTTTAAAACTGTTGTTTTCTGAAAAAACTAGTTTTCGAGGGAGATGGAAAAAGAAGTGCAATATGGTTCCAAATTTTTTGAAAAAAATATATTTAAAATCTATAGAAAAAATGTCATGAAACTCTAGTTTGCATCATCTTCAAATTCCTCACGGTTTAGCCGCTATAGTTGCTCGAAAGTGAAGATTTACTTAAAAAAAAATATTTCAGTGTCCAGTTTGGCCAAAAATTGTAAACCACTATTGTGGAATCACCCTTATGCTTATATTCTCCCTTATTTTAGCTTTCTTAATCATTATTTGAGAAAAAAATATTTTGCATTAAGTTTGTCACACTTGATAGCTTGATCATCAAGTCTACCCTATCTTGTGTGTCCTCGGATAAAACCCACATAAGCAACCCATGTCATTATCCCCCAAAAGCATGGTAAGATTAGATGAACAACTTAAAATGATACATTATCCATGTGATAAATCATTTACCTCTATTGCTCATTTATTTTCCTTGTTCAAATATCTCCTCACAATATAAACTCCACTTGCTCTGTCCTCTGCTTGTTTCTTTACTTACCAAGCTAACTTGAAAAACCATGCACCACTCCTATCTGAATGTTGAGAATATGATCTCGAGCTTTAGAGAATCATCTATATAATGTTGAATGTTGTCTGTTGTACATAAAATTGACAAGGTTCTTTCAAAATCAATACCCGAGTACCGGGATCAAGTTCTTTATATGCTCCATAGACCTTGGCAAGTGTTCACCCAAATTCAAAGCCATAAATTTCAATTTCAAACATTATTTGTTTAGTTGGATGCAAAATTCAACATATACCTTGGCATCTATAAATTGGGGTTCTAAGCAATGGACTTATTGAGGTGAACTGAGGAATTCAAAATTGTGCTTTTGCTTCCACACAATGATTAGTAGTAATTCTGCATTTTTCTCCACATTGAAAGCTTTGTAAACTTTTCCCACTATACAATTCTTGAAAAAATCACCAAACCCACCTACTCCAATTTTATTCTCTAGGTTGACATCACTCATGGCCTTTCTAAGAACATATAGATTGAAATGGATTCAAAATCACATCCACATTTATCAGTTTTGTATCGTCTTTAGCTATGAAGGATTTGTTTCTTCATTCCATTTATTTTTCTAACAAAGATGAATGACAAGAACACTGTGAAGCCTACAACAATTACTACCCCACAAACTATGCCAATAATCATACTTTTGTTGCTTTATTATTGTTGATTTTGAAGTTTGGACTAGATTTAATAGCCGATACCAAAATCCCATATGTCCCCTTCACTAGTATGCCACATGTTCCCTTGTCAGGTTCTCCATAAATATCTTCTCCTTTGGTATGACTATCCTTTCACAGCTTAATCAAAAATTATGTCAAGGGATTCACTATGACTTTACCTTTAGGAAATCACTCAAAACTTGTTGTTAAAAGAATCATACACATATCTTACTGTTAAAGTATTACCTTCCCAAGATCATGATTCACTATCTTCTTATGATATTAACTATCAATCATGTCTATCACATGATCCATTAAATGATTTTCCCATAATTTAGCACTGTTATAGATCTCATACCCAGTTCACTTTGCATAACAGTCTTTTTATATTGTTCATGTATGGACTGCCCATTCTTCCTCCAATACACTATCATTAGAAATGTACTATTTTTAATCCGCCAGTCATCTATTTTGTAGCGTTGTTGTCAAGATACTGTTTCAACTTGGTTTATAAAATGTTTATGAATTTCATGATGTGATTGTCCCCTAAATAGTCCTTGTGACTATTTCTATGCATAGAACCACTGCTTCTTTACTCATTGTAGTTCCAATGAGTAGATATTTTTCATTCAGGATAATGATCTACCAACTCACTCTCATGAGTGATGAGTACCTACACAATTGATGAGAAGTATGGTGCTTTATACTCTTATCCCTCTTAAAACACAAGAGGGTAGCATGTTGGGCTCAACCCTTGTGGGAGTCAATTTTACTCCACATGCTATGATATCAAAATGAAATAATCTAGCAATGAAAATTTCACCTATACCTGCATAGTGAACAAACATGTTAGAAAAAACAATGAAACTGAGAAATGATGGATATTGATAATGATCTTCTACTTCTTTGATATTTGAGATGTTGCAAATTGTTTCAATGCTTTATGAGGATAAATTATATATTTTTTGATATACAATATGCAAAGAATATGGGTCATGAGATCTAACACATCTTTTCTTCATCTCTCGCAGGCATTTCAAGTAGTAGCAAAGCAACTTCTGGAGAAACCAAGCGAGAGAGACTAGACAAGGATGCAACAGTTCAACTTGGGGTTCGTCATTCAGGCAATGACAGATCCCTACTCTTTCATATGCTCTTTTCTTTTATATCTTCAAATGTATAGTTTATATCTTATGTTGTATTAAAATAGTTATTCCCAAGGATTGTGTGGGACACCATACATTTGTAATTATCAATAAAAGATAACATTTGTGCAAAATTTGTGCAATCTTTCTCTTGTATACATTTGCATAATAAAATGCAATTTATTTGATAACTACTTTTCTGCATATGAATAGAACTTAGTAGAATTGAATGTGTACCTTTCTTATTTCTATCATCATTATTGTCCTAGCTCTACCTAATTGAGTTGGAAGCTAAATTAGGTAACAAGACGATCAAACAAATGAGAGTTCTATTTTTCTCTCTTCCTTTGGGGAAAATATTATTGAAATGAGAATGTTTTCATTTATAAGCAAGAAAATTCAACCATTGATAACTCCCTTACTTGTGATGAAGTCATTTTAGAAGAACCAACCATTGAATGTCATGAACATCTAGTTTGTAGCTTTCATAAAAGCTCTCCTACTAGGGAAGATATCATGGTGGAAGAAAATGATAACATTGATACATGTCTTTCAAACAATAGTAATGTGGCTTCCTTAGATGAAGATGATGAAGTGACATTAGACTCCCCTTCACTAAGAGATCATGAAAATAAGGACAAGACTTTTGATGTTATGCACATTAGATATCCCTTGAAACAATATCCCAAGCATGAACTTATCATCCATCCACACTCACAGCAACCGCAAGCATAAAATAAACCCATGCTTATCTTAGAATCACCTAAAAGGAAACTCGATAATGTTTTGGAGCAACCAACTTACAATACCATTGCTCATATATATAACAGAGTGTATACAATCAAGGTCGACCCTAAACCTGAAAGTTGTTTTCATGTCGAGAAAGAAAAAGTAAAGCAAATTGAAGAAGTTACAAAGTTATTGGAAGATGCTTGGGAAACCTTTGATTTCATACCTACATTCATAGGAAAATACAAGGTCATAAAAAAAGAGTCCAAAAAGGGAAAAGAAAAAGTAGTAAGGTCAATACAAAATTCAAAAGTATCCACTTCAACAACTTTAGAAGAAAAGACAACATACACGACAAACTCTAATGAAGTTGATTGTGAACAACCATCGAATCTGAAAGAAGTGAAAAATATTTATGGAAGAGGTTATGAAATTATGAAACAACTTGGGTATAGTGGAAAAGGATGTGGTGCTAGAGAACAAGGTATCCATGTCCCTATAGAGCCTAACACACAAGAAATGACTAATGGCCTTGGATATTGTCCTTTGAAAGAAAGAAAAGCAAAAAACAAACCTTCACTCAATATCGACACTCTTAAAAATGATTCTTCTAGGACAACTTTAACTTTGGTGCATCTTGAATTGATAAATACTACTTGTGGGAATATCTCATTAGATATGCATCAATAACAATACGTGTTTCTCCTTTCCATGTAATAGTTGTAGGATCATAGCATACTCACTATTGCATGTTTTTACATTCATTGAAAATTATTTTCTTCTTGCAAGGAGCGACATATCATTATTCATCTTAGCTCATCCTTGTCCTACACTTAGTGGGGGCAAGGGATTAGATAGCCTTGTCCTAGTTTTGGCAATTGATTTTTTCCCTTTAGCCAATTGTTCGCCTTCCATTTATATTGATCAAGATTGGGATGCAGATGACCTACTAATAGGTTGACTCACATGTGCCTTACCAGTCTTTTGCATTATTTTCTTTTTCATGTTTTGTGTGTGATTGCATGTGCATAATGTGATCTCCCTTGTACTATTTTTTTATGTATCTCTCTCTTTGTGATATTCCTCTATTTATACCTACATTCTTCTCTATGTCGTAAACATTTTTTTCTTTTCTTTTTCTTGTGTTTTCCTTTTGGGGATGATGCAAGGCATCAAAACATTTAGGTCTCTTCCATGTTGACCCAAAATATTTTCCTTTATCTTTTTCATTTGTCTTGTGTTTTTCTTTTGGGGATGACACAAGGTGTCGAGACATTTAGGGATCTTCCATGTTGACCTGAAAGGTTTTTCTTTGTTTTAATTCTCTTTGTGTCATTCTTCTAGTTCCATGAGTATTTGGGGAAGGATGATAGTTCCAAGCTCTCTAAAAACATTGTAACAAAGACATATTGACCTCGAATCCATGGATCCGTTATGTGATTTTGGGATTTCATTTTGGGGGCAACCCCTTTTCATGGTGTAGCTTTATTTGGAAACATATGACTTGGTATATGGCTTTCCAAATAATCTCTTTTGTCTTCTTTATTGCTAGCATATATCATTTTCTACTTTAAAGTAATTGCTCACAGCATGGTGTTTAGCAACTTCTTTAAAGTGGGGGAATACATTGGCATTATTCTTTTGCATTTCTCATGTTACATTATGTATTCTTCTTACTTCATGCTATGTCTTTCTCTTTGTGTTGACATTGGGTGTGATTTCCTTCAAGAGTGTGATCTCTCTTAGCATATTATATTCCTCTTAGTGGCTTGATACGACACACTGCATCCTCTAAGTTGTGAATCTTCTATTCTTCAATTGGTCCTCTCTTGGAGACATTAGCCGAAATGTTCCCTAAGTTAAGACCTTACATGAACTAAGAAAAAATCCTTTGTACATACCTTATACTCTTTTGTATTTTTAGTTATATGGCCACCTTGCATAATACACTTTGCTTGCTTGTGGAGCCATATTGTTTGTTCATGAGTTTCAAGCTTCCGAAGCTTTGCTTTCCTCATGAAGCTCAAAGTTCATTATTGTGTGGAACCTTATCAAAGTTATCAGGAGGTATAGCTTTGGTATGGTTGTACGTATGGGAGCCGAACTTAGGCATGACTTTCCAATAGCCACTTGCTTGTGAGCACATATTGGCCACATGTATATGTGTCTCACCCCTTTGGATACTCACCCAGTAGACAACCTAAATTTTTGTTGCCTCAGAGTGATCATGCATTTTTGGACAAAAAACTTAGATATGATCCACAGCATGTGGGACAAACAATTGAAACTTGATCCATCCCTTTTGTTTTGTTTTGTTTTTGTTTTCTTCTTTATGTCTTTGGTAGTGTATGCTTGTGCCTTGTAGTTGCTCCTTATATCATTTACATGTGTGTTCTTTTGTGCCCATTTTAGTTTTCCATAGGATCTTGATCCTGGGGTCTTGCACAAACCTCTTGGTCATTGTTGTCCTATCTTACTATCATTGGTACACTTGGACCCCTCTTGATGCAAGTTTGTCTACTTTAGTGTGAGTTTGAAGCAAGTTCCTCCTCTCACTAAAGTGGGGGCTAAATGCAACATAGAAAAATGTATCCCTTTACATTTTCACACTTGTTTGGGCCGTCCATGCCAAAATTGGGCTTCTTTATGCAATATTTGGCCTTATTTTGTATCCACAAGCCTAATTAAATGTATTTTTTTAGAGATAATCCCTATTGTAGTGTGAGTTTGAAGAAAGTTCCTCCTCTCACTAAAGTGGGGGCTAAATGTAGTATAGAAAAATGTATCCCTTTACATTTCACACTTTTTTGGGCCCTCATTGCTAAAATTGGGCTTCTTTATGCCTTATTTGGCCTTATTTTGCATCCACAAGCCTTATTAAATGCATTTTTCCAAAGATAATCCTGAAACTTATCAAATGACCAATCATAATTCAGTGTTTTAGGTCATGTGTCCTAGATTTAGTGGTCTGGGACTCATATGCCACCTTAGGCATAGAGTCCCACCTAGGTCTTTGGACCCAATTTTGAATTTCACATTAAACAGGACCTATCTTGGAGTTTGTGCCTCATTTTTGAGCCATTGGGACTCATACACTACCTTGGGTGTATGAGTCCCACTCTAATCAAGACCAATTTTAAATTAAATTATTGGAAATATTTTATCTTCCTAGATCTGATGTTGGCTTGCAGTGTTGTAATTTTAGGAAATTTGGCATAAATAAGTCTAAATATAAGGTTATTTCATCATTTCAACACATAAGAAATCCTAGAATTTCATGAGAAATCAAGAGCACTTTCACAAGAGCATTCAAGAGCATTTCTAAAGCATTCAAGGGTAGATTTCTTCATCATTTGTTGTAGCAATTCAAGATCTATCATCATGTCAAATGCATAATACATCAAGCATGTTGTTGAACTAGTGTTGTGATGTAGCATTCAAGATCCAAGACTGAGCATTGTTCTACATCTAATTCAAGATCAAGATCTACATTTTACATGTCCACTTCATGTTAGATTGCTAGTTTACATCTCAATACATCACTCAAAGTATCATTGTTCATGTTTCATATTTCATGTTTCATGTTCATATTTCATTGTTTCATCATAAGGTTTAATTACCTAAATGGGGTTTGACCAAGGAAAACCCCTATTTCCTAACAATCAACAAGTTTTTCTCTTTCTCTACATGTGTGATTGTAGATCTAGTTGTTTTGGAGCTTCAAGGATCTTTTAAGACTAAGTTACAAGTTTGAAGAAAGTTTTCGGAGTTGTCTCCTTACTTGCAAGATCACGGAAAGTCACCTACAGGTTGCAAACCAAGGTTTCTGACTCGAAGATTTGGTAGGAACGAAGCTATAGGAGATCACCAGAGAATATTGGAATTTTAGCCAAACCATAATACTAGGACTAAATCACCACTTGTGGCGTATGAGTCCCAGTACCTCCTTTTTCCATATTTCAAGAGATTCAAATTAGTTATTGACAGATTCTAGTTTTGGCACAAAAACCCTAATCTATGACTAAATTGCCTAGACTAGCCTATGATTCATAGTGAGCATAAAATAGTATAATTTTAGGGTTTTGGAGCTTTTTTTATCACATCTTTCTTCTAGGTGCACCTCTATTCATTCTTAGTTTGTTATCCTAATTTTTAGTTTCATTTTCTAGGTCATTTAGTTAGGTTTTGCATGTTACATTCATTTCTTTTCTTTCCAAGCCCTAGCTTGGTGGTGAACCCCATTTTAGTCTATAATAACACCGTAGGATGCCTTTTTGTAGATATTTTTCCCTCATTTTATCATTGTATTGAGATCTTTAGGGTTTCCTTGAGTGAAACTTGTAGAAAATTGGTGGTTGTGTGTGTCCTAAAACATCACAACTACCATTTTTGAGTTTTCATCCTTAAACTTATTTCTCAGAAACTTCATATCCAAGAGGCTCAACCCACACCATTCTAGTTTCAACAGCCTCAATTATACACTCATTGGTTGAAACAAGGAAAGTAATTTCCTTTGCATATTTCACCTCCAGTTTTTGGGGAATTCTTTCCCTTTCATGCATATTCTTCTAAAACACTGCAAAGAATGTAGTCAAGGCATCATCCCAAGCCTTAAAGTCACCTAAGCTATGCATATATTCAAATATTTGATGTCCCATAGGTCTACTTTTGTCCCATACAATACCCTTTCTTCTAGGAAGTTCTTTCAAAAAGTAAAATAACAAACACATTACCAGGGTTCCAAAATTAAAAGCATATTTATTTTCTCTTGTTTTCTTTAGGTTCTTAAGAAGTTACTACCACAGCAACTCAAATAGATCATAATATTTTCCATTCACAACCATTTCATGTGCAACATAGATAGCAGTTGCAAAAATTGAATTCTCCCTATTTTTGAAATAAATCTTTTGTCCTATCATCATAGAGGCATATCTTATAGCAAAATTTGTGATAGGTTTTGTTGTCAAATCCCTCCTCTCAAAGGTGGCACTGGTAAGATTCATAACAACCTCATTTTTCATAGATTAGAGAACCGGTATAGGTTCGGTATCACACAACCTTGTAACTACCTTGATCACCTCCTTAGTTATGAGTCTAGGCATGTCGGTCCATAAAAACTTTCCATGCAACCTTCTCAACACTAACCTTACATATTTAGCATCCACATCACTACTGTAGTTAGGAAACCAATTCCATATATCAAGCTTTTTCTTCACTAGGTTAATGTACTCAGGTTTCACCAAGAAATCATCTTCAGTCAACTCCTCAGACCATAGATCTTTAATTTTATGGTGATTATTATAATGGCATGAATTTGCACACCTCACAAATTCCCTGTTTACGTACCTCCTACCTTAGACAGATTAAATCCAATGATGCTATTCCATGTCCTTCATTCTCTTCCTATCCATTTGGTAGCTATTTTTAGTGTCAGTGGAGGATATTCTATCGGGGATGCTAGCGTGGCACGCAGACATCTGCGTCACACGTTGCCATCCTATCAGGATTCCTACCTATGGAATCCACAAAGGCATTATAATTCTCCATTGGTGATGAAGATTAATGTCATTGCTCCCTTGATTGACCTCGAACAAATCCTTTACCTCCAATTTCATCTTCAAATTCCTATCTCCTTCATTCTTTCACAATTCTTGATCTTCTTGGAATTCTATTTGATCATTCTCAGTTCTACACACTTCATTCACAACATTCTCACCTCCATTGAAGAAGCAAGTTGGTGTTTTGTGGACTCAACCTCTTCATCATTGCGACAACATTGACATTTGCAAGCTTGCAAGCTCACTCCTCCCATTTTCCTTGAGTGCACGTGGTTGAACATGATATTGTTCTACATTCCATTCACTTAGCATCATTGTTTTTTTTCGTAGCATATTTTTGTTTAGCATACTGCTTAATACTTCCATTTCAATACTTTCTTTATCATATTTCTCTGTTGTTGTTATACTAGTTGTTCATGGAGGTAGAAACACCAAATTAGTCCTCTATAATAATACTATGGTAGTCCTTTAGTTCTTTATCATATTTCTCTATAATTATACTATGGTAGTCCTCTATACACAACCCAAAAATTTTACTATCTTGTGTGTGTAGGTTGCTCGTGGAAGTGAATACATTGAAGATATCAACTTGTGGGTAGGAAGGTACATTTTTCTTACCCTTATTTGTAATTTTTTAATTAGACTTAATCTTAGTACTTTCTCAATATTCTTGTTATTTTAGTTGTTCAGTTTATTTTTTCTCTCTATTATTATATCAAACTGTACTTGTTAGGTCATTAGTAGGGTCCTATTTGAGTGTCAACTGTACTTTATGTTCTTTGTTCATATGGATGCTAGAGCCCAACTAGGATGCCAACACGTTGCGTTGCCATCTATTCCCCATGTTCGATTCCTCTGGTAGTGAGCTACCTAAGTTGCAGTTTGGACTCTAGAAACCCGCTCACCTGAATTCATGAACCTCTCAGGTTGGTAGAAGGAAAGAGGCACATCAGTTGTCCTTCCTTTTCACCCCCTTAAACATCAAACCTATCTTAAACAATCCCTTAGCGTGAGGTAGATCAGGGCAGCTAATTGTTCTAGACCCTCCCATGACCTAGGGTCCTGAGAAGTCAGTCCCGCTCCTCTATAATTATACTCTTCCAAATTCCCATGTAAATAAACCCTAGTGTCTCGAATACATAAAACCCTATATGGAATCTTCAAAAAAGTATTGTTAGGGTCATTTTCAAATATTTTCATTGGATACTTTTTGAATTTTGGTCAAGGCCTCTAAGTAATATTAAAAATGGTCAAGGTAGTCATTTTAACTTTGTTTCAAACTCAAATTCTTATAAAATCAATTCTATTTCAAACCCACAATGCACAGAAAGTTATAAATACCTTTTTATGCACACAACAGGATCTAGGGTTTGGAAATTCTACACCAAATTCACCTTCAAATCTCCTTCATTTCACTCTTCTTTCTTCAAATGAAAAAATGTGATTAAAATTGACTTAGCAACTCACTTTATAGCTTTTCGATTTTCCCTAATTTTGCATTAAATGATTCAATTTCCAAAAAGTTGATAAACCCTTCATTGATACACTGTAAACCCTAAACTACTTTGTATTTCTTCATATTTGCATATTCTTTACTGGAATCTTTTCCAAAAGCTTAATCATGTCATTTTGCACCATATAACTTTGTGTTACTCCTTGACACCTCATATTTCCATAGAGTTGTTAGATTTTTTTGTTATTCATCCCCCTAAGCCCATGCCTAGGTTTAGTTTTCAAGGGAATTATTTGCACCAAAGGGAGGTACAAATGCATTTTATTCATCTTTATTCTTAGGTTCATCTTTCTTTCTCCAAATCTTCTCCATTTCCTTCTTTACCTCTGTAGGATCAATTTTCTTCACAAGTTCATTCCACTTTTCTGGATTAGTTTGCCTTCCATTCTTACTTCTGTAAAATCTTGAAATGTGTCCAGGTTTGTTGCAACTATAGTATACAACACTTTTCTAACCAAACTAACCTCCATTCAATCTTGATTTGCACTAGTTATCCTTATGTCCAAATTCATTGCATGTATAACAACAACCATTGAAATATTGAACCATTCTACTAACATTATATCTATTCATCATCTAACTTTTGCACTCAATAGCTCTATGTCCAAATTTCTTACATGCAAAACATTATCCAGAGAAGTATCTAGCATTTTGATTCAGTTGAATCAGTTGTAGCTAATTTTTCTTTTGCAGCAATTACCAGAGATTAATTAAATTATCATTCACAAATCCTTTACTCTGCTAATATGATTAATCATTCAGTGCAAATGAAAAAATTGAAAGAAGTAAAAATCATACACAAAACAACACTGGATTTATGTGGAAAACCCAATAATGGAAAAATCATGATGAGGATTAGCTCACAATATAAAGAATATCAAAGCTAAATACAAAGGCTCGCTGCCAAAGAAAGCCCACTGCCAAAACATGACTCATTGTCCAAATTAGGACTCACTATCAAACAAGGGTTAACCACCCAGAGGGCTCACTGCCACATAGATATAAAGAAGATAGAAGAGATTCATTACAAATAGAAAACAATCTCAATGCAATAAATATTTCCACCACAATTAGCTCACACACTTGCAAACATGCTTGAATGATAGATTGCACCTTCAACTCACTACTTCTGGAAACTCGCCACTAATATTTTGCACTGATATGCTCAACCACACACTTTATTTCACATATATCTTGCATCAATATTTCATCTATTCTTTGCACGCCTTTCACCAATATCTCATCCTGTATTTATACCATCTTCAACTTTGAAACATATCCAAAGTTAGCCACACACACCATTTGTATCTACAAATTAAAATTAGGTTGGCAACAAAACATTCTAGGGTGGAATTAGAATGAGGGTGACCCAAACGCATGCTTAATGAGGACCCAAATAAGTCCCAATAGGCTTCATGAACTTTACAAGTAGTGTTCAACACAAGGTCAGCCAAACCAGTGTAAAACACATAGAAAAATTAAGGGTGATCCCAAAAAATTGGTTTACAATTTCGTTGAGGAAGGAAAATTGCAAAAAACACCCCCATGAAGAAAATTTCAGGTTTTGGGGGCTTCACACGAAAGGGGGGTCGCTCTAACCCAAAAGGAGTTCACTCGAACCCCCCATTGATTGAACCCTCTTTAATGATGGGACCCACTTTTTGCAAGTTTTCCAAAAGGGAAACAAAGGGAGATTTTGAAAACAAGGGGGTTCACTCAAACCCCCCTTCAAGCAAACCCCCTTCACTCGAAAGTTCAAGGGGGGTTCGCTTGAAACGGGGTTCAAGTGAACCCCCTTTTTTCCCTTCTCCCCTTCTTGGATCAAATTTTTACAAAAAAATTCCTTTCGAAGCTTAGGTTGAGGATGAAAATGGAGAAAACTTCACAGACCCAACTGGATGATGGTAATCCTCAGAACGAGTTATCCATCAAATATAATTTTAATATATTTTGGTTTTATTATGTATTTCTTTTTTTAGTTTAATTAAACATAGGTTTTTCACCAAAAATCAAGCTCTTTGTTTTGCACATGTAGAAAAATAGCAAATTATCCAAAAAAAATTCTAAAAAATATGTTCGGGCTAGGTATTGATGTCCTTGATCCAGTTAAAAAAAAACTAAATTTCAATACATACAAAAAAAGTTATGTTGTTTATGGTCCACCTATGTCTAAATTATAATGGGTTTGACTTCAAAACTTGATTAAGAAAAAAATATTCAATAAAAAACTATGAAACAAAATGAACTTATTAGATATCATAGTTATTAAGCTAAATTCAAAAAAAATAGAATTTTTTCCTTCATAGAAAAAATTTATGTTTTTTTATGGTGAGCATCACTCCTTAAAAATGTTGTTTATTGATAAAAACTAGTTTTCGAAGGAGATGGAAAAAGAAATCCAATCTGATTCAAAAAAAAATTAAAAAATATACTTAGAATCTACAAAAAAAATGTTACAAATCACTAGTTCACATCATCTTCAAATTCCTCATGGTTTAGTAGCTATAGGTGCCCGAAAGTGAATATTTAGTTAAAAAAATTAGTTCAATGTCCAGTTTGGCCAAAAATTGTAAACCAATATAGTGGGATCACCCTTAAGTACACGCAACCTTAGAATGATCCAATCTTTCCAAATAACAAAATTATCTTCAATACAAACATATCAGTTTATCTCTGGGACAACAAGACATAAAACTTGAACAAGAAGAAATCTGGAGCAACTACATTTCTCTCGGACCTCAGCCACAAACACTGAAAAAACAAATTTCACAACTAGTGAACATAACTCGCACTATACAACAATCCAAAAACCCAAAATATGGATATAGCAACTTCCAACAACCATTATCAACATATCTAAATCACACGAACTTAGGAGAAAATCCTAGAGCAAAACCTAGAGCAACCATTAAATACTTGCGACCTTTCTTCATTACAATTTTCTCAATATCCTTGACATTTATAACCAATAACTTGTACTCATGAAATTAATGACAACATCAACTAGTTGATAACCAGTTAACTAGTTGACATCAATGACAACATCTTCATTATTGCATCAACATCTTCATACTTGCAATGATCTCCAGCCCCTTTGTCATTGATGGCAACACATGATGTGAAAAACCATAAAAGATAACACAACTCTAAACATACTTTCTCATGATTTTACTTTCTCCCCCTTGGTAGATAAGATTTTTCACATGATACTCTTCTCCCCCTTTGAGATCAATGGCAAAGAAAGAAGATATTTTCATTGATTTACCCTTTGACAATAAGAACACAACCAATACTTAATACTCCCAAAAGTAGAAGATACTACCTACTCCCCCTGAGAGGTAGCCTCCAAACATCATTCTAGAAGAAGGATAGATCCATAGACCCACCGGATTGATGCATCTCCATATGCATCTAGTTCAAGAAAGGAAGGGCAATAAACCCTAAATTCTCCCAAAGATACTCAAAAGTATCTTTAGGAAGAGTCGTCATAAATATATCAGCAATTTGATCCTTTGTCAGTACATATTCAAGCTTTAATTCATTCTCCACAACCGTCTCTCTCAAAAAGTGATACCTAATAGATATATGCTTTGTCCTTAAGTGCATCACTAGATTCTTAGAAATATTAATTGTACTTGTATTATCACAGAAGATGGAAATGGGATCATAATTCATTATTCTGATATCTTTCAATGTCTATTTCATCCATGAAACTTGTGTACAACAAGATGCAGTAACAATATACTCAACTTCAGCAATAGATAAAGAAACTGAATATTTCTTTTTACTCAGCCACGACACCAATCTTCAACCAAGAAATAATGCACCACCACTTGTACTTTTTCTTTCATCAACGCAACCTACCCAATCTACATCTGTATAAGCATTAAGTGTAAATTTAGTATCCCCAAGATACCACAAGCCATAATCCAGAGTGCCATTCAAATATTTGAATATCCTCTTAATAGCAGCAACATGTGTTTCTTTAGGATCTTCTTGAAATCTAGCCACAAGACAAACTAAATGCATGATATTCAGTCTAGTAGTAGTTAAATAGAATAGTCCTCCAATCATAGATATATATTTTCTATGATTAGCCTTAGGTGAATCATCGTCTTTACTCAATTTACAACCAGACACCATAGGAGTGCATACCGGTTTGGAACCATCCATCCCAAACTTCTTCAACATTTCTCTTACATATTTTGACTGTGAAATAAAAATCCTTTTTTTTGTTTGATTAATTTGCAGCCCGAGAAAGAAATTCATCTCACCAAACATGGACATCTCAAATTATTTTTGCATCTCTTCAGCAAAAATCTTGCACATTGTTTCATTTCCTCCAAAGATAATGTCATCAACATATACAACTACTATCAATATTATGTCATTTTCAATTTTAAAGTACAGATTACTATCTATCGTACCTTTGTTGAAACCTTGCTGAATCAAATATCTATCCAACCTTGCATACCAAGCTCTAGGAGCTTGCTTTAAACCATATAAAGCTTTCTTCAATCTGTATACCATATCAGGTTGATCTAACAACTGAAATCCTTCTGGTTGTTCCATGTACACTTCTTCTAATTAACCATATTTCTAAAATGTAGACTTAACATCCATTTCATAAACCTTGAAATCTTTATGAGCAATAAATGCTAAAAAAATTTAGATAGCTTCCATCCTAGCCACCATAACAAAAGTTTCCTAAATATATATACCTTCTACTTGTGAGTAGCCCTTACACACAAGCCTTGCTTTATTTCTGACCACTTCTCCATTCTCATTCAACTTGTTTTTGAAATACCCATTTTGATCCAATTGTATTTTTGTTTTCTAGTCTAGGGACCAATTCCAAAGTTTGATTCTTCTCAATCTGTATAATTTCTTCCATAGCTTTCATCTAATTTTCATCATTACATGTTAAACAGGCACAAGACAACTGAGAGGGGGGGTGAATTAGTTGTCACACAAATTCAAACTTAAACGTTATCACTTATCAGATATTCAACCACACTATTTTGTTATTAAATATGAGCATGAAACACAGATAACAAAAAGTAAATCAACACAATGAACACCAATTTTTTACGTGGAAAACCCAATAAGGTAAAAACCACAGTGAGGGTTAACTCACAATATATAGATTATAAACTGAATACAAAGGCTCACTGCCAAGGGCTGACTTCCCAAAAGATGACTCATTGTCCAAGTACAAAGGATCACTGCCTACAAAGGACTCACTATCCAATAGGGAGGCTCATTGCCTACAAATACAAAAGAGAACAAAATATCCACCACAACAATTAAAGCACATTTGCAAGATTATAGAAACCTTTAGTTTGTTGGAGTTATCAACCCAAGATCTTCAATCTGCAACGCCAAAGAACCTCCACAAGAGATAGAGAGAAGCAACAATGGAAGATGCTATTCCACCAAACAAGGATTGCAATATGATACAATATGATCAATGCAATACAATACAATGCTATATGCAATCTATTAACAAATATGCTAGAGATGCCTTGCTTATAAAGGCAAGGATAAGAGATAGGATAAGACAAGATCATGACAAGTGTCTTAATCCTATCACATGAGACAACTAACTCATAACTACCTAGGAAAGTGGAAATTCTAGATAAGACAACTAATACTTATCTAGATATGACAACTAATATCCTAAGTAAACTTAACATGTGAATTAAGTCCCCTAAGTCCCTAGTAAAGGAATAAACTAGGTACAAGACTTATTCACACCAACACCCCCCCTTAAGTGCAACTTAGGGAGGTACAAACCAATGCATAATGCAAAAGATGGGTCCCGGCAACTAGGCCTGATGAGGTACCCATGTACAAAACAAAAAACTCTCACAAGCGGAGAAAAGGAGAAAAACCCTGTGGGAGAAAACTCCTCTCCAAAAGAGAGAAAGAAACAAAGAAAACTAATGAAGGAAGGAGGACTCCTCAAGACCCCCCAAGGACAACTTCCTTCACCCCAAGCATCGATCACAACTGAAGATAACGAGGTGATGCCAAAGGTTTAGTGAAGATGTCTGCAACCTGCTGATCTATAGGCAAATACTCCAAGCTGAGAACACCATCCTGGATGAGCTGCCTGATGAAGTGCATGTGGATCTCAATATGCTTAGTTCACTGATGCTCCACTGGGTTGTGTGAAATATGAATGGCACTCTGATTGTCACACCAAAGAGTAGTGGGCTGAGTGGAAGGGAATCCGAACTTGGTCATCAACTGACGAAGCCACAAAACCTCCTGACTAGCCAACACAGCACCTCGATACTCAGCCTCTGTCGATGATAATGCAATAGCAGTCTGCTTCTTGCATGACCATGCAATTAGACTAGAACCAAGGCAAAAAACAAAGCCAGAAGTAGACTTCCGATCATTGACATCACCAGCCCAATCTGAGTCAGTGAAGCCCACAATCTGAGATGCACCTGAAGTTTAGTGAATGCCAAAATGAGTAGTGCCCTGAATGTATCTCAAGATACACTTGGCGGCTTTCCAATGACTCTCATGAGGCTCCTGTGAGAAGTGAGAGACAAGTCCAACCACAAAGGAAATATCAGGATGACTATGTGTCAAGTACAAAAGACTGCCAACCAACTGCCGATACAAGGTAGGATCAACTGTAGGCTTAGTGCAACTGGTAGACAGTACAACACCTGACTGGAATGGAGTAGGGGCAGGCTTGCAATCAGCCATGCCAAATCTCTGAAGCAAATCAAGAGCATACTTCTACTGGAAAATGAAGATCCCTTCAGAAGTCTGATGAATCTGAAGACCAAGGAAGTAATGCAAAAGACCAAGGTCGGTCATATCAAACCACTCCATCAATGCTCGTTGTGTACTCTGAATCATGGAAGTAGAACTCCCTGTGAGAATCAAATTATCCACGTAGAGCACAAGTATAAGTAGATCCTCTCCATGTCTCTATGTATAAACTGTGGGATCAAAATGGCAGCGAGTGTAGCCGGAAGCAAGAAAGAAATTATCCATCTTCTCATACCAAGCCCGAGGGTCTTGTTTGAGACCATACAATGAACGTCGAAGCCTGCAAACAAGTGAAGAGTCTTGCACAAAACCTAGTGGCTGCTCCATATAGATCTCCTCATGAAGATCCCCATGCAAGAAAGCACTCTTCACATCCATCTGATATACTGACCATCCCTGAGATGCAGCTATAGCAAGGACAAGGCGAATAGAATCCATCTTGGCAACAAGAGCAAAGGTCTCGGAATAGTCAATTCCTTCAGCCTGAGAAAACCCCTTTGCAACAAGATGAGCCTTGTACTTTTCAATGGAACCATCTGCTGCATACTTGGTACGATACACCCACTTGCATCAAACCAACTTTCTTCCCTTAGGAAGAGGCACAAGATCCCAAGTATGATTCTTCATCAAAGAAGAATACTCATCATCCATAGCACTATCCCACTCTGGAATACCTGAAGCATCTAAAAACTTCTGAGGATCATCTGAAACTGCATGACTCAAAAGACTAATTTTAGAAGTCTGAGAACGAGTGCGGCGAGTGTCTATGGGATCACCAACAAGAGGACCAGCCTCCTCAAGAGTAACTTGAGCCCATCGTGGCCTAGTGGGTGAGTGAGGAGGAGGTTCATCAAGACCATCATCAAAGTCTTCCTCAAGTAGCAAAGTATCATGAATTGAAGAAGACTAAGTAGGTTGTGATGAAGAAGAAGTTGAAGGAGGATCTAGCTGGGTGAAGGTCTTAGAAAACTGAACATCATGTCAAAAATGAACCTCTCATGTGTCAGGATCAAACAATTTGTATGCCTTCACATCCTCACAATAGCCAACAAAGATGTAACGCTGACTCTTCTTCTCCATGGATTTACGTCGACCATTCAGAATGAATGCCCAAGCCTCACTACCGAATACTCTGAAGAAGGATCATTAGGCTTGCGATGAGACCAAGCCTCCTCAGGGGTCATATTTTGCACTGCCTTGTGGGGCATACAATTTTGAATATAGTTGGCACAATTGATAGCTTTGGCCAAAAAAGTGGGAGCCATGGACCTAGACTGAATCATACAATTGGCCATTTCCCTGAGAGTCCTGTTCTTTCTCTCCGCCACACCATTCTACTAAGGAGTGTAAGGAACTGTGTGCTAATGAAGGATACCATGCGCACTGTGAAAATCTTGAAATGCCTGATTGACATACTCCCCCCCATTATCTGTGCATATCTATCGAAGAGAAAAACCTGACTACTTCTCCACAAATGTTTTGAAGGTCTTGAAGTTGGTGAGGACTTCACTCTTGAGCTTCAAAAAATAGACCCATGTCCAGCGGGAAAAATCATCAATGAATGTTAGCACATACTTGGCCCCTGAAAAAGAAGTTGGGAATGACATGAGATCACTATGGACCAACTCAAGGGGTGTGGTTGCACATGTAGCGTGACCCTTAGGAAAAGGATCTTGATGTTGCTTTCCAAGAAAACATCCTTGACAAACACCATCTGTGCAAGTGATCTTTGGAAGACCAACCACTAAGTTATGTGCTTTCATTTGCTGAAGATATCTATAATTCAAGTGCCCAAATATCTCATGACAAAGCTTGCTCATTGAATCAGCATGAGCAACAAAACATGAACCTGATGAAGACTCAAATCCATCAAATCGATACAAATGATTCTCATGATCAACTACCCCTGTAGCAACAACCTTCTCAGGATCTTGCAACTGTCTAATAGTCACATTTTGTGGAGTAAACTCAACTGACTTCCCATCTCCAAAATGACAAATCTGATATATGGAAAGAAGATTCACTGAAATATCAGGAACAAGAAGAAAATCCTCAATGCACCCATCTAGCATCTGAACAGAGTCTGTCCCCAAAACTGGAATCTGTGAAGAGTTCCCAACTGCAATTTGAGAAGTAGAAGTATGAACTATGGAATCAATAAATTCACGTGAATTGGTCATGTGATGTGAAGCACTTGAATCAAGAATCCAACTATCTGAAGGTGAATGCATAGCTCATGCTGAAAGAGCTTGCCCTTTTCCTATGGAAGAAGGCTTAGCCACTGAAATATTGTGCTTCTTCATGGCTTCCTCCAAGGCCTCTAATCTCTTAAAGCAATGAGATGCATCATGCCCAATTTTGCCACAAAATGAATAAGGATCTCCTTTCTTTTTCTTGGACTTGGAAGAAGAATCTCCAGAGGTAGAAGAAGAAGGAGATTGAGTGGACTTCTGATTGTTCTTCGGCTTTGGCTTGGAGGGATTCTCACTACCAGAAGATGATTCTGCTTTGGGCTTCTTCTTGTTCTTTCCTTTACCCTTGGATGATTGAGCCATTAGAGCATGATTCTTAGAATTAGGTAAGGCATCCAACTGAATTAACTTGGCCTCCTCCCTAGTAAGATGCTCACAAAACAACTCAAATGTAGGCATTTTGTAATCTTTCCCCATTGCATCCATAGTTGAATAGAAACTAGAAGAAAACACTTGATAAGGGCCCTTTAACTTAGACAGAATCAAGAAGATACATTCATCACTAGATACATCATGTCCACATCCTTTCAACTGTGACAAAATCATCTTGAATTGAGCAAGAAAATCCTGAATTGAAGGAAATGCATCTGGAGAGAGGGATTGAAGTTCTGCTTGAAGTTGCAAGGTTCTGAAATGATTTATTTTACCATATAATTCTTCAAGTTTGTCCCAAACATTCTTACGTGTTTTGCACTCTGAAATATGAAACAACAAATTATTAGATACATGTAAGCCAATGAGCCCTTTTGCTTCATCCATTTTACATCTATGGACAAAATTTTCATAATCCCTTGTAAATTCAGGTTGTTCTGCATCTAACATTGGCCATAGACCCTTAGATTGTAACAATTGAGTCATTTTTAGCTTCCATGTATGATAATTGTGTGGAGTGAGTGGTTCAATTTTCCTTAGATCCGCCATGAGCACCACAAGAAATGTGGCACTTAAATTGTGCCTTTCACCCCCCCAGAATGTATTAAATCTCAATTTGCAACCCCCCAGCAAATGACAATGAACAAATATTGCAATTTTTACAAGTGACAAGCTCAAATCAACCGTTTATAACACACGGTGATTTTTACAATTTTCAGAAAAAATAGCTTGCAAGAACTGAAAACTAAGGTTACAAATAGATTCCTTGTGATTTTCTGATCAATTTCAAAAAAAAATTTGCCAAATTTTGACTTCGTTTGCAAAAGTTACATCAAGAACAAGCAATAAATGCACTTGTACCTTCAAGCTGAAAAAACTAGCAAAAAATGGCAAAATCTGGAAAATTCACCTGCACCACTGTGAATTTCATTGAACCAGATTTCCGATGATATCTCGTTTTCAAAAAACCAACTTCGTGGCGAAAAGTTATGCAAAAATGAAAAAATGCCTATTTTAGGCACTGTGAACACTAACTGGGAGCAAAAATTCGGCCCCCAGGGGCTGGCTCCTGGTCACCCACGTGACCGCGGGGTGGGCTTCTGCAAAAAAAATCTAGCGGTCACGTGGCAGTTTATGGACCGCTCCCGTGGCGGTGGCGGTTAGCGCTGCGGTTACGGCTTACGGCTGGCGGTTGGCAGGCGGTCGGCGACGAGTGGCTAGAGCCCTGACTACTAGCAATTGTCGGTGTCTGGCGGAGCCCGTGGCGGTTTACCGCGGCTAGCGGTGGCCGCTGGCTGTGGCTAGTGGTGGAGACCGCTGGCAGATTTTAAGCCGCTGGCGGGTTTAAGTTACCCGCGCAGTCCGCAGACTTTATAGTCTACGGCTTAAAAAGCCGACAACAATGATATGCGCTTTTTGAAGCGCTTCAAATTTTTTTATAATTTTTTTGAAATTTTTTTTGAAAAAAAAAATGACGACAGGGAAAAAAATGAAATTTTAATTAAATTTTTTTTGAAAAATTTCTGACCACATCGTACCTGCGCGAGGGGGCCGTACAGCTCCTTGGCTAAAAAATTTTGCTCCAAAGACAACTTTTGCCGAATATAGGCAAATTATATATCAAAAAAATTGAAAACAGCCACTCGGACGCAATGGAAGACTTATTTTTGGCGCAAAGTGCTCCTATAAAAAGTTGTTCACCAGATATGAGCTCCAAACCCTTCTTTGCCAAAGTTGCAAATGGTGACGAAATTGAGTGAAACAAAAGCCAGATCTGACTTTTTCGAGCCTCCTGGATGCAATGGGATAGCCTAAAATACTGCCACTATAGCCAAAAGCACTGTAATCACCAGATCTCACCAAAATGCAAGCATGCAATATAGGATACAAGAAACTCAAAAATCACAATAGAAATTGATGGAAACTCTCTAATAAAGAAATGGAAGGGGCTTGCCAGATTCAAAGCTCTGATACCATGTTGGAGTTATCAACCCAAGATCTTCAATCTGCAACGCCAAAGAACCTCCACAAGAGAGAGAGAAGCAACAATGGAAGATGCTATTCCACCAAACAAGGATTGCAATATGATACAATATGATCAATGCAATACAATACAATGCTATATGCAATCTATTAACAAATATGCTAGAGATGCCTTGCTTATAAAGGAAAGGATAAGAGATAGGATAAGACAAGATCATGACAAGTGTCTTAATCCTATCACATGAGACAACTAACTCATAACTACCTAGGAAAGTGGAAATTCTAGATAAGACAACTAATACTTATCTAGATATGACAACTAATATCCTAAGTAAACTTAACATGTGAATTAAGTCCCCTAAGTCCCTAGTAAAGGAATAAACTAGGTACAAGACTTATTCACACCAACATAGTTCACTACCTTCAGCACACTAAAAAATTTCTATCACAACTCACTCACACACACTTCTGCTCTTATCATTTATGGCACACTTTCGTCACTTTGCATCACACTGTCATACAATTATTCACAACTTGCCTTGGTTTTATACCATTCTCAACCTTAGAAACATTTACCAAGGTCGGCCACAATACATCATTTCATAAATTCAAATTAGGTTGGAAACTCTAAATTCCCACGGAGAGGAATAAGAGTGGACCAATAAAAACATAATAGTCTTGAATCTTCTACATGCTTCCTCAATTAAATTTTATTCTTTGAATGAAGTGTAAACACTAGGTCAACCAAACCTAATGAAAACACAAATAGAAATTGATGTACATGCTTCCCAAAAAAAATATGACACATAGAAGATGCAACATGCTTCATTATGCACAAGGATACATCTCAGGATCTTCCAGATACATCCGCAACAAAAACAATAGGCTTCAATCACTAAATTTCTCTTACCAATCTGTCTGGTCTGTGTAGATACACACAAAAATACCAAAACATGATTTTTTGATTACCAAACTCCAAACCTCTTTGCTAGAGCATAGGAAAGACCTTCACAAGACATCTCCTAGATCCACACGATTTGAAACAAAATAGTGGAGGACTTTGGAGAAAACATATTCCTCTAAGTCCACACAACATTGACACTATCAGTAGGACATACATACTGGTGGACACAACTTTCACGTACCATCTCACTAGAAACTGAAACTCATACTATATCATCATCAAATCACCATAATGAAATCTTCAGAACTACACAGTCATAGGATCACCATAGGAGAAATGTGGAGCACATACTGGAGCACAATCTAAACACTTCCAACATTCTAATTTCTTTTCTTCATTAATTTTCTCAAAAGCACCTGGAAACTCATCAAACCAACATATATGCAACACCATAAAGGTAGCTCCATGTACTCATAGTATCTCACTAGCATCTTAGCTATACATGTACAATCTGCAACATATTGAACTATGTTGACATTAATGACAACACCACCAGACTAGCTCATACTTGCAAAAATATCCCCCTTTGTCATTGATGGCAACACATAACCTTTTCTCCCCCTTTGACATCAATGTCAAAGAAAAACTACTCTAATTACACCCCCTTAGGAGTACACTCATACTGCAACAATGAAAAACCTTTTCTACTCCCCCTGTGGAGTAGACCCATCAATCAGTCCAGATAAATGAAGAATCTATGAATTCACTGGACTAATGCACCTTCATGTGCATCTAGTTAGGAGGTCCAATGAACCCCAACCTCTCCCTAAGGTTCTCAAAAGTATCCTTCAGAAGGGCCTTAGTAAATATGTTTGCAATTTGTTCCTTTTTTGTCACATATTCCAGTCTGACCTCATTCTCCAACACTTTCTCTCTAAAAAAATGATACTTGATAGATATGTGTTTCATTCTTGAATGCATAACTAGGTTCTTTGAAATGTTTATTACACTTGTATTATCACAGAAAATAGAAATAGGCTCATCACATACTACTTCAATGTCCTTCAGAGTTTTCTTCATCCACAAAACTTGTGTACAACAAGATGCTGAAACAATATATTCAGCCTCTGTAGTGGATAAAGAAACCGATTCTTGCTTTTTACTCAGCCATGAAACTAGTCTTCTACCAAGAAAGAAAGCACCACCATTGGTACTATTCCAGTCATCTATGCATCCGGCCCAATCAACATCTGTATAAGCACTTAGGGTGAAATCATTACTCTTAGGGTACCATATTCCATAATCCAGTGTGCCTTTAAGATATCTAAATATCCTTTTTACATCCATAAGATGTGCTTCTCTAGGATCTGCTTGAAATCTAGCAACTAAACACACTGCATGCATAATATTTGGTTTGGTATCAATAAGGTACAACAGTTCGCTAATCATGGATTTGTATTTGCTTTGATCAGTCTTAGCAGATTCATCATACTCGCTCAATTTACATCTAGTTACCATAGGAGTAAAAACCGGTTTAGAATCCTTCATCCCAAACTTTTTCAACAACTCTTTTACATACTTAGATTGTGAAATGAATATCCCTTTGTTAGTTTGATTCACTTGTAGACCAAGAAAGAAATTCAATTCACCAATCATAGACATCTCAAATTATTTTTTCATTTCTTTAGCAAAAATTTTATAGATTCCTTCATTTCCACCAAAAATGATGTCATCGACATAAAAAACTGTAATCAACATCTTATTACCTTGCACTTTGAAGTAGAGGTTGTTTTCAACAAAACATTTGTTGAATCCTTGCTTTGTCAGATATCTTTCTAGTCTTTCCTACCAAGCTCTGGGAGCTTGTTTCAATCCATACAATGCTTTCTTCAACTTGCAAACCATGTTTGGCTTGTCAAACAACTAAAACCCTTCAGGTTGCTCCATGTACACTTCTTCCTCCAACTCACCATTCAAAAAGGCTGACTTAACATCCATTTGATATACCTTGAAGTCCTTGTGTGCATAAATTTCCAAAAACATTATGATAGCTTCCAGTTTGGCCATAGGGGAAAATGTTTCTTCAAAATCTATTCCTTCAACTTGTGAATATCCTTTGCATACCAATCTTTCCTTATTCCTTACTACTCCATTTTCATTTAGCTCATTTTGGAACACCCATTTTGATCCAATCACATTTTTGTGCACAAGCCTAGGGACTATTTCCCATGTCTGATTCTTTTCTATCTGTTGCAATTCCTCTTTCATAGCTCTCATCCAAATTTCATCTTCACATGCTTCTTTTATAGATTTAGGTTATGTTTTAGAGAGTAAACAGAGATTTACCTCAACTGCAACTTTGCTTCTTGTATTTACACCTTAACTCTTGTCACCAATTATTTGATCTTCCAAATGATTCTTCTGTACATATTTAGGAGTCCTGGCAACAAGTTTTGGTTCATTTTCTTCTTCTTCTTCCACTTGTTCTTCCCGTTCTTTTTCTTCTTCTTCTTCCTTCTTATTTTCTTCAGGTATATGTCACATATAGGATCATTAGGTTCAACTTCACTTATCTCAATAGGTTTGCATGTGTCTTCATCAACTTTCACATTTTCACTTTCAATAATCTTCCTTAATCTTTTGTTAAAGCATCTATATGCCTTGCTAGTGGTAGAGTATCCAAGAAATATTCCTTCATCACATATAACATCAAACTTTCCAATATTTTCATCATCTCTTTTAATATAGCATCTACTTCCAAATACCTTAAAATATTTCATAGTAGGAGTCTTACCATTCCATAACTCAAAAGGTGTCTTTTGTGTTGTTGTGTCTGATCTAAACTCTATTAAGAACATAAATGACAGTATGCATTACTTCTTTCCAATATACATCCGGTACATTAGATTCTTTCATCATAGTTCTAGCAGTTTCTTGTACTATCCTATTTTTCCTTTCAACTACTTCGTTCTGTTGTGGGGTTCTTGGAGCAGAAAACTATCTTTTTATGACATACTTTTCACAAAATGTATTAAATTTACCAGAAGTGAATTCACCACCTCTATTATATCTTAAACACTTGATTTTCAAATTTACTTCATTTTCCACTCTTTCTTTGAATACTTTGAACCTATCCAAGGCCTAATTCTTTTCTCTAAGAAAAGAAACCCATGTCATTCGAGTGTAATCATCAATAAGCAACATGAAATATTTGTCACCATTCATGTTTCTAGTCTTAGTTGGAACATAAAGATCAGTATGTACTAACTCCAACATTCCAATAGTAGAATGTTCTTTTCCTTTAAAGCTACATCTTGTCTGCTTCCCCAATTGACAACTTCTGCAAATAGTATTAGCAAGTCTTGTGATTCTAGGTAGTCCTCAAACTATTTCATTTTTACTAATCTTGACTAGGTTATCAAAGTTCACATGTCCCATTCTTTGGTGCCATAACCAACTTTAATTTATTTGAGATACAAGACAATGACCATCAACTCCCTTTAGCTGATAGATGTTTCCATGAGTTCTTCTTCCTACAACAATCATATCTCCATTTCTAGATCATTTTCTAATTTCATAGGTATTGTTCTAAAACATAAGTTTAGAGCCATTGCTACACATCTGACCAACACTCAGAAGATTATGCCTGAAACCCTTCATATAATATACATCATTAGTACTATGCACTCCATAAAAACTAATTGAACCTTTACCACAAATCTTAGCTCCTGAATCATCACCAAACATAACTAAACCACCATCATATCTCTCAAGTTTAGTGATTACTCTTATCTCTGATCATGTGGTTTGAACATCCACTATCAATTACCTAGTAGTCTTCATCCTGTCTTGCATGAAATGTAGTAACCAAAGTACCTTCCATCCTATTCTTCTTAACCTTTAGAGCCCTTTTTCTTACACATCTTCTAGAACTAGTGGATATAGATTTTTTTTTCCAAATCTAAGAATAAGCATTCACTATCATCAACCTCATTTTCAGATTCATCATCAGAAATACCTGCCTCTTCCTTAACATAGTACAACTTCTTATACTTCTTATCCTTCCTATACTTATTCTTATAATTCTTGTTCTTTTTATGTGCAACACTATTCAAACATCTTGAAGTATAATGACAAATATTACCACAACTAAAGCCTTTAAAGGGAAACATACCTTTATACTTTCCGGTACCTTTCTTCAATTTCCTAGTGAAGTTAGCTTCCAACTCATCAACATCATCGCTATCTAGTTCCTCCTCAATCTTCATTTCCTTAAATTTTGTCTATGTCTCTTCTTTTATCTTGTCATCTTTCTGAAACTTTCTTAATTCAAATGTTTGCAAGGTGATGAACAAGTGTTCCAAGGTATACTTCTTAGGATCATACATTTCTTCAATCACCGAGATCTTATCACTATAGCAGTCTGGTAGGATAATCAAGATCTTCTCAATTATGTCTTCGTCTGCTAGCTTTCCTCCTTGATTTCTAACTTCATTTGAAGTATGTTCAACCCTATGAGAGAAACTTGTAAATTCTTCACCATCTTCGATTTTCAAGTTCACAAATCTATGCTTTGCCACAAGTCTCTTTGTCAATTTCATTTTTTCATTCCCTTCATACATGTCTTCCAACTTCTTCTAGACTTCATATGTAGTATCCAAATAACTAACCTTAATTCACTCATTTTTAGATAAACCACTACAAATCACATACTTCACCTTCTCATTTTCTTCATAAGCAGAGATATCATCTATAGTATTAACACCACCAATTGGAAGTGTATACTTATTCTCAATAGCCTTTCAGGTCTTGAAACCAAGAGAGATAATATATCCTCTCATCTGTCCTGATGAGCCTAGTTTTTGGTCCAATTTTGGGTAGAATCTATATTTTATTTTTTGGAAGATGTCATGGACTTTAATGTTAAATGTTGGTATTTTCATAATGTTTCCCTCAAACCATTGACATTGGACTTAATCCTATCTCTACAAGCTTTAATGACATTTGGCATATTATGTGGATTATCTATATTGATTTTGCATGTGGTTAATGAATGTTCCTTAAGGTGGTTATAGATGTGTAGTTATTATGTATACTGATTTTACCATGCATATTTAATATGCTAAGTTGAGTAAGACACTACCAACTAAGCATGCAACATAACATCCAACAAAGGAATTGCTCCAAGTCAAAGGAGGCTGATGACAAAAGATTCTTCATGCAACTGAACATAACTGTCTTGTAGTGGACTTTAATGATCAAGCATGCATGGGTGATACTGCTGAGCTGAATCTGCATTTGGACCTACATTTCTGACTAGATTTCATGCATGTGTAACCACCATCACTTCATTTTATCATTTTTCCCTAAATGGCATCCTCTCAGTCGTGGAGTTGACTGCCTCGTTTAGCTGTTAGTATAAATAATGATATGATGCTCCTTCTTCAAGGGTTGCACGATTTGGTATTGTACTTGCACTCTCTAGTTTTTAGTAATAAAGATGCATTACTCTTTTGTACTCATGATTCACAGTAAATAAAATAAAGTTCTGAGTTCGAGCAATTGAGTTTTCATTAGTTTTGGAGGATACTTATCCAAGGGGACCCACTTGGTGAGTAATTTGTCTTCTTAGTTTAGCATTAGTTTAGTATTACTTATTGTTTGGCACTTAGTTAGAAGTCTAGCATCGATTGTTCTTGCAGCTACTAGAATTCCATTTTGTGATTGTTCCTGTAGCCAAAGCAGACAGAGTAGTGTCATGTTTTTTGCTCATATTTTTATTCCTATTATGCATTTCAACTTAGCATAGTCATTGATTGATGTTCAAAAAAAATTTCATTCATTTTCAAGCAATTTACTTTCAGTATTGTGTGTTCCTTAGCTGTAGAATGAAATGGCTACTTTGAGTTCCTAATGCACATACTGTGTTGGCCTATTTCAAGTTCACATCCCTAGGTTGACAAGTTAAATGCACCTTCATAATGATTGAAATGGCTATTTAGGTAAGATGTCCAATCTCTAAATCATGGTTGTAAAGGCTTAGTTATTAAGATCATTGTAGGAGGCCAACATTTTTGGCACCATTGTCGAGGATGGTGTCAAACTAGGGAGTCATTTGGAGCCATTGGTAATTTTTCTTGTTGTAGTGTTTCTAGAAGTTGTTCTTAGTATATCTTCATTTAGGAAGTAATGACCTTATTCTTTACCAATTCTTTGTGTGAGTTGATTGATAGTGAGTGATACTGCATGCATAAAGGAAGGAGAAGGGATGCTTATGGGAGATTCCTTCCTAACAATCATAATCCATTCCAACTAGTTGAATATCATAATCTACCAAAAGAAAAAGAAGAAGATCCACACCCCTTTGTTGATGCATATCCTGATATGACTAGTTTTGAAGTCTCCTCTGAAGATCAAAATCAGCTTGAGAACCCCTTTGCTTTGGAACCACATCAAGTAGGCATGGGTGATGCAAATAGGAATAGACCTAACCAACCATATTTTCCTTTCCCCATTTCCCATAAAAATGAAGTTGATAACAATAAGAACATTCCTGCCTCAACACTCCCAAAGTTTTATGGACTTGTCACAAAAGATCCAGATACCTTTTTACTTGAATTTGACATACTCTGTAGGAGTTATGATTATACTATTGATTCCCATAGGCTTAAGCTATTTCCTACCACTTTGAGAGAGGTTGCATTAAGATGGTTCATGAGCCTAGGCAAAGATACTATGGAAACTTGGGAAGACATGAAGACAAAATTTCTTGAGAAATACAAGGAATATTGTAGAGGCAATCACATGAGAGGAGGTGACATTTTCAGGATGCAACAAAAGGAAGATGAGAGCTTGGAATATTACATTGCAAGGTTTTTGTTTTTCCTACAAAAATGTCCACACCATACACTTAATGAAGACTCAAAAAAGTTTCTTTCCTGAGAGGAATCAATGATAGTTGCACTGATTCCTTGGACCTCATGGGAGGAGGAGATATCTCCCAAGTTCCTTGGGAAGATATCAAGAAAATATGCCAAAACTACTCTAGGGCAGCTTCAAAGAAAGGGAGAGCTTACCAATCTTCCATGGGTAAGTCAACTACCATTGGAGTCTCAACAATGGAGATTACTCATTTGTTGGCAGACTTCAAGCAAGACATCAGCAATAATCTAGCTACTCAGCTAAATACACTTCAGGCCAAGAAGAAGAAAGAGGAGGCAAAGGCAATGTTGACAGAGTATTTCCCCCACTGCAGACAAAATAAGGACTAAAAATGTAAGATGGTAGCTAATCTTGAAAGCAAGCAGGTTCCACCTAAGTTCAAGCCAATCTAGATTGAAGAAGACCAAGTCTACTATGTTGCACAAAGGAAGCCTTGGGCTCCAAGACAAGGTATGCCACTAGATCCATTATCCTATGTTGGGCCATATTTTAATTCCTATTCATCTAGTAACCAATGATAGCCCCCATATCCACCCAGTTATGGAGGATATCCACCAAAGCCTTGGAGTAACCCTCCAAATGCTCGGTCTCGTCATCAAAGTTCTCCACCCTAGTGGTAGAAACCTTAGGGGAATTGGCATAAATTTTAAGGGAATTGGTAGCCACCTCCAGGAAATTGGTAGCAAACAAATCAATGGAGAGGAGGGTAGCAATGGCCTACTCAGACAACGAGTTAGATTTAACCACCTTCTCAGCCCCAACAACCTATTAATCCAAGCTCAAATGCACCTAAACATACTCAACTACCAGCTCAGCCCACACCAAATCCAAATAACAAACCATAGCAATAGCCTGCATATTCTACTTATTCAAATCAATTCCCTACATATGTTGTGGGTGTAAGTGATATCCACTTGCATTCAGGTACTACTCTACCAACCCCTTCCAAGTCCATTATCACTGAGCTTCCTGTGGAAGAGGAAGAGGAGCCTCTAAATGATCCCATTAAGCCTAATGTACCTAAAAATCCTGAACCAGTCCAAGTCAAGAAAACTAAACAAGAGCCACCATTTCCTTAGAGATTGGAAGTTTCCAAGAAGAAGGAAGGAAAGGAGGATACCACTTTTGATATCTTGGATCAACTGAAGCACGTGTCCAAATACCTCTATTTCAGGCCATAAAGGATGTTCCAATCTACAACAAGGCAATCAAGGAGGCATGTCTTAAGAAGCCAGGTAGGAAAAAGGACTCAACTATAGTTCATGTGGTGGGAGAGCTAGCTGACATCATACTAGGAAAAGTGACTATTCCCAAGTATAATGACCCAGGAAATCCTATTGTAGAAGTTGTTATAAATAGGATCTAAGTAAAGAATTCTATGATTGATTTAGGGGCAACAATAAATGTAATGACCAAAGACATCCTACAACAACTAAATATCAAAAGCATGAGATCTACTCCTATTGTCTTGCAACTTGGAAATAGCTCTACTGTTAAGCCTAATGGTGTAGTGGAAGAACTTGTGGTAGTTCTAGACTCCTGGGTGTACCCAAGAGACTTTATGATCCTTTCTCCTAAAGCTACACTAGGTGGGTATCCCATTATTCTTGGAAGGCCATGGTTAGTAACTACAGATGTATATGTTGGATGTTGGTTAGGTGACATGACCATTTCAGATGGGAGGAGCATGACAAATTTTTTTCTTTATCCACCTACTAAGCCATCTCGTGATGAAGATAATCCCATATGGCCACATGTTGGTGAAGAGGTTGAGGAAGTTAACTTTGTGATGCAACTTATGATGCTAGGTAAAAGCTCTTTCATGCAGCTCCAAGATGAGGATGAAGTGACTAACATCATTTAGAACCATTGTGAAGTGGAGGAAGCACCATCTTCTCATTCTGCTACTCTTGTCAAGACACTTCTACCTGCTCTTCCTGCAACCACTGTTCCTGTAGACGTTCTTCCTGCAGATGCTCTTCCTATAGCCACTCTTCCTGCAACCAATGTTCCTGCAGACAGACTTCTTGCAGCGATAGGTATGTCCCATACATTGCTTCCATATGAGCTAAAGGTACCATGTGTTAATGAAGTAGCCATGATAGATTTAACTACATAAGTATAGGTGTCAAAAGGAAAATATTTGAATGTTAATGGTAAATTGAATGAGGAACAACAATTGTTATTGGAAAACCTATTAAGGACCCATCAACATGCATTTGCATGGGATTATCATGATATGAAGGGATTGGATCCTAAACTTTGTACACATAGAATTTATATTAGAGATGATTCCACCCCAGTAAGACAACCACATAGAAGAATTAACCCTACACTAACAGAGATTGTGAAAGGAGAACTGTAAAAATTACTAGATGTGGGATTTATCTACCCTATTTCAGATAGTTAGTGGGTGTCTCCATTATTTATTGTGCCCAAGAAAGGAGTGAAATTGGGAGTTTTTGTTGATTATAGGGAACTTAATGTTTTCACCAAGAAGGACCACTTTCCTTTACCCTTCATTGATCAAATTTTGGATACACCTGCAAGAAAGCAATACTTTTCTTTTATAGATAGATTCAGTGGCTACAACTAGATCCAAATTGCACTAGAGAACCAAGAGAAGACTACATTTACTTGTCCATGGGGGACCTATGCCTATTTGGTGCTCCCATTTGACTTGTGCAATGCACCTGCAACTTTTCAAAGGGCATTCATTAGCATATTCTCATACATTTCTCATGATTGCATGGAAATTTATATGGACGACTTTACCACTTATGGTGTTGATTTTAATCAGGCATTGGAAAATCTCATAAGAGTCCTACAAAGATGTGAAGACAAAAACTTGTCCTTAAACACTGAAAAGTGCTTCATGAATATGTAGGAAGGTGTAGTTCTTGGCCACTACATCTCCCATAAGGGAATTCAACTAGATCCTACAAAGATTGAGGTAATCACAAATCTTCCCACACCTACAAAACAAAAGGATGTTAGGAGTTTCTTGGATCATGCAGGATATTATAGGCATTTCATCAAGGATTTCAGCAAGGTAGTAGCACCATTGTACACTCTTCTCACTAAGGATGTTGAATTTCAATGGACTAAAGCCTATGACAAGGCATTCTCTGACTTGAAGGCAGCATTGACTCATGCTCTTGTACTCAGAGGGCCTAATTGGGAGATTCCTTTCCACATCCATACCGATGCATTAGATTATGTCATAGGAGTAGTCTTAGGATAGAAAGGAGTTGTTGAAAATTCCATTTACTTTGTCAACAAAAATTTACAAGGAGCCTAATTCAATTATACAGTTATAGAAAAAGAAATGTTGGCAGTAATCTATGCACTGAACAAATTCAGACATTACATAACAGGCTACCAAATGTTTGTGCACATTGATCATGCAACCATTAGATATCTCATGAATAAACATTTGATCATAGGTAGATTGGAAAGATGGTTATTTTTGATGCAAGAGTTTGATATAGCCATTGTGGATAAGCCAGGGAAGGCCAATGTTGTTGCAGATTTTCTTTCAAGGCTAACTACATCAGAAGACAATTAGCCCATAGATGACTCTTTCCCTGATAAGCATCTATTCTCCCTCAGTGTACAAACACCCTAGTATACTGACATAGCCAATTACTTGGTCATAGGTAGAGTTCCTTCTCACTTCTCTCCAAGAGAGAAAATGACACTCATTGAAAAATATTTTCCTTTCTCTTGCATTGTTGGATGTTTGTTTTATACTGGACCTGACCATGTCATGAGGAGGTATGTGAGAGAAGATGAGACATATGACATTTTTCATGCATGCCACAATGAACCATGTGGAGGAAACTTTGTATCCAAGAGGATAGCAATGAAGGTTTTGAACACAGGATATTATTGGCCAACACTCCACAAGGATGTAGGAAGGTATACCAGAAAAGGTGATAGATGTCAAAGAATGGGCAAACCAACTAGATCTGATGAGATTCCATTGTGCCCTTAGGTAGTAATCACTCCCTTTGACAAGTGGGTATTGGATTTTGTGGGACCCATTGACCCTCCATCAAATGTTAAGTTTTATTTATTGGTATGCATTCATTATGTGACAAAGTGGGTAGAAGTTAAGGCCATGAAGCATGCAAGAGATAACAAGGTTGCAAAATTTCTTTATGAGGAGATTTTTACAAGATATGGAGTCCCAAGATAAATAGTGACTGATCAAGGGGCACAATTCACATCAACCCTTGTTGCAACATTAGTTAATGAGTACACAATAAGGAATGGGAAGTCTACTCCTTATGACCCACAGGCTAATGGCCAAGTTGAGGTGACCAACAGAGAAATTGAAGCCATTCTGACTAAAATAGTAGCTATTCATAGAAAGGATTGGACAAATAGATTACCAGAAGCTGTTTGGGCCTATAGGACAACCTGGAAAACAACTACAGGTTTCACCCCATTTGAGTTGTTCTATGGAAAGACAACTATGATGCCAGTTGAATTTGAATATAAGACTCTATGAAAAATAATAGATTTGGGGATGGATATTTCTGAGGAACAAAGAGAAAGAATGATGTAGCTAAACACTTTGGATGAGATAAGAAGAGCAACCCTGCAGCATACAAAAGTAGTGTAGAATTAGAAAATCAAGTGGAATGAAAAATTTATCAAGGACAAGAAATTCCAACCAGGAGATTGTGCCCTGCTCTATGACTCAAGATACCAAGACAATGCAGGAAAATTGTAGACAAGGTGGCTAGGACCATATGAAGTTGTTGAGGTATTTCCTAATGAAGCTATTCAACTTACTACCATTGACCCTGTCAGGTTCAAATTACTTGTCAATGGTCATTGTCTCAGATTATATCACAAGCCAGCTTCCAAAGAGGAGTTCCTATAGAAATTCACCCAACATTCAACACCCGAGCTTCTTGCAGCCGAAGGAAATGGACCTAGTGTCCCTCCTTATGACTAATTAAGGTACGTACTCTCTCATAATAGAGACTTTCACTTACGTGGAAGTCCATTTCTTCACCCATCCACCCATCCATCAACATCTTTCTCTCTCTTCCATTACTTCATACTACCTCACCTCACTCCACTCCATTTTAATTAATTGCTCAATTTATTCCCTAAATGGTGAGTTGTACTTTCTCCACGATCTTTGCAGAAAATCTTCCACACATTCAGGTATGTATGCATTAATTGCCATATTTAATCATCTTTTAAGTTTTTTCATTTAATCACTGTATGTTAGAATAGAAGTTTACATAAAATTACACCATTCCCTATCAAATCACCACTGCCATCTCGCATGTGTGGACACATGTCCAAATTTAGGTTGGGGGGAGGGGAAAGAAAACGATGTAAATATATTGCCCATGTGTCAGCTTATGCTAGGCTACATTAGAAAATGTAAAATGAGCTAATTTGAAATCTAAGTGAGAGGAGGACTTACATGTGTGAAGTGACATTAATTGCAGCCGTCATTTCTTCCCATCATAATTCTCCTTTATCACTCATTTTCTTTCCATTATTGACCCTATCGTAATCTTGAGTTGCAAGCAAAAAAGGTGAAACAAAGAAAATAAAATTCAATATATATTGTCACTGGAAATTTAGCAGGTACTATAGGAAAGTGAGCTTGATTTTTAGTCAAGAATTGCAAGAAAGAAGTTGTAGAGCATTTGTTTGATTGCATTCAATGGGAGGTGGGTTAATTCAAAATGAACCCATGGTGCATGACATTTTATTGTAGGATGCATAATTCCTAGACGAATTTAGAAACTGCGGATGGTCAAATTACTTCCTTAAGCTAATGGCTTTAATGAAAGCATTTCCCTTGAATTCGCCCAAAAAATTTTTGAAGGGAAAGCCACAGTAAAAGGGTTGGAAGTTGTGGAAACTAAGGAAAGAATTGAAGAGGTCACAGGGTTACTGGCTGATGGAAAAAATTACCCTAACTCCAGAGATGCTAGATCAGCCAAGGCCAAATTTACAGAGCCGAACAACCCCCCATTGAGCATTGATAAACATGGTGCAAAGAGAATGTCTTTGTCCGAGCCATGGAAGTAGATATCCATTTATTTTATCAAATACATCACCTGTGAGGGTTGTCAGTCAAATTTTCATTTCATACACTTTAAGCTTTTGAATAACATGAGGCACAAAAGGAGGATGAATGTGCCTAATGTGTTATACAATATATTCTCTCAATCATGGCAATCGAGACCCAAAAAGGTAAGGATAATTCTATTTCCCACCATTGTCTGATTAAATTGTTGGTTGAAAAGTCTTTTTGTGATGTATCTACAATAACCTAGGGAGAATTTATAAATGTTGATCAAATTAGACCTAAGCACTTGCAACCTAGGGCTTTACCTCAACCTCATAGGTCTAGCAGTAGATTAAGCAAGAATGAAGCCCCTCTTGGCATTTCAACCTATGGTGTTGTCTATTGTGTGAATCCTCCTGCAGCAAAAGAAACTATATAAATTAGTTCTTTTGGAACAGAGCAATCAGAAAAAGAAAGTTCTTCCTTTGATTATGATGATGACATTCCACTTGAAACCCTAATGAAAACTAGGACACAAAGGAGAGAAGTAGAAACGAGAAAAGGAAAGGCCAAAAAACAACTTGTAGAAAGAAAGGTGCCAAGTTCTAAAAAGAGGAAGGTTGACACTGTTCATCCTATAGCCAAAGGAAAGTGTGAGAAACATCCCAGGAAATCAAGACCAACTGAGCCTATGATTAGTACACCTCCACAGGAAAGTCCTAAGCCTAGTGAGACATCATGCAAGGACCCTGAAGCTCCAATGGGGCAGGAGAATGTTGAAGAAGAAGACATATTTAGGAAAGCAGCGAATATAACACTAGTTGATCTTGCTAACATTGTAGAAGAGTTTGAGTAAAATCAGGAGTTCCTATAGCCATAGCAAGAACAAGAATGAGACTCCCTACAGCAAGAAGTGGAAGAAGAAATAGTACCCCTGCAACTAGAGATAACTAGATAGCTTGAGTCCATGCAGATAGTGCCATATAAGGAACCGCCATCGATAAAAAGATTGGTAGGAATTCATAATCCTCTTGATTTTATAGTACATGCAGCAATTTTGAATTTATGGAAAGAAATACAAAGAAGGGAGGAAGAATGGAAAAATGAAAAACAAAAATTGAAGAAGGAAATTCAAAAGAAGGATGAGGAGATTGAAGATAAAGATGCAGAAATTGCCACCCTGAAGTAGAGGGTGGATGATATGGCAGCTTTGGCACTATAGATTTTGGAATGTAGGACCCCTCCAAGGGTCTATGCTCTACTTCTAAAAGAGAAGTATCTCTCTTTTAAGCTGTCAAGGATTACCTCAGGTTTGAATCTTTCTATTAACACCCCCATTGAATTTTTCAATGCTTATAGGATTGCCTCCCCTGAAATGAAGAATTTGTGGTGTGAGTTTTATTTGCATAATTTTGCTATAACTCAAGACCATGATTGGAACCCATAGTTGTATGTTGGGGATGTCCAATTGAGGGAATTTATGTCTTGGGTACAAAATCAGATTAGTTGGGGACAACAACATGGAGCTTATAAGCAATTGGAATATGATACCCCTCTGCCCGTTAGAGCTAAATCAAGCAACCTAAGGGATATTTATAGAGAATGGCATAGAATGCTTCTTAGACCTAGTTATGGAAATAGGATTATGCCTTGCATTGAGGCATTTTACATTGAGTATGAGGTAAAGACAACAAAAAAGGAGGAAACTATGAGAAGATGTATATCACAAAGATGGAATAGTCTAACTAATGAGTTGAAGTAGGTTGAGCCTCATTCCATCCACAATTATGTTGCAGCACTAAAGAGGATTGATAGGTATATTCAGATTGGGAGAACAAATGGGCAATCTTGGCTTCCCCTGACTTTCAAAACACCCATGCTCATGTGGCCCGTGCCAAACTTCAGATTCTACTAGTATGACATTGCTTCAAAAAAGAAGAGATGGAACAGATTTGACAGAGTGGGAGGATTCTATTGGGATCCTGATTCACGCACTATAGCCACTAATGTTGGACAACTATCAGCTGCAAATTTTAGAGCTTTGACCAAGTAGAAGAACAACCCTTCCCCTACTGGAGGACCAACAAAATGTTAGGTTGGGAGGAGTGATGAGCCTAGTTTTTTGTCCAATTTTGGGTAGAGTCTATAGTTTATTTGCTAGTAGATGTCATGGACTTTAATGTTAAATGTTGGTATTTTCATAATGTTTCCCTCAAACCATTGACATTGGACTTAATCCTATCTCTAAAAGCTTTAATGATATTTGGAATATTATGTGGATTATCTATATTGATTTTGCATGTGGTTAATGAATGTTCCTTAAGGTGGTTATAGATGTGTAGTTATTATGCATACAGACTTTACCATGCAGATTTAATATGCTAAGTTGAGGAAAACACTGCCAACTAGGCATGCACCATAACGTTCAGAAAAGGAATCGCTCCAAGTCAAAGGAGGCCGACGGCAAAAGATTCTTCATCCAACTAAATGTAATAGCCTTGTAGTGGACTTTAATGATCGAGCATGCACAGGTGTTACTACTGAGCTGAATCTGTATTTGGACCTACATGTCTGACCAAATTTCATGCACGTGTAACTGCCATTGCTCCATTTTCTCTATTTTCCCTAAATGGCATCCTCCTAGTCATGTAGTTGACTGCCTCATTTATCTATTAGTATAAATAATGATTTGATGCTCCTTCTTTAGGGGTTGCACAATTTGGTGTTGTACTTGCACTCTCCAGTTTTTAGTAATATAGATACATTACTCTTTTGTACTCGTGATTCACAGTGAATAAAATAAAGTTCTGAGTTCGAGCATCTAATTTTTCATTAGTTTTGGAGGATACTTATCCAAGGGGGCCCACTTGGTGTGTAATTTTCCTTCTTATTTTAGCATTATTTTAGTATTACTTATTGTTTAGTACTTAGTTAGAAGTCTGGCATCGACTGTTCCTATAGCCACTAGAATTTCATTATGTGACTATTCCTACAACCAAAGTAAACAGAGTAGTGTCATGTTTATTGCTCAAATTTTTATTCATGTTATGCATTTCAGCTTAGCATAGTCATTGATTGATGTTTAGCATTTGTTTCATTCCTTTTCAATCAATTTACTTTCAGTATTGTGTGTTCCTTAGTTGTAGAATGAAATGGCTACTTTGAGTTCCTAGTGCACATACTATGCTGGCCCATTTCAAGTTCACATCCATGGGTTGACAAGTTAAATGTACCTTCATGATGATTGAAATGGCTATTCAGGTCAGATGTCCAATCTTTGAATCATGGCTATAAATAACTAGTTATTAAGATCATTGTAGGAGGCCAACATGTCCCTTCTAGTCTTTGTAGTCAGTTCCATCAAACACATGGATCGCCAACGTGTGTGACATCAAATCTTCCTTAAGTGGAAAAGCTCTACAGTAAGGAACCAAAGCTCTGATACCAATTGTTAAACAAGCACGGGACAATTGAGAGGGGAGTGAATCAGTTGTCACACAAATTAAAACTTAAACTTTATCACTTATCAGATCTTCAACCACACTATTCTATTATTAAATATGAGCATGAAACATAAATAACAAAAATTAAATCAACACAATGAACACCAAACTTTTACATGGAAAACCCAATAAGGGAAAAAACATAGTGAGGGTTAACTCACAATATAAATATTATAAACTAAATACAAAGGCTCACTGTCCAAGTATAAAGGATCACTACCTACAAAGTACTCACTATCCAACAGGGAGGCTCAATACCTAAAGATACAAAAGAGAACAAAAGATCCACCATAGCAATTAAAGCACATTCACAAGATTACAAAAACCTTCAATTCATTGCCTTCAATACACACACTCTTTCTGGTCTATGCAGACACATAGAAATACCAAAATATGATTTTCTAATTACCAAACTCCAAACCTCTTCACCAAAGCATAGGAAAGACCTTCACAAGACATCTCCCAGATCTACACGATCTGAAATGAAATAGTGGAGGACTGTGGAGTAAACATATTCCTCCCGGTCCACAAAACACTGACACTGTCAGTAGAACACACATACCGGTGGACACAACTTTCATGTACCATTGCACCAAAAACTAAAAATTAGACTATATCATCATCAAATCACCATAATGAAATCTTCAAAACTACATAGTCATAGGATCACCATAGGGGAAATGCGAAGCACATACCAGAGCACAATCTAAACACTTCCAACACTCTGATTTCTTTTCTTCATTAATTTTCTCAAAAGCACTTAGAAACTCATCAAACCAACATATCTGCAACACCATAAAGGTAGCTCCATGTACTCACAGCATCTCACTAGCATCTCAGCAATACATGTACAATCTATAACATACTGAACTGTGTTGACATCAATGACAACATCAATGACAACACCACCAAACTAGCTCATATTTGCAACACATGCTTCATTCACTATCTTTGGTTACACTTCAAAAAGTATACATAATTTTATCTCACAAGTAGTAATAGCTCTGCTTCTTTTCAAAACTCCTTTCCTCTTGTCTCCAATGATCTAATCTTCTAAATGAATCTTTTACACATACTTAGGTGTCGTTGGGGACACCACTGGAGCTTCCTCTTCATTCTACTTTTCCTATTCTTCAACAATTTCTTTGACTTCTATGTAATCAAGTTCATCTGATACATATCCATCAACTTCAATCGAATTCTTCAATGCTTCATCCACCTTGACATTTGTGCCTTCTAAAATATTTCTCAACCTTTTATTGAAAAATCTATAAGCTTTGCTTCTAGTACAATATCCAAGGAAGATATGTTCATCACATCTAACATCAAACTTCCCTAAAAAAATTTCATCCCTTCTAATATAACATTTGCTTCCAAATACCTTGAAATACTTGACCATAGGAATTCTTCCACACCATAGCTCATAAGGGGTCTTTGTACTATTATCCTTTGCTTGTACTCAATTGAACACATAAATAGTAGTATGAATAGATTCTCTCCAATAAAATTCTAGTAGACCTGCCTCAGTAATCATTGATCTAGCAGCTTCCTAAATTGTTCTATTTTTTCTTTCAACTCCATTCTACTAAGGAGTTCCAGGAGAATATAATTTCCTTCTTATTCCATGAACTTCACAAAACATGTTAAACTCATTCAAAGTAAATTCAACACCTCTATCAGACCTTAAACATTTTATTCTCAATTTTTCTTCATTTTCAACCATAGCCTTAAATACCTTGAATCTTTCTAATGCATTAGAATTCTCTCTAAGAAAAGTAACCCATGTGTATCTAGAGTAATCATCAATCAAAAGCATAAAATACCTTTCACCTTGTAGACTTCTCACTCTTGTAGGACCACAAAGATTTGTGTGAATCAAATCTAGTAGTCCAGTAGTAGATTGTTCCTTTGACCTGAAGTTGTTTCTAGCTTGCTTCCCAAACTGACAATTCTTGTAAATAGCATTAACAAGATTTTTAATCCTTGGTAGATCTCTTACAACATGTACATCACTGATAATTTCCAAGTTTTCAAAATTCATATGACAGATCCTTCGGTGCCATAACCATCATTAATCTGAGTCATAAAGCAATGTCCATCAACACCCTTAAGTTGATAAATATTTCCTTCAGACTTCTTACCAACATTAATCATTGTTCTGAATCATTTCCTAATTTCACATATTTCATCCCAAAATATAAGATTATATCCTTTACTACACATCTTTCCAACACTTAAAATATTATGCATTAAACCCTTAACATAGTAGACATCATCAATATTATGCTTGCCATAAAAACTGATTGGACCTATTCCACAAATCTTAGCACCAATATCATCTCCAAATTTAACTAAGCGACCATCATAATTTTCAAGTTTAACAAAATTACTCTTATCACCATTCATGTGATGTGAACAACCACTGTCAACAAACCAATAGTCCTTTTCTTGTTTAGCATGAAGAGAATAAATCACCATACCTTCACTCTTTTCCAAAGCATTTTCCTTCACCTGTCTTTCAGAATTAGCAGAAGTAGATTCATCTTTTATAGCCAAGAACAAGAATTCATTGTCATCAAAATATCCATAAATAGATTCTTCATCAAAAAAACCAACATCTTCATTCACATAATATTCTTTGTTGATCTTCTTACCTTTTTTTTCTTTGCTTAATCTATTTTGTTTATTCTTCTTAGCTCTTTCTAGACATCTTGAAGCATAATGACCAATTCCTCCACAACTAAAGCATTTAAAAGGTAACTTACCTTCATACTTACTGGAGCCCTTTTTCATCATTCTCACAAAGTTAGCTTCCACTTCATCGAGGTTCTCTTCATTTGAATCTTCACTACATGTAGTCTTAAAATATTTTTCTTATTTATATCCATTTCTCAAATTTAGTTTTCTCATCTGATAAGATGTCAGACTACCCAACAACTAATCTTTAGTATAACTCTTGTAATCCACATATTCTTCAATAGCAGACACCTTTTCAATGTATGCATCAAGAAGAGTTATGATAATCTTCTTCACTATTTTGGTTTCATCCACTGTTGTACCAAGTTGTTGCATTTCACCTACCAGCTCATTGACTCTCTGTACATAGGATTTAATGTTCTCATCTTTAGACATATGCAGGATTTCAAATTGTGCTTCCAAGTTTTGTAACTTTGGTTCTTTGAATTTTTCGTTTTTGGAATGAGTTGTTTCTAATGTGTCCCAAATCTCTTTAGCATTCTTTAGATTTGGAACTTTGATTAACTCAGACTATGAAAGACTATTCTTTATAATGTACTTCACCTTATTATTTGCTTCATGTGCCTTGATTTCATTAGCTATACTTGGACCATTAGCAAGAGTAGTATATGCAGTCTTATAACCTTTCTCAACATCATATCCATAGTATTCCAGATATCCTTCCATCTTTATTTTCTAGATGCCATAGTTAGTTCCATCAAATCTAGGACAATCAATAGTGATCTTTCTCACCATCCCAGACCTTCCTTAAGTAGTTAAGCTCTTCTCCAAGGAACCAAGCTCTGATACCAATTGTTGAACAAGACAACTAAGAGGGGGGTAAATTAGTTGTAGCCATTTTTTATTTTGCAACAATCACTAGAGATTAATTCAATTACCATTCAAAAATCCTTTACTCTACTAATATGATTAATCATCAAGTGAAATTGCATAAATTGAAAGAAGCAAAAACCATACACATAGCAACACCAGATTTACATGGATAACCCAATAAGGGAAAAACCACGATGAGGATTAGCTCACAATATAAAGAATATCAAAACTGAATACAAAGGCTCACTGCCAAAACAATACTCAATGTCCAACAAGGGTTAACTACATAGAGGGCTCACTGCCACATAGATAAAAAGAAGATAGAAGAGATTCATTACATAGAGAAAAAAATCTCAATGCTATAAATATTTCCACCACAATTAGCTCACACATTTGTAGACATGCTTGAATGATAGAGTACACCTTCAGCTCACTGCTTCCAGAAACTCACCACTAATATTTCGCACTGATTTTCTCAACCACACACTCTATTTCACATCTATCTCACATCTATTCTTTACACGCATTTCACCAATATCTCATCCTATATTTATACCATCTTCAACTTTGAAACATATCCAAAGTCAACCACACACACCATTTGTATCTACAAATTCAATTTAGGTTGGCACCAAAACATTCTAGGATGGAATTAGAATGAGGGGGACCCAAAAACATGCTTAATGAGGACCCAAATAAGTCCCAACACACTTCATGAACTTCACAAGTAGTGTTCAACACAAGGTTGACCAAACTAGTGTAAAACACATAGAACAATTAACCACATGCAACCTTAAAGCATGATCCAATATTTCCAAACAACCAAATTATCTTCAATACAAATATATTAGTTTATCTCCAGAACTACAAGTCATTAAACTTGAACAAGAAGAAATCTAGAGCAACTACATTTCTCTCAGACCTCGGCCAAATACACTGAAAAACATAGTTCACAACTGGTAAACATAACTCGCACTATACAACGATCTAGAAACCAAAATCTAGATATAGCAACTTCCAACAACCATGATCAACATATCTAAATCACACAAACATAGGAACAAATCCTGGAGAAAAACCAAGAGCAACCATTGAATACCTGCAACCTTTCTTCATTATAATTTTCTCAATATCCTCAACATTACATCCAATAACTTGCATTCATGACATTAATGACAACATCTAGTTGATAACAAGTTAACCATTTGACATTAATGACATCTTCATTCTTGCATCAATATCTTCATACTTGCAACACATTCTATTGCCTTATGTCCAAATTTATTGCATGAAAAACAAATACCATTAAAAAATGGGTACCTTTGAGCATTTGGTTGTCTGATAGAGAGTATTCTAACATTGCTTCTTTGATTTCTAATTTGTTTTCCATTGCCTTGATTCTTCTCTTGATTGTCAACCTTGTTAGGATTTTGATTTGTCTTTGATATTTCTCCTTCCTCAAGTCCCAAACCTCCTTTATCTTCAGATGGTTTATGTCCTACAATTAGTTCATCATGCATTGTAGTACTTGTTTTGAATTTTTCCTCATGAACTCTTTCTTTTTCTAGATTTGATCTCATAGTTCCCACTTCTTGTTCAAGTCTTGTGCATTCATCAGTCTTCCTTTGTACCACTACATTTAGACATTCCTCAATTCTTTTCTTTTCTTCCACTTGTACTTTTAGTCCAGTGATGTCTTCATTTACTTTCTTCAATTGTTCATTAACTTATCTATATCTTTCTCTAAATTTCTTGTTTTTCTCTCTCAATTTTTTGATACATTCATTTGCTTCCTCTAGGTTTTCCTTCATATTTTTTATTTTCACCAACTCTATCAAGATCTTCAAGAGAAACTTGGAGTTCTTCTTTATCGGTCATACAATCACTTTTAGCAATAAGATTTGAAAACTCTTTATCAACCATGTGTTCAATCTCCAAGATCTTCCTCAAGTTGTTAGAATTCTTAGAAGGAACCAAGCTTTGATACCAATTGTTGAACACCCAGAGTAATAGGAGGGGGTGAATCAGTATTCTATTAAACCATTTGATCACAATCCATCCAATTAACAAAACATATCTAATTGCAACAATGAATGAAAACATGAAATAATCACAAGATCACATGACACATGAACACCAAGATTTTTATGTGGAAAACCCAAAAAGGGGAAAACTACAGTGAGGATTAGCCCACAATATATTATAACTGGTTATAAGATATTATAGAGGCCCATTTCTAGGACACACTATCCAATAGGTCTCACAACCACAAAAAGATACAAAAGAGAATTGGCCACATAGCCAGGATGTGAACTGATACAAAAATGCACCTTCCTTGTGCTGAATTCAATTCCTTTGAAGCTTTGAATACAAAATACTGATCTACTTTACAATCGCTCAATATTCACAAAAATTCTACTAATATTCAAATCACACACATACAAATTCACATGTTTGCATCATATCACATATCATCTCGCATATCATGTCAATCCTACAACTTAAAAATATCTCACATATATACCCAATACATTTGCGTACATCAATTAAGTGAGCCTAATTAGATGTAGCCCAAAACTAAATCAAAATTACTATGTCAGCTCCATACTTAAATCAAAAACATCTTCACACTCAACCAAATTGAACCAATTTTCTTTGTGTGGGGGTCTCCCTTACACTTCTAGGGTTTTGAACCTAAAAGGAGAGAGGTACAAAAATCTTAATGACTCACTCAAGAACAAACCCTTGAGATTCCAATGCAAAGGATAATAAAATATATCAAAGGAGATTTTCCTAAAGGCTGAAAATTGATAAAGAGGTTTGCCACTAATACAAAACTTGGAAAATGCAAGATGTTTGAAAACAAACTATGAAATGTAAAAAGACCAAGAAAGATGAATAAAAATGCAAGTAAAACAGAAAATTTGCACCTGGAAACTTGTAGAGACTGGAATGGAGACTGGAAATGCTATTGATCCTAAAATTTGACCTACTGGGACTCATTCACCATTTTGGGTGAATTAGTCCCAAATCTGGAAAAATATACCAGAGCCTGTTTCGAGCAAATGGGTATCTGAATCTACAAAAATCTCTAAAAAATAGGTACAGTGGAACTCATTCATCACTAATGGTGAATGATTCTACTTTGACTTTTTTGAAAACTTAGAAGTGGAATCTGTAGCTCTTAGTCTGCTCTTTCTATTCCTCCAAGTGTCCGGATCCAAAACCCTAATTTTTGACACTATTAGTGACTTTTTGTGAAGATTTAGACCTTTCCAATAGGGAGATGACTTCAACAAGTTTGAAACCTATTAATAACATTTTGTTTCCACAGTCCATGATGTTAGTATGCAATATTTTTGGAAAAAACTGTGTGTAATTTTTATATCATCAACATTTCGGATCATACTCCATGATCCATCATCAGGATGATCAACAGAAGAGAGAGAATGAAAGAGAGAAAGCAGACTTGGATATAAAGGAGAGGGAGGAGGGGTTTGGGAAGGTTGAGAGGCACACTCCCCAAAAAAAGGGTGAATAGGATTTTGGTGTTTTCTAAACCTTCCCAAACCCCTCCTCCCTCTCCTTTATATCCAAGTCTGCTTGCTCTCTTTCATTCTCTCTCTTCTACTGATCATCCTGATGATGGATCATGGAGTATGATCTGAAACATTGATGATATAAAAATTACACATAGTTTTTTCCAAAAATCTTGCATACTAAGTTTGCAACCTATTCTTCAATCATCTCCAAGTCTTCAAAGTACCTAGATCTGCAATCACACAAAGAAAAAGAAAGAAATGTTGATTGTTAGGGAATATGGGTTTGCCTTGGTCAAACCCTGTTTAGGTAATTAAACCAAAATGATGAAATAAAATAATGAAGCATGAAATATGAAACAATGCAATTAAAAACTTTCCATAATGATGGATCTTGAATTTCTGCAACAATGGATGAAGAATCTACCCTCAAATGCCTTAGAAGTGATCTTGAAAGTTATCTTGATGACCTTGTGAATACTTAAAATTCTAAACCATAGCTTACTTTACTTGAGATAGATAATGAATGGATGAAATAATGATTAGAAGCTTGTTTGTGTAAAAACACTCAAATTCCTATTAATTTGATCCCCAAGGCTGACATTGAATAAAATTAAACTTAACACCTAATTTTTCCCACTCAAACCCCAAAAATAGCTCAAATGGGACTCATTCACCATCCTGGGCAAATGGGTCCCGCAGGGGCTTTTTTTCCAACTGGGATGTTGGGGAGTGAAGAAATCAAGTTTATATGTTGATTTTGTGAGGTCTTTGATCAAAATAAGCCTTAGGATGCACAATATGGGCTCATAGGGGCCTATTAATGATGATGTAAAGGGAAATTAGGGATAGGTACACAAAGTTCAAAGTGAAAGTGTGATTAAATACACTTTAAAATATTAAAATAAGGTCCACATAGCCTAGAAGGGCACAACATCCAATGTGAATGTGTAAAACACATTACAACACTAGATTAAAACTAAGTTTAATTTACAAGCCTTCTAGATTAATGTGAGAATGCAATTAAATACATTTTACAATATTTAATTAAGGGAAAAATAGGTCCATTAGACTTAAATGCTTAATAAAAGTCTAGAAAAGTGTGTCATTTACATTACTTTACAACACCTTTACAAGACATCGATAAATGCATTTTATTTGGTTTACAAGGGTCCAAGACCTAATGTGGATGAGTAAAACATCTCACAACACTAGATCAAGGAAACATTAGGTCTAATTTATCATTAATTATTCCTAAATCAAGCAAGGTGTACTTTTTCTACACTACATTTAGCCCCCACTTTAGTGAGAGGATGAACTTGCTTCAAACTCACACTAAAGTAGACATTCGAGAGGGGTCCAATCATACCAATGTGCATGAAAAAGATCAAAGCAGCAGCCAAGCCCCCAAGATCCAAAATCCTAGGTCAAACCAAAATAAGTGCAAAAGGAAATGCATGAGGTGTACAATATGCAACAAAACAAGATACACTATCATGCAATGGCAATAACTAGAAGAAAGAGAAGTAAAAATGAGAAACAATAAAAAGGAGGATCAAGCTTCGATCATTTTTCCAACATGATGTGGATTAGATCTAGGTTGTTTGTCCAAAAATGTACACTCACTTTGAGGCATGGAACTCATGGTTGCTTGCCGGGTGAGAAGTCCTAAAAGGTGAGAAACATCCACTCATGGCTAGTATGTGCTCACACACATGCAAGTGGCTATGGGGAAATGCATGCCTCAAATTGTACTTCCCACTTGAACCATACCAAAGTTATACCTCCTGATAACTTTAATAAGGAACCACAATGAATTTTTTTTTGTAAATGCTTTTGAATGTCATGTAAAAAATTTCTTAAAGGGGATTTTTCTTTATTCATGTAAGGTCTTCTTCTTCGAGAGCATTGTTCCTAATGTCTCCAAAAGAGGACAAGTCAAAGTGTCAGATCGTCACCCATGGGATTCCTCATTCAGATCATGCCATGTTAGTAGATCATACACTCTTGGATGACATCAAACCCAATGACACCACCAAGAAGAGGACACATCACAAGAAAAAAGGAAAAATCATGCCATGAATTTTTTTCCAAAGGATGTCATCGTTGTATCCCCCCACTTTAAAGCAGTTGCTACACCATCATTGTTGCAATTTTTTTAAATTAGCCAATGATAAATGCTAAGAAGACATGAGAGCCAATCTGGAAAGCCCTATGCCAAGTCATATGTTTCTTAATTGAGCTACATCATGAATAAGTATGTCACATGTGAGTCAACTTAAGGCATGTCATCCACATCCCAAGCTTTCTCTTATATGTTCATGAAAGGTTAATGACTAGCCAAAAGAGATGATGACAAGTGATATATGATGACAAGGCTACTTAACACCTTGCCCCCACTTAGTGCAGAAAAAAGTTGAGCCTGGAATTGATGATGATATGTTACTCCTTGCAAAAATGGAATGACATGCAATGGTGAGTATGCTATGATCCTACAACTATTGCATGCCAAGGAGTAGCAGCTAATGCTATTTATTTTGATGAGTAAATAAGGTGTCAACTTGATACATATGTAATGAGATATCTATTAGTTTCAGATGTACCAAGGTTAAAGTGTTATTGGAAGAATTGTTTGTGATGGTGTTGAGATGAATTGAAGGTTTTTGTTTGGAGGGAAAATAGCCTAGATCATGAGTTATTTGTTGTATTTTAGGCATTACAGGGACATGGATACATTGTTCGATAGCATCACATCGTCTTCCAAATTATTTTTTTCTATTTTCTTGGATTTGGTGGTTGTTCAATTTCCTCAAAGTTTTTCTTGGATGTTTTCTTTACTTGTAAGGTGGTTGAAGTGGATGTTTTTGATATGACCTCTTTTTCTCTTCACTTTTTAGATTCTTTTGTTATGATCATGTATTCCCCCATGGATGTAAAAATGAAATGAAAGGTTTGTGAAGCCTCTTCCAATAACTTTGTGGCTTCTTCAATTTTCTTATGTCTTTCTATATGGTTTTTCTTGGTACTGATCATAGCACATGTAACCTTTTTGTTTTGAGGAGTAGAAGGTGACTTGTCATAAACTCCTAACACTTTCTTCAAGGCTTCATCATTTTCAAAGCATTCCCATGATGGTGGTAAACTCATATCAAGTAATTCAGGATGCTTTAGAGTGAGATTGATTTTTGGTTTGCACACAATAGTGTTGATGTTTTCTTACACCATGATAACTTTCCTATTAGGAAAGTCTTTAGGAGAACTAAAAACTATATTTTCATGACATTCAATGTTTGGTTCTATAATATTGACTTCATCGCAAGTAATGGAATGGTCCATGGTTGGATTTTCTTGTTTGGGAATGATGGTGTTTCTTTGTTCAATAATGTTTTCCTCGTGATTCTCATTGATGGGATCTTGTAACACCATAATATCTTCTTTACCAAGAGGAAGGATATTAGGAGAGGGGGAAATTTTATTGGTGTCCATAATGTCATCCTTTTTCTCTAAGATCTCATTCGCTTGTGCCATAATTTTTACCCTAGTAGGAGAGCTTTTAGGAAAGTGACAAACAATAGGTTCATCACATTTCATGGTTGGATTTGATAAAGTAGCTTCATTTCTTATAGGAGAGGAATCAAGATAAGGATAAATAGGAGTTTCATGGTTACCAATGATTGGAATTTTTTGTTCAAATAGGTCTTCCCAAATAGTAGGGGAATCAGGAAAGGGAGGAATAGGATTCTCATGAGTCTCAATAAGGATATATTTTAATGCTAAACTATCTTCTGTATTTCTAGAGAAGATATTAGGAGAAGAAAAGGTTTGATTTTCATGATTATCTACATTTACATCCCCATATCCTATAATTTCTTCTTGAGTACGAGAGGTAGGATTGTCATAGCTCACAAATATTAACATATCCTGCACACAAAATATGTTTGTCATGATTGTATCATTATTCACTAAAGCATTTTCACAAGTAGGGGAGGTGTTGGGAGTAGTGGCCATGATATCAATTTTGTGTGTCATAGTGTCTTTTCAAGGGGAAGGAGGAGGAAGACAAGCAAGACTTTCATGATCTTCAATGATTGTATCTTCTTTCACCAAGATAACTTCATCACCAATGGGAGAGATATTGGGAGAAGAACAATTATGATTATCACGATTATCGATGCTTGTATCCTTTTGTGTCAAACCTTTAGTGGAATGTCTTAGTGAGAGGAAGTCTTGGAGGGCTTCATCTAACCTATCTAAGTAATCACTACTAAAGGGCTTGGATGATATGCTTTTTTTCTAAATTTAAGCATTTTTTGAATTGTTTCTTTTGATGTTTTTTGTTTTTTGTTTTTGTTTTCTAATGAATATGATCTAAATGAACTAGGAACTAATGTTGAAAATGAAAATTGCAAAAATCTAATGCTATCCACAATTTCCATGAATGTAAAGAATGTTATTTCTAATGATTTAAATGTATTAGAAGCTATGCAAACTTAAAATGAAATGTAAAGACCTAGGATGAAATGCAATTTGTAGATTTCAAACAAGGTAATTTACTGATTACACTATGCAATGATTTGAAAATGCAATGTTGTGAATGAAAATTTGAAATTAATAAATGCATGAAATGGACCAATTTAAGCTAGATTTGGTGAAATCCATGTAACAAAAACTCTACCAATTGAAATAGATAGTTAATGGCAGCAAACAAAAGTGCAAAAATAGGGTTTTTAGCGTCATGAAAGGAAATTTCAGGGGTGGAAAGGGATTGATTCGCCCAAGGTGGAAAATGAGTCCCAATGGGAATTGTTTTCAAAATTTTCTAAAAATTTTAATTATTTTTTATGCTTTTAATGTTGTATGACCTGAATACTAAATGAAAATGTAGTTTTCAGATGTTTTTTCAATGATTTGATATGCAAAAAGGCAAGCTATATGCACTTTCACTAATGCAAAAATTTAAAACCATAGAATGGAAATTAAACAATGCAAAATGCAATGCAAGCTAAATCTACGATGTAAATGCACTCCAAATCAAAAATATGATGCTCTAAATGCAGGTTCACCAAAATGAACCAAATATTTTTGTGTGGGGGTCTCCCTTACACTTCTAGGTTTTGAACCTAAAAGGAGAGAGGTACAAAAATCTTAATGGCTCACTCAAGAAAAAACCCTTGAGATTCCAATGCAAAGGTGATTGAAATATATCAAAGGAGATTGTCCTAAAGGCTGAAAATTGATAAAGAGGTTTTCCACTAATGCAAAACTTGGAAAATGCAAGATGTTTGAAAACACATTGTGAAATGCAAAAAGACCTAGAAAGATGAATAGAAATGCAAGTACAACAAAACAGGAAAGTAAAACAAAAAAAATTCTCCTAGAAACTTCTAGAGGCTACAATGGAGACTATAAATGCTACTGATCCTAAAATTTTGACCTACTAGGACTCATTCACCATTCTGGGTGAATTAGTCCTAGATCTAGAAAACTATACCAAAGCCTATTTCGAGCAAATGGATATCTCAATCTATAGAAATCTCTAAAAAATAGGTACATTAGGACTAATTCACCACTAATGGTGAATGATTCCACTTTGACTTTTCTGAAAACTCAGAAGTGGAATCTATAGCTCTCGGTCTACTCTTTTTGTTCCTTCAGGTGTCTGGATCTGAAACCCTAATTTTCAGCATTGTTAGTGAATTTTTGTGAATATTTATACCTTGCCAATAGGGAGATGACTTCAACAAGTTTGCAACCTATTCTTCAATCATCTCCAAGTATTCAAAGTACTTAAATCTACAATCACACAAAGAAAGAGAGAGAAATGTTGATTGTTAGGGAATAGGGGTTTTCCTTGGTCAAACCCCATTTAGGTAATTAAACCAAAATTATGAAATAAGATAATGAAGCATGAAACAAGAAAAAATTAAATTAGAAACTTTCCATGATGATGGATCTTGAATTTTTGCAATAATGGATGAATAATTTTCCCTTGAATGCCTTAGAAGTGATCTTGAAAGCTATCTTGATGACCTTGTGAAGACTTAAAATGCTAAACCCTAGCTTGCTTGACTTGAGATAGATAATTAATGGATGAAATAATGATTAGAAGCTTGTTTATATAGTAAATCCACTCAAATACCTATTAGTTAGATCCCAAAGGCTAACATTGAAGAAAATTAAACTTAAAAACTAATTTTTCCCACTCAAACCCCAAAATTAGCTCAAATGGGACTTATTCGCCATCTTGGGTGAATGTGTCCCACCTAGATGGGACTCATTCACCCAAAGTGGTGAATGGGTCCCACAGGGGCTTTTTTGCTAGTTGGGATGTCGAGGAGTGAAGAAATCAAGTATATATGTTGATTTCGTGAGGTATTTGATCAAAATAAGCCTTAGGATGCACAATATGGGCTCATAGGGGCCTATTAATGATGATGTAAAGGGAAATTAGGGATAGGGACACAAAGTTCAAAGTGAAAGTGTGATTAAATACACTTTACAACACTAAAATTAGGTCCACATAGCCTAGAAAAGCACAACATCCAACGTGAATGTGTAAAACACATTACAACACTAGATTAAAACTAAGTTTAATTTACAAGCCTTCTAGATTAATGTGAGAATGCAATTAAATACATTTTACAATATTGAATTAAGGAAAAAATAGGTCCATTAGACTTAAATGCTTAATAAAAGTCTAGAAAAGTGTGAAATTCATTTACAACACCTTTACAAGACATAGATAAATGCATTTTATTTGGTTTGCAAGGGTCCAAGACCTAATGTGGATGTGTAAAACACCTCACAACACTAGATCAAGGTGACATTAGGTCCAATTTATCATTAATTATTCCTAAATCAAGCAAAGTGTACTTTTTTCTATGCTACACAAATGTGCAACACTCAATTTACATCAGCATGGATCTAAAATAGATCTTATTAACATTTGTAATAAATATTTAATCTCCACAACATATATCAAGCATTAGGTCAGCCAAGAATTAGACCTAATCACAAAATAAGCCAACTGATCAAACACTAATGATCCATCTGATCACGTAATCACTCACCATTTGGAATATATAGTGTACTAACACCTATAAAAAATCTCCTAAAATTGTAAAAACTAATCCCAATCACCAGAGGAATGCAGACCAGATTAGTCACCCATTTACACTACATAAAGCCAAAACTGAATGTTGAACTACTGCTACTTGTAACTTTTAAATTGTTCATCCAAAATAGCTAAAATTTTGATCATGGATGCACATAATAGTTAGGAATAACATATTATAACCTCATAATTAGATATTATTACATGAGTGATTGTGGACCAAAATACCAGATTAATATATCTTCATTTTGTTCACTAGATTAGAGAAAATATCAACAATCAATGTTGGCATCAATGGCAACACATTAAGGGGTTCCTTTTTCATTCTTCCAACAGTTAAAATTACAAAACTAATAGCAATGGTGGGGCTCCACCTATGTCCTCTTTAAGAAATAGTGGCCAACCACCAAGGACTAAAAGTGGTAAAGTTTCAAAACCTTGGGACCTAGGAATTTTTTTGTTCACTTTCATGGGGGACGTCTAGGAAAGTGAATAAGCTAAATTTTTCAAGATTTCTACAAGTGACATTGATATTATCTTCTCAAGTGAATGTTACTAGCCACTCCCCTTCATTAACATTTGTGTTTTAGGAAAGTTCTTGTAGTCTACATGACCATTTGCAATGGGTCAATATGTGTTAGATGAATGGTGGCCCAACTAGCCTTTAATTCAAATAGGTGATTTTAATTTAGAGGATTTTTTTATAGAATATTTATTTAGCTCTTGATCATCTATTTAGTGAGGATATGCCCCTTGAAACTCACTATAAATTTTATATCCTATAATGATTGATATTTGATCGGAAATCATAATGAAATATTCCTTGTAAGACACTAGACAAAGATTTCAAGGTTTGGACACTCTTTTTTACAAGTTAAATTTTCTAGTTTTTTTTTATTTTATATTGTATGCCATGTTATCTACCCTAATAAATTTTTTTTGTAGAAACCATGAAATTGGTCATGTGAGATTTGTCACCTTTTTATCTCCTAAATGAAACTATTATTTAGTTGACTAGGGATTTTTCCCCACCAATTGAGTGTTGTGGGTTGTTTTTAACATTAATAATAATTCCTTTGGAGTTATTAATGTATATGCCTCTAACGATGTTCAATGGTCAATTGTTTATAAATAGATTATAGATTCAATTATTTCTTCCACTTGGGTTTTGTGCTAAGATATAAATATGATTGAGATAGCCTATATTAAATGTGGTGTTTTACCCATGAGATGGATAGTTGATAAAAAATAAGCCTAGTACTACATGCATAATAAATTGGAAATTTCTAATCCCAATCTTGGGCATCACCATGATCATATGAAATTGTAAATGTAGAGTAATCTTAGAATATGTCTTGATAGAGTCTAAAAATGGCCCAATTGAGTTGTGTTATCAACCCAATATTTCTTATTTTCCAACTATTTTTCTTACTAGTTGAGCCTATGTTAGATGTTGTCCTTTCATACCATTATCTAGTATACTTTTTTAATTGAATATCAACTTACTAAGCCTGATTCCATGAAGAACTAGTTCCTTCTAAACAAGTCACTAATATCTATAAGGCCATACTAGAAGAAATTCAAAATGTTCATAATTTAGAGCCATACCCCATGCACAAGACATGTTGGATTTCTTGGTCAAATGATGCTATCAAATGCACATCCTACTTCCTCCACATTTTTGGTCACCAATTGGCCCATTTTCAATACTACTCATATAAAGCAACCACTTTGGATGATTACTAGGCCATGAATTCTTGCAAGGTGCAATGATTTGATCTAGTGATGCAACTACATGTCAAACTCTACCAGTAGAATCTAGTTATAATGATCATTTATCCAAAGGATCCCAAATAAAAAATTGGATTCACTATCTTAAAATTGGAGGAAAGGTTAGTAAATAACTATTTTAGGTCATATGAATTCACCTTACATCCTAATCCATCAAAAATGTTAGGATGGCTAACAAATTTTATTTGAGATTCTTGACATTCTCCAATATTTGTTTGATGAATAAAATATTTCTACAACAATGCATGAATGTAATACCTTTCCAAATTTTAACCTTTTAGTGAAATATTTGTGATTAGATACTTGCAAAGGAGGATTTGTATGAGGCTATGTTCACTAAATACAATTATAAATCTCCTATCTTTGATATATTCCCTTATGATTTTTATAAATCTATTTGGAATACTATAGATGAAAGTTTTTACAAAGTTTATTTGGAAGAATTCCATTGTAATTATTTGGGGAGATTAATTAATAAGGCTAATATTAAGTTCATGCCAAGAGTTGGTGACTCAAAGGATATCTAAAACTAATATCCCATCACCTTACTAAATGTCTCCTACAAAATCATTACCAAAATTTATGCCCTCAAGATGTGACATTGTTTCCCTTAACTAGTATTCCCTACGAAAATTGGTTTCATTTAGTTGTAGTACATCCTCATTAACATTATTGTTATTAGGAGAGGGTGGAATGAGACCAATGACCCCAAAAACCTGTAGTGTTTCTCAAAATTTACTTTTCTAAGTCTTATGAACATTGAATGGTATTTTATGTTTAACATGCTTCAAGTGTTGGGTTTTGGGCCCCATTTTATGCAATGGTTTAAGATTCTTTTCTTGCATTACTGATGCAGGAGCATCTAAGTAGGCCTATTTTCCATGTCATTTCTTTTGAAATTTTGGTTTTTTTATTTTGGAAATTTTGTTGTGATGTGTTTGGAATTTGCAAAACATTTGATGACCCCATTGTGCCAACATGAAATTTGGAAGCTGAAAGTTATTTAATAACATTCAATTTTAAAATCCAAATCTACATCAATGTTTATAATGGAAAGGCATATTTAAAATAGTCTAATTTTCCTCCTTAGTGTTGGGTGATTCATGTGTTGGGCATGGACTTTGGTATTTTCACATGCTTTTATTTTGGAAGATTTAAAAATAAACAAAAGTATTGCTTGGTCCAATGCGGAATGTGAGGGGGCAGTGGATTCCAAACACAACAAATGGAGATGGACAAGCCGCACCATTAAGGAGATGAATATATACTTTCCTATATAAAATAGTTGGGAAGGACTGCATAAAAGAAAAATAAGCCAAATCCATTTGCTTGTTGGGTTGCACAGGAGGATGAGGAGAATGTTTGATAAGTTGAGAATATAGAGATCTAAGGTTGCTCCCACAAAGGAACATGAACAAGAATTTTAAATAGGGAATAGAAAGGAGATGGTCATGAGAAGATACAGAGAGTTAAGTGATGTCAAAGAGGGAACACTTCCTTGTAATCAAGGTTTATGCAAGTGTATTGGTTTTATACTGTGAGTGTTTATGAATAAAATTTAATTAAATAATGTGTTGGAGACAAATTTTCATTTGTTGCTAAGATTTATATCTAATTATATGAGTTTTATACTATTTTTGAGTTGAATATTTCCATCATAAAATCAAATAGAGATTTATGTTGTATATTTGTATAACTGTTGTTGAGTGAATTTGTGAAGTGCTCGGTAAGAGGGATCCTCTTACATCAATTACCATTAATGGATAGAAATTTAATTATTTTAGGATTTTACATTCTATCCATCAGGATTTATCTTTATCCCCTACACTTTATGTGCTTGTTGGTGAATGTTTTGGCTATCTTTTAGTCCATGTGATTTTTTAGAATTTAGTCAAGGGAATTTACTTGCTTATCTTTTCTATCCAATTTATTAGTGGCCACTTTGTTGATGATTTATTTCTCACTTTGATTGAAGATGAAGATAATTTAAAGCATGCCCTTTATTACTGTGTTGTTGTTTATTTATTAATCTAATTGAAAACACAAACACAAATGAAACATTATACTAAAGAAAACTAAATGAAATCAAATAAAACAAAGTTTCTTCAGAGCCGTTTCATCTTCCTCTATCTCCAGGAATTTGAAGTTGCTGCTCTCAGATTTGATGTAAGCTTCTCCAAATGGCTATTGTAGAATGAGTATGCAAATGAAAAACCTCTATTCTATATGCTATGGATTATGCATAGGGGTTGTGAATGAAAAATATCATGATTCTATACTGCTATTGCTATGATTCTATGCTATATTATGCTATGATTCTATGCTATGAAAGTATGAATGCTATGAAATTTGCCTATAATTTACTTGTTTAAAACTTCTATATCATTTGGAGCTCCTGGCAGTCGTATTTATAGATTTCATAGTGTAGAAAAATGTGTTTTAGCACCTTTGATGTTTTTCGTAGCGCATTTAATAGATTTCGTAGCGCATTTGATTTCATAGCGCTCTTAATGTATATCGTAGCACGATTGAATATTTTCATAGTGCATATGATTTCATAGCGCATTTGAGATGTACCGTAGCGCCATTGACAAATTTTGTAGCACAAAATATTTCATAGCGCATGTGATTGATTTTGTAGCGCTATTAATATGTTTTGTAGCACATTTAATTCTATAGCGCTGATGATCAATTATGTAGTGCATTTAACCAATTTTGTAGCGCCTTTGATTTTATGTTGTTGTAACCGATAAATTTGTTCCCAAAGTTGTTGGAGAACAAATAGTAGCTGATAAATTTGCTTTTAAAGTTTTTAAAAACAAATAGGATAGATAAGTTTTCTCCTAAAGTTGTTAGAAAGAAACTTGATGTTGATTATTTGCGTTCCATGATGATGAAAAACAAATAGTTTGATTGATTTGTTTGCTTCTAAGGTTGTTAAAAACAAACATGATTTTGATATTATTCGCATTTCATAATGATGATGAAAAAAACAAATAATTTGATATTCAGTTTTGGATTGATACGTTATGATGATTTGATGTTGATGTTGCTTTGATGATGTATGTCAACAGGAGAGACTAGGTGTCTTGCAGTTACAAGAGACATTTCTGAGCACATGGACATTGATTCCACATTTATTACAGTCAGATAGAGATGTGATTGATGCATGTGGTTTGAGTTCATTACTTGATATGCCTGAGGTTCGCCTCAACAGGGCCCTATTGACAGCACTTGCAGAGCGGTGGCATAGTGACACCAACACTTTTCATTTACCAACATGTGAGATTACAGTGACCCCTGAGGACGTATATCGCATCCTATGGATCCCAGTGATGGGAGAGATAGTTGTATTTGATGGCCGGGAGGTTGGAGGCACTGATTCTTTGAGGAGAATTTTCTGAGATGATCAAATCGTTGGGTACTTCATCCCCTGGGGTGAGATTACAGATACATACTCGCCACTACCAGCTGTACTTGCAAGATTTATTGGAGGTGTTTTGTGCCCCGACCATAGGTCAAAGAGGTTTACGATCGGATGGGGTCATGTTTTGGAGAGCATGGTGATGCAAGGGACACGATATGTGTGGGGTACATGCATGCTAGCCCACCTATATGACGAGTTACATCATATCGTATATGGTAGAGGCTGGAGTTTTGTTGTTGGGTGCTCTTTATTACAAATATGGGCATGGGAGCATTTTGCTATTTTACATCCATTGACCCGAGGACAGTGACTAGCTAGTCGAGCATACAGATGGAGATATGCACATATTATTGCTCAGCCGAGACTGGGAAAACTAGTGTATTGGCAGCGACTATTAGATAGTTTGGATACAGTATGCTGGAGACCATATTTGGATTGTGAGCCATGGCCAGAGGATGCGAGGGAGATGCCTTTTGTATGCACTTCCAAATTTTTGATTGGGCGGACGACATGGATCCTGGAGAGATTTCTTGCTGGGCGAGTATTGCGACGGTTTGGTCAGATTCAAGGTATGCCTATGGGTTCAGCCATTTATGCATGGCGACAGCCAGAGCTTGTAGTGTGGGGACCACGGATTTCTTATGAGGCAGCGGTGGCAGAGTTCACCAGTTTAGGAGCACAGATGTGGGATTACCGGGTGGATGTTCTTGATGCAGGGGCAACACCAGAGTATGTCTAGTATGTCCTAGAGCATCCAGCGCCATGTATGTTTGATCCTAATGAGGCTATTGCTCCTATTATTGCTCAGAGATGTCGACAGAGGGACTCAGAGTCAGGGGATGATGATTCAGAGGACAGTGACGATGATGAGAGTGATGGAGATGACGACTCAGAGGGAGATGATGGTGGTGATGGTAGAGGTGGAGATAGAGGTGTCAGGAGAGGCGGTAGAAGAGGTGGCAGAGGTGGTAGAGGGGGCAGAGGTGGACCACGAATGAGACACACTGACCCATCCCCTTCAGTAGATCCGATAGTATCTAGTCAGATATCATCTCTGTAGAGTACAGTACAGAGTTTGCAGGCTCAGCTATCACAGGCACAGGCCTTGATTACACAGTTGCAGGATCAGGTGACTTTGATTACTGCTGAGAGAGACGCAGCTAGACAGCGGGGTGAGCAGGCTATTGCCTTGGCAGATAGCCTACAGAGAGTAGCAGGTAGCACCTTGATGGGTGACATGATGAGAGAGGTTACTAGAGCCACCCGAGAGGCTGAGTTTTACTGGACTCGATATCACGATGCAGTTCCACCTAAGCAAAGAGAGAGTTATGCGCAGTCACGATCTACCCATGGTCGGTCTCATACTACTAGCAGGGGGTGACACAGCCATTACCTCTAGGAGGGCCATCAGGGACAGGCGGAGCAGGTCCATTAGGGGCAGGTGGTACAGGTCCTAGGCCAGCTCCATCAGAGGATAGCACTACCTAGTGCATTGTATATGATATTTTCATGATATTCTATTGAGACATTTTGTATACACCTTGAGATGATCACCTTTTTGATGATGTTATATCATTTTTAGTTGACATCCTTGTACATTTTGGCATTCATTTTTGAGATATATGAAATGCAGTGATGATTTTACATGATATATGATGTATATTATATGATATGTACTATATGATGGTTTCATAATGCATGTTATTTATATTCATGATTGTATGAGATGAAGTTTATTTGATGAATGAATGTATATGGTAATGATGTATGTAATGTATGCTTTGATTTTATGATTTTCTAATGCAAATATATATGAAAAATGTATGAAATGATATTTTTATGAATGTCAAAATATACTCAGTCATGTTTTTGAAAAGATATAACCATTTGATACTTTGCCAGCTTTTTAGAAATCTATAAATGCAAAATGCAAATTCTAACATGAATGCAATCTATACTAACCATGCAGGACATTCATACAATATTGCCATTTGGAGAGCTTATTCATGCTTTTTGTATCATCATAAAGCTTTGAAATGTTGAAAGTTAATACAAGCATCAAAGGGTATGTTAGCACCAGTGATGACCTGAGTATTACTTTCATGATTTTTAATATAGCAAGTTAATACAAACATCGAGGTATAATTGAACCGAGATGACCTGAGTATTGCTTGCATAAACAGATAAGAGTTAACCCATTTCCCATGCAAATTCTGAAATGTCATCCATGATACATAGTAGAGCATGTCTCGCGACCAATTTGCATAGTACTAATGATTTCCTCACAAACAGCAGACAAAGAAAAATCATACTCCTTCCTTGCTCTTCTAGTTCAATACATCATTGAATTACTCCAGAGATATGATAGAAAATCAAACCATTTAAATCCTGCTTAAAGTATTTCAAACATTTATTCAGATTAAGATCATCCAATTTTTAATTATCATCATTGATATTCTCATTTCGATAGTTGTTTGAATCATGTTGTTTTGATTTCCATTGGCATTGAATAAACATGTTGTGGTTGATTTGATACAACAATGTCTGTTGTGTTTTGTCAAACTGTCATTTGTCTATTTGTGATATTCTGAAAGCTCATTGCCTCTCTCTTGTATGTTTCTGCATTTTTCCCCCAATGTAAACACAACCTAAGGATAAAAGATATGTACAAATTTCATCAAGCCATGATGAAACCTAAAGATTCCCACTACATAATATGGATAATGAAAGATATATACAGATGATAGACGCGAATGGATGATGCCAAAAGTGAAAACAAGACATAAACTAATAAATGGAGGAGCCCATTTTGATCACAAGTAGTGCTTGTTTGCCAAGTTTTCACCACTTGTTTTTATTGCACTTTTTCAAAAAAATTCATTTCATTTTTTTTTTTTCAGGACTTTTTATGATTATTTTTATTTTTATTTTTTCAAGACTTTTTAGACATAGAACTTCTTCAGATGAATACTATTGATTGGCTCTTCAAATAGGTACCCCTCTGATGTGGATAACTGATATGCACCAGAACTGTATGCTGCTACGATAACAAATGGACCAAGCCAATTAGGTTCAAATTTCCCTTTCTTTTCTCTGTCTTGCTGATTACATGGATTTTCTCTCAAAACTAAGTCACCCACTTGAAATGCCCGTGGTTTAACTCTGTGATTATAACTATGGGACATAACTTGTTGATAACCTTTCAAATGATCAGCTGCATGTTGACGTCTTTCATCTAACAATTCTAGTTCCTGAAGGTGAGAAACTCTGTAGTCTTCATCACTTATCAATCCCTTGAGTGAAACCCTAAGCGAAGGTATTTCAACTTCTAATGGTAAAATTACTTATGCTCCATAAACTAAAGCATATGGTGTAGCTCTTGTTGGTGTGCGAACACTGGTTCTGTATGCCCACAGAGCTGGGTTTAATTGGACATGCCAATCACGTCCAACGTCATTTACTATCTTTTTTAATATCTTCAAGATAGTTTTGTTAGAAGCTTCTGCTTGACCATTACCATGTGGATAATAAGGTGTAGAGAACCTGTGTTGGATGTGAAATCTTTCACAAAGTTCATCAACATCCTGATTCTTAAAAGGTCTTCCATTATCAGTAACAATAGAATTAGGAATTCCATATCTACAAATAATGTAATTCAGGATGAAGATATTTGTTTACCAGTCACTGTTGTTAGAGGAACATCTTCAATCCATTTTGTAAAATACTCTGTAGCTGTGATGATAAATTTATGACCATTTGACGATGAAGGATGTATTTTACCAACAAGATATAATCCCCATTGAGAAAAAGGCCATGTCGAAATGAAAGTTTGTAGTTCTTGTGCAGGTGCATGAATAAGATTCCTGTGGATCTGACATTTAGAACACTTCTTGACAAAATTAAAAGAATCTTGCTCCATGGTAGGCCAATAGTACCCCATTCTGACAAGTTTCTTGGCTAAAGTCAAACCACTCGAATGAGTTCTACAAATACCACCGTGAACTTCTTGTAAGGCTTTTTCAGATTCGTCACGTTCAAGACATCTAAGGAGTGTACCATGAAGACCATGTCGATAAAGGATATTGGCAATTAAGGTATAACGGGATGATTGGCAAATGAAATTCCATTTTTGGTTGCAGGATAAATTTGAAGGAAAGATGTTATCTTTCAAATAGGTATAAGTCTTTCCATATAAAGGTGAATCTGAACCGGTCAAATGACATAGAACTTAGGTTTCAGGATTATCATAGGCAGGAGAAAACAATTGTTCCACCAAGAATTCATACTTGGTTTGATCTTTAGATATTTGTAATAAAGAAGCAATGGTAGCCATTGCATCTGCAACTTTATTATCAATCCTTGATATTTGTGAAAACTTGATTGACACAAAATATTTCTTATAATCATCCACCATGTTCTTGTATGGTAGCAACTTATCATCTTTAGTTTGATAATCATCATTAATTTGATTAATGACAAGTTGTGAATCACCATAAACTTCCAGCTCTGAAATTTGCCATTCCAAAGCTATCTTCAATCCTATGAGTAATGCCTCATATTCAGCTATGTTATTTGTGCAAGGAAACATCAACCGATATGATCGTGAAATGGTATGTCCTTCAGGTGTAATAAAAAGAATCCCTGCCCCTAAGCCATATTGTGTATAAGATCCATCAAAGTATAATGCCCACGGTCTCTGAATTGTTGCTGAAAAGACATCTGCATCAGGAAACTCAATGTGCATTGGATTTTCTTCTTGTAAAGGAGCTTAGGATCTGCAATGACCTGTCCTTTAATAGCTTTTCGATCTACATAGTGAATGTCAAACTCACTTAAGATCATTACCCATTTTGCAAGTCTTCCTGTTAAAGTAGCTCTGCTTAATAGGTATTTCAATGGATCAATCTTTGTTATCAGCTTAACTGTATGAGCCAACATATAATGTCGCCACTTTTGAGAAGCAAACACTACTGCAAGACAAGCTTTTTCAATGAAACTGTAGTTTAACTCATGTCTTGTTAAGGTTCTGCTGATATAATATATGGCCCTTTCTTTACCTGTAGAATCTTCTTGTGCTAGCAATGCTCCCAAAGATACTTATGTTGCTGAAATACAGAGTATGAGTGGCTCTCCTGGAATAGGTGGAATTAAAACTGGTGGATGTGTAATATATTGCTTGATCTGATTGAATGCTGCTTCACATTTGTCATCCCATTTGAATGGGACATTTTTATGCAATAAACGTGTAAATGGCAAGCTTTTATCTACCAGTTGAGCTATAAACCTTCTAATAGACTGTAATATTCATTGCAATGATCTTAATTGACTGATATTTCATGGTGGAGGCATGTCCATTATAGCTTGTACCTTTTCTAGATCAACTTCTATACCCTTTTATGAAACAATGTACCCTAGGAGTTTTCTAGATGTAACACCGAAGACACATTTCTTTGGATTTAGTCAAACATTGAACTTCTCCATTCTGATAAATATTTTTTATAAGATTTCTAGGTGTTCATCTCGTGTATGAGATTTGGCAAGTAAATCATCAACATAATCTTCCATGAATGTATGCATCATATCATGAAAAATAGTTGTCATTTCTCTTTGATAAGTAGCTCCAGCATTCTTTAACCCGAATGGCATTACATTCCAGCAATAGGTACCCCAAGGACATGTGAACGTTGTTTTATCTTGATCTTCTAGTGCAATTTTTATCTGGTTGTATCTTGAAAATCCATCCATTAATGAATACATTGCATGGCCAGCAGTTAAGTCAACAATCATGTCTATGTTGGGCAAAGGAAAATCATCTTTGGGGCAAGCATTATTTAAATCCCTAAAATCTGTACAAACTCTGATCCTTCCATCTGGCTTTGAAACAGGTACAATATTTGAAATCCATTCTGCATAGTCAATAGTTCGAATGAATCCAACATCCAAAAGCTTCTTTAATTCTTCTTTGACCAATAATGCAACATGTGGATGCATTTTTCTGAGCTTTTGCTTTACAGGCTTTGTCCCAGGTTTGATAGATAAATGATGCATTATCAAATTAGGATCTAACCCTGGCATATCAGCATAAGACCAAGCAAATTTAATTTGATTCTCCTTCAAGAATTCCATGAATTTTAGGACTTCCTCAACTGTTAATGATGCTGCAAGTTGCTAAACTTTTGGTTGTTCTGCTGTACTTATGTTGATTGATTCTGTTGGTTCAATCAAAATAGAAGATCTTTCATGATGATACTTGGGAAGAGTGTCAAGTTTCTCATCCTTCAGTGCCTCAGAAAGGTTTTCACTGTTGGATTCGCTCTTTATTTTTCTCTTGTTTTGATCTATCACTGCCTTTTTTCGGTTTTCACCAATAGATCCATCTTTTATTTCATTTATTTTGCAGCTAAGAGACTTGACACCCTCCTTATCAAAATCATGAGTATAAGATTCTTGAATGAAACAATTTTTTTCTTTGTTTGAGGAACAAAGGAAATTTATAATGTCCTCATCATTACTGAATGTAGGAATATGGATAGGTGCGTCAATGTCCCAATCTATAAGTTCTGGATAAACTAAAGGCATAGGATCATTAGGTTGGGTAAGGTCTTGAATTGTCAAAGTCATGATATGGTTATCATCCTCATGATAGACAAGGTCTATAATGGTATTCTCCTGTTGATTGTCAATCTCGTTAGAATCTGATTCTTCCTCACTTGAGTCATGATCGCTTTGTAAAACAAAATCAAGTGGAGACCTTGAGCCTTCTCCTTGTATAAGAACAGGTGCATATTTGTGTATGGTATCAACTTGTTTATCCCTCCAAAATTCATCATTATAAATGGTGTCCCATTCATATTCATTAGAATCAATATCTAAACTATTTTGCAATTGGAAAACTGATTCATGAGATTTATCTGACACAGATCCTCCTTCATGAGTTAATTGTATCTGCTGTGAAGTAGATTCTTCTTTATCTTTACCATATCCAAGTCCTGTTTTATCACTTGAATGCTTTGAAATAGGTTGAATTGGTTCCACAATTCCTTCTCTTCGTTTCCCTATAGGACCATTCCCTTCATAGCCCATCTTTTGCATGATAGCGTACCCCTTACCATATTGTTCTTTAGGCAACTTAATGTGCAAGAGAGATTCATCTTCATCTTTGTATAGCCAATTTAGGATGTCCCTATCTTCAGCTTCTTCTTCAGTGGTATTAGCTCTAATGAATTTTCCATCAAACTTTGTGATTGGCACGGAAGCTTGAGATGTAGAAGCGGTTGCAATCTTTTGATTTGATAAAGTTGGCAAACCATGTGATCTTGGAGAAGGAGGTAAAGTAGAGAGAGATAGTGAATATTCACCTACCCCTTTGTCTTTAAACTTCAGCTTAGTATCAAGATTCTTTGTCAATTCTTGCAATTGGACTTGTAGATTGGAAGAAGAAACATCAAGAGCTTCCCTATTGTGTGGCACAAAGACATCTTTAGTTACTCTAAGATTTGAACAAGTTTGGGTACTATTGTAATCAGCTTGCATAGTTATTTCTTGTCCATCATATGGAAACTTGATATATTGATGATATGTTGATGGTACTGCTTGCATATCATGAATCCATGGACAACCCAAAAGTATGTTATAAGACAGATCTCGATCTAGAACCTAACAAAATGTATTCTTCACAACAGGTCCCACTCTGATAGGTAGCAATATTAATCCTTTAGAAGCTCTTTCTTCATCATCATATGCCTTGATGGTTATCTTCCTTCGTGGGTCAATTTCATTTTCTGATATTCCTAAGGCATTTATTAATTTTAAGGTACAAATATTCAAACTGGCTCCTCCATCTATTAAGACACGTCTAATTCGATGTTTATGGATCATGACTTCAAGATAGAGTGAGGAATTATGTGGATGTGTCATAGAGGCATCATCTTTGTCGGAAAATGGAAGACAAGTGGGGGAAGATAAATGTCCCACCATGGCTTGAAATTTGTTTGCATCTAAATCAGTATCAATAGTTGTATTTACAAGAGCTTCTTCTAAAATATTCTTGTGTATGGGGGATATTTTGAGAAGTTCAAGAATGGATATTTGAGCTGATGTTTTTCTCAATTGATCAACCAGATTATACTGACTTGGAGAAGAAATAGTTGTTTTAGATGAACTTCCTTTTAAAACAACCTTTGCTTGACCTCTTGTTGTTACATTAACCTGTTGATATTCTTGTTTTCCCTTGATTTTGATAACATTAACCTGATGATCATCTGTGTGGATGTGACGGATTATATTGTCTTCAACATTATGTATGCTTTTGGCTTTGGTATCCGATGCTTCCCCCTTTTGATAGTTTGGCAAAGGATCTTTGAATGCTTGATGATCATCATTGGTATGATGCCCCTCAATTGTAATGGTACCATTGTCAATTAAATCTTGTACTAGATTTTTCAAAGCTTGACAATTGTTTGTTCTATGACCCTTACATCGATGATAATTGCAATAATACGAGTCATTCCATGATGGTGGTTTGACTCGTGGCTCATAATCTCTTTGTGGTGGTAAGGTGATAACCTTATTATCAAGAAGCTCCTTGAGAGCAGACTCAAGAGATTGACCCAAAGCGGTAAAAGTCTGTCGATTTGAAAAGAATGAAGGTCTAGACGGATTTGATGTTTGGGCATTACCAAGATTATTATTGAAATTATCACGATTTTGATTAGTATTTTGATTGGTCATGTTTTCTTGCTTGGAAATTTGTCCTTGTTGATTGTTGTTACCTTGTTGAATTGTATTTCCTTGTGGATTGTTTCGTGGAGCACTTGATAGATTGAAAATAGATGGTCTTGTTCGTAAATTATTTGCATCCACTATACCATCATTGACAACATTTTTGTTTCTGTTCCAAAACCTTGTTTTATCGTTGTTGTTTTGATTTGATGTACTTGGATTATCAAGTTTTATCACTCCCCTTTTAACCAAGGCCCCTTCAATGGTGATTGCGTTTTCAATCAATTTTTCAAAGTTATGAGGACAATGAAGGTTAAGCCTATAGCTTAATTCTGGATCAAGGCTATTTATAAAGATATCCATCTTTTCCTTTTCAGGAATAGGATGAGAATATCGTGCAAATAACCTTCTCCACCTTTGTAAAAATGTAGTAAAGGGTTCTCCTACTTTTTGTTTCACTTTACAAAGATCAAGCATTGTTATTTGGTGTTGAATGTTGTAGGAGTATTGTGAGATAAACTGATTTATCAACTCCTCAAAAGTTTTGATAGGTGGAGTGATTTTTGAAAGCCACTCCATGGATTGTACACCTAGACTTCGTGGAAATAATCGCATCAAGTAAGTATCGTCATAGGCGAATTCAAGACTCATGTTTCGGAAATCCCTAACATGGTCAATGGGATCAGTTTTTCCATTATACCTATCATACTTAGGAATTTCGCAATGTTTTGGAAATGGGATCATTTGAAGACTCCTATCAAATGGATAAGGAGATATGTCTTCCAAAACATATTTCTTTGTTGTACCTCCTTGCATTTCCTTTATTTGCCCTTGTAATTCTTTTATCTGTTGGTTAAGAGCACTAAAGTCATTAAGAGGAGTTTTAGGATTTTGTTTAATCCCTTCTATGTCAAAAGTGTGAGGCAACTTAGCTCCTTGATTAGCTAATGAAAGAAAATATTTTTCTTTGTTACGTTCTAGAATTCTTTCCATAAGAGTATGGAATTGGGGATCCTGTTCTGCTTCTTGAAGCTTTTCTTCTGTTAACTCATCAAGATTAAACGTTTCCTCTTCTTTTTCATTACGGTCACCCATTTTACTGGTAGTGGTTTCTCCCTCATCTTTTTCCATTTGTTTTTGAGATCTCGTGAAGACAGGCATAGATTTTATTCCAAATTCTACTTACTTTTGATCAAAAGAGTGAAATAGTGCAATTTATGTGATATTTATGAAAGTCAGGATAGAATGAAAATTCTATGACTTACACAGAATTTCTAATCTTGTAGCTTGTGTTGTTCCCTAAGTGAAAGGATGAAAATCCTGTTTAGCGGGAATATAAGCAAAAGATCAAGAAAAGGATGATTTTGCACTTTATGAAGTTTTGATCATGGCTTTGTAAAAGGATGGATTTTTATGATAGATGCCTAATGTATTCTAAGTTCTCTATTGCAAAATTTGATTTGGACGAGTAGAATATTCGATTGCGGGTTGGGGAATATAACTGAAACGAATGCGTTGACTATGGTTATGCCTTTGAGAAAGGGCTCTTCTTTGAAAGTAAGCTTGTGAATATAAGGGCTCTATAGCATAATCATCTGAAAGACCTCTAACACAATCATGATACCTATGAAGAAAGGTTCTATATTTGAGTAAAACTTTTGACTTTGATACAAGAATCGTTGCTTCTTCAATAATTTCTTGTGATTGAGGGGTTTCTTTGGCTTCTTAATCCTTTTGGAAACGGATTTCTTTACAAACTTTGTGGATTTCCAATCTCGTAACATGAGATTGATCAATGTGATAATGAGTGTTTTGGATGATCTTATCTAAATTAATGTATTGAAAACACATCAAACAAGTTTTAAAGCGGTTGTCTTAAGTCCTATACTAAACATCAAGTGTATAACCAAAATGTTGTTCAAAAAGTGTTTTAACGGGTTTTACACATGATAAGCACTTCAAACAGACTCACTCTTAGTTCTCAAGTAGGTCATCATAGCAATCAACAGCCCACATCTTAGAACTGCGTCGACTCACACAGCCATGTCACCCCCGAAAGGGCGCCCGTGTTTTTGTCTTTTCCAGGTGCGTACTCAGAGTGACGGAAGTGGATACCGGATCCCCTGAGCAAACAATCCTTGGCAGTTATATGGTGAGTATCTTGGGGGTAGATTCTTCCCTCCCCTGCACTGTGATTGAAATGATGTTCGGAAACTGACTCGGTAAGATACTACACTAGGTTCGTAGTAAGGGTTTCCGTTCAGTGCGGCAAATGATAGACTCCCTCGAGAGACCTCCCTACCTTTAGAACAAAGGCTTTGGGGATGGTTATCAATGCACACTACCGTCGAATGGGATTTTCATCAACCATCCGCATTTGATTATAGTGGGTTGGAAAACTTGGCTTTAGTTGTTCCCACTTAGGTCATTCCCGTAGGGTGAGTACTTTTTCCCACTACGGTAGGCCTTCTAAGAGGTATTAATAAAACTGTAAATTGCATAAAGGGAAATTGATGAGTTTGGCATTTTGATCACCTAGTTAAGGGGAGAGCATAGGCCTATCACCGTTGAAGCAAAGCAAACAAAGATTCAGTTTTTAAGCACCAAATGAAAATTTTCTAAACTAAGTGAAGATGTTGCTTCACATAAAAAGAAAATTCTTTTTTTAAGCCCAAAATGAAACATGAAGTGTCTACCCTAGGATTGATTCATTTTACTTTAGATGACTACCCTAGGATTGGTTCATTTTACTTTAGATGACTACCCTAGGATTGGTTCGTTTTATCCTTAAAAATTTCTAACTGTCCGCAGCTGCGTCAGAATCAGTTAGACTGTTTTACAATTACAGATTACAAAATACTGCCTTTTAAAAGTTGCGTTGCAACAGACATTATAGGCACTGCAATACTAATTACAAGCACTGCAATATCTCTTATGGGCTCTACAAAATTGATTAAGTGCGCTGTAGTACTGATTATGGGCGCTGCAAAAGTGATTATGGGCGCTGCAAAAGTTATTAAAGGCGCTGCAATAGTTGTTAAGGGTGCTGCAATAGTTGCTAAGGGTGTTGCAATAGTCTTCAAATGCGCTAAACTGGAGATGAAATTCCCAAAACGTGTTGTCTGCGCTATTCCGTTGTTTTTGTCTGTAACCTGTCAAAAGAAATTGCAAACAGATATTAAAAAAAGGGGGCAAGAGCCCCACGGTGGGCACCAAAAATGTGTTGTTGTTTATTTATTAATCTAATTGAAAACACAAACACAAATGAAACATTATACTAAAGAAAACTAAATGAAATCAAATAAAACAAAGTTTCTTCAGAGCCGTTTCATCTTCCTCTATCTCCAGGAATTTGAAGTTGCTGCTCTCAGATTTGATGTAAGCTTCTCCAAATGGCTGTTGTAGAATGAGTATGCAAATGAAAAACCTTTATTCTATATGCTGTGGATTATGCACAGGGGCTGTGAATGAAAAATATCATGATTCTATACTGCTATTGCTATGATTCTATGCTATATTATGCTATGATTCTATGCTATGAAAGTATGAATGCTATGAAATTTGCCTATAATTTACTTGCTTAAAACTTCTATATCATTTGGAGCTCCCGGCAGTCGTATTTATAGATTTTTGCAGGCACAATCCCGGCTGGCAAGAATCTACGGCTATGAGATTGTCTGGTAGGTTTGAATGGTGAAAGATGAAGAAGTTGAGAAGAAAATGGGAGAGGTTGAGAGGTTGGAGAGAAGGATGGATTCCTGTCTTCAACCCACGGGAACAAGCCTGCACAGAAACAGAGAAAATTAATTTTCTGTTTGGGCAGTTTGTTTCACGGGTGTTGAAGATAAATCCCAAAATTAATTAAATAAATAAATTTATTTAATTTCATTTATTGCATTTTGATTTTTGATTTTTATACTATGGAAGATTTAATTAAATATTTTGTAATATTTAATTGTAATGTGACTTTAGAAGAATATGAAATATTTAGAAGAATTAATTAAATATTTAATGAATATTTAATTATAAAATAGATATATGAATCGATTTAGAGGAATTAATTAAATATTTGAAATATTTAATTATAAATAAATATTTTAGAAGAAGAAGAATATTTTAATCTTTATTTGAATAAGATATTCAAACTAAGATTATATGATAATTAATATAAATAAATCGTAATATTTATTTAATTAATTAAGAAATGAATACGAAAAGATGATTAAATAAACTTATTTATTTAATCAAAATAAAATAATGAAGAAATATAAATAAATAATTTAAATTTATTTATACGCAGATAGAATTCGAAGATTTCAATTAAATATTAAAAATATTTAATTAATTACCAGACAATGTGATGTGACCATTTTTAAGTGTATACATTTACCTAGACATAATCTATGAGGCTTTAGGTTTAAGTATTCAATAATAGAGGATTAAATTCCTCGTGCAATCTTTTCTTCCTAAGCTTTCTTGGGTGAATTCATTTAGATAGAATTGGATTAATCACAAAGAGGTCTTCAAATTTCTTGGTTTCCCCTTTCTCTTTTAGTCTTACCTTATCTCCTTATGGAAAGATATTATATCTAAAATTGAAAAAAATATAGCTTATTGTATTACTAAGATTCTCTCTCTAGTTAGTAAATTCTAGGTTCATTTTTATATTTTTTCTACTATTCATGTTGAATATTATTCTTATTGGGTTCCTTCTAAGTCTTCCTATTTGAAAATAAAAAATATTCCTAGGGATATAATTTAGGCCTCTTCTAATTGTAAAAAATGCTTTCAATGTGTGGCTTAGAAATATTGTTATTTCCCCTGATTATAGGGGTTTAGGTTTAATCTCAATCCACTATCATGGCTTAACACTTTGTTCCAAATGGATTACTAGGGAAATAATTAGTTCTAAATAGATTTTTAGAACCCTAAAAGGTAGTGAAGACTATAAATTCCTCAATGAACATTGTATTTCAACACAATTCTACCTGGGAATTCAAAGTAGAAAGGTCATAGTCTCCATACTTTACTCTCCTTATTATGAAGGAACCCATTATGATATAGAGAAAAAATTGTTATCTAAAGAATCTATAGAAGGATTTAGAATGTATTAATCCTTAAATTTTATGGGTTAACAATAATTTTCATTATTGTCTTTTTATTAATGAATAGTCTATATGGTGGCCAATAATTCTTTCATGTCAAGACTATCTGTAGCTAAAGAATATTGGGTTCAATCTTTAAATTTTTGTAACAAAGGAGTAAAAAAAATACCATATCTTTTCAATAAAGTCACTAATAATTTTCTCTCTTGGCCTAATTTCAAGCTAAAATTTTAGCTCTCCAACTATGTTGTGAGACATGACCATATAGTTTTTAATGTCATTCCTCCTAACATGCTTGAAAATTAGGGGTTAGGAATTTAAACCCTTAGTATAAGGATTAGAATGGTTTCCTACAATGTCATTTCATGATCATATAGCTCACATGGGATATTTGTGGATTACACCTCATCTTTCCATGGTGGTTTAGTTAAGTTGCTATTAGCACATCATGTATTCTTTATGCACTTGGAACCATAGCTTCCAAACTCTATGGTTTTTTGGTCTTGAACCAAAGACTAATCTTTTTTATTGGTTTATTATTTATCAAGGCCTCCTATTTGGATCCAAATTGTCTCATTTGGGAGTAATCACTCCATTTTATCCATTATGTGGACAAATCAAGACTCTCAAGCATGTTGTTTGGTTTTCTACTAGAGCCCAAGAATCTTGGACTTGGATTCATGACATATTCAAGTTGTTTAGGCCTAAACAATTTTCATGGAGTATGGTTTTGTTGGGAGATTGAACTTGCATCCCTTTTAAATCTACCTAGATTTGGTATGAGTTTAGGGTGGAGATTATTTGTAGAATTTGAAAAGATATAATTCTACTATTTTTACTAGTTGTGTAGTTGATATTATTTTCTCTTTACACTAAAGCAAGATTTTCTCCAATGTGCTTATGTAGATTCAAGTGTAAGAAAATAAGGTTACACATGAAGTTACTAATATATATAGGTTATTTTAGATTACTAGGATAATTTCCCTTGTATGGTTTTCAAAGCATCATACTAGCATCACTCCCCTTCACATGGAAAAAATGTGGATATAACCAAACTACCAAAGGAGATTGTGGCTCTTAGTCTCATGGTTCTCAATTGTCTTCTAGATAATAAAAGGAACATACTATTTGCAATTTATCTTAGTCTTCTCACTTAGAGTTGGCCTCCTCATAATACATAATAATGTTGCTTTTGGATAGCTATATTTAGGAAACTTTCCTCACTAGGACCTACTAATTTCTAATATTTATGTTTGACAACTTACAAATGAGGATCAAGAGGACCTAAGGGTTTGCTTAATACTTAGGAACTAATTATTTATGGTTACATACTACTAGAAAATAGGTGTCTTAACCTTGTAATTACAAAAGGTTACTATTTATATTAAGTTTACATTTGAGCATGGATGGGTCCTAAATTTTCCCCAAAGATATGAAATTGTCAAATAAACATCATCATGAAGTTTCCACCCAAATTCATTTATGGATTCCAAGATAGTAAATTTTCTACTTTAAAAAGTTTCATAGTCAAGTTTGAGGCACTTAGAGGCTATTTGGGTGAGTGCAGGATCATGGTGGTGCAAAAAGTGGCGATATGATGAAAAAGTGACTGACAACTTTTTTCTATCCAAATTTGATGAAAAAAAAGGTTTTGTTGATAAAATTTTCATCTTTCCACCAATATAAGATATGCCTTATTTGGAATTAAATAAAAAATTATTATTGATTTTATAATGCATTTTGACTAAAGTCTTGATTGATAGGTTGACTGGAAAACATCTATAATTTTTAAATGATTTCACATTTTTTGAATTCAAAAGATGCAACACATTCTATGCTTCCCATACTATAGGATAAAAAAAATCATAAATTTTGACCAAGTTATAATTGTCAGACAAACAATTTTTAATATTTTTAAAAAGTTCTAATAAAAAATTCATAACTAATTATTTGCTTGCAAAACAATTACCAAAAAGAATGTGGCACATCCAACCTGTGTCCTCTACTTATATTGAAAGTTTCAAAAAAAAAAAAAAAAAATTGTTCGTACTTAGGTTGGTCAAACATACACCCACTTTTTATTTTTTCTTAAAAATTTAGTACTACTACATTGAAATTTCAAATTTTCACCAACTATATATACTTTTTTCCAAAAAAGGACAAGTATCTTAGAAACTAAATTCAATTTGCTACAAATTCTATTTCTACATATTTTTCAAATTATGTTAATAATTTTGGAAGAATGAAGAAGAATGGCTAACTATACAGTTTTTGTGTTGTCATTGATGTCACCATGTTCAATGAGTTTCAACTGCAAGACTAAGTCATTGTTTGATCTAGTATTCCAAACCAGTATTTGAACCGGTATAAAGTTTACATCCTCTGATATTTTGGGCTGCAATCCTTCATTGTTTATTGTTGTTTCTTGTGGTTTTGGGAAATAGTTTATGGATGTTGGAAGCATGTATGTTTAGAATCTCTTGTGCGCATGTGCTCGTATGGTGTATCAACATTATTCTATTGATTGTATTTTGCTATTAAGCCTATCTCTAGCCGACCTCATGGATAAATGGTGGTATGGTGAATTAATTTTGTTATGTGGATGTATGTGTGAAGTATCTTAGGTCCATTCTGACATATTGTAGCATGCTAAATATTTGAATTGTCTTTGGAAAGATTTTGTGAATGCTTGAAGCCAATAGTTAGTATTTTTGGTTGCATCTAGTTAGGCCGACCTAATTGATGCTTATGAATAGGTCAAATATATATGTCAAATAGTTTTGAAGATTGTGGATGAGATGAATTGCAATGATGTGAATGTGAAGAAGTGTGAAGATGATGAAGTGTGTTAAGTCAGTTTATTGAGCATCACCAGAACTGAATCAACACTTATTAGGTGTACTTTTACCAGTTCATTCTGGCTGTAAAGCCACTCTTTTTTTGTAATCTTTTTGTAGGAAGTGAGCCTCCTTTTCTGGACAATGAGTCCTCTTGTAAGTAGTGAGCTTTTGTATCCAGATAGTGGGTCCTATTCTAGGTAGTGAACCTTATATATTTAGTTTTGGAATTACTTTATATTGTGAGTTAATACTGTATAGGAGTGAATTTGCACCCCTTATGCGAATTCCCCTTTTTCCCTTCTCCACTTTAGAAAACCAAGTTCGGAGGCTTAATTCCACCTAAGCTCAATGCTTTCATCACACTTGGTGCATGTTTTTAGCGTCAGTAGAGGTGTTTCTATCAGGGACACCTACATGGCATGCAGGCATCCACATGGTGCAATTATGTCCCTACCAAACTCCTATGGTTGAACCTATAGAGGCATTACACTCCTCATTGGTAGTTAAGTTGTAATGTCCCCTTTGACTGAACGACCTGAATATGGTCATTTCTTTCACTCTCTCCTTCAAATTCACTCCTTGAACAAGCACTTCATCTTCTTCACATCCTCTAAGCATTCAATCCAACTCCTTCACTTCATTCACAAGCTCACTTTCACTCACTCCAAGCATTTCAAGCACCTCATTACAACAAACACATCACTCTATCACTTTGGTAGAACAAGTTGGGGACAAACACCATTGCAGCAGAGGCTCGAGTACTCTCATTTTCTCCCCCAAGCAACCTTGAGTGCTCTTGGTGGAGGTGGTAAGCTTTCCTTTTCTCCTCTCTATCACTTGGTTGAGTTAGCATATTTACTGTTTTGTAGGGCTTTAGTGCTCTTTACTACATTGTTTTCTTTATCTTGCTTTCTCAATTTTCCATGGAGGTGGAAACACCTAAACAAGGGTCTAACTAACGTAGGCCCCTATACATCCACCCACCATTTTCTCTCTCTCTCTGGTGTGTAGGTGGACATGTTTTTCAAGGAGCTATCTAGCAAACGATTTTCTTTGTGAGATCCTTCTTGCCACCTTAACCCTTGCATTTTTACTTTATCACATTAGAGAGTATTTCATTTACTTAATCATGTTATTTTGGCCCTTTAGAAGTAGTTAGCTAGGTCGTTAGCTTGTTTTCGTAGGTTCGACCTTGTCTCTATAGTTTATTGGTTGTACAGATGCCAACACACTTAAGAGATGCCAGTGTGTTGTGTTGTCATCCCAGGACCGCACTTTTGTCCTTAGGCAAAGAGATTCCTGAGGTGTAGTGTTGGACCTAAAAATTGGCTCACATAGCCCCATTCAGCATTTCAGGTTTGTAGAGTTATTGAAGTACCTTATAGTCCTCATCATTCTCATCTCAGATATCCTAACATCCTACTAAGCTGAGGTAAGTTAGGGCATCCTTTCGCATCTTGGCCCTTTGTGACCTGGGGCTTTGCACATGGTGGTCCCCCTCTCTTACAATTTTGGTGAACTTGACATGAACCAACGTCTATTCATCTGTTGGTGTTGAGACCCATCTTGTGTACTTCGTGACTATTGTGTTCCTGAGTGTTGTGAAGGTTTATGAGCGTCACAACCTAATCCACAAATTTTAGGTATATTGTTAGGAGAAGTGTACAACACCTCCTGATGGAAAGGATGGTCTCTATTGGGCTATCTACAGGTCTTTTCTCTAGTCTTGTTGTTGGTCTAGCTGTGTAGGAGCAGTTGTCAAGAAACGAGATGGGATTCGTTGACAAAACCAATCACATTCCCACTCCCCCTACGTCTCCTACACCATCTTCAGTAGACAAGCATGATGCCATTCAAATTCCTATAGAATATGTATCCACCCTTGCTAAAGGACTGGGTGACTAAGAAAATTACTTGGAAAGAAATATGAAGATGGCTAGAGCCACTTGGGTTTTTAGAGAGTTAAAACATATAATGGGTAAAGATTGAATAGGCATAGAGCTTTTGACTAGCCTCCTCGGTCTCACCAAAGTGTGTGCTCCTTCGAACAATCCTACCTTTGTGAAAGGAGTCACTTTCAAAGAGTGTGAAGTACAGTTAGGAGTATCGATGCCTCCCACTTCCGTTTACATGGCTGATGTGGTCCCTTCTATCAGTATCCCTTATGTCTCTGAACAACCCAAAACTATGAAAGTAAACAAGGTCCCTTTAGGCTTTAGCTTCACCCCCTGTCACCTCTAGCGATGGAGGCTTTGGTGGGATGAGTGGTGGGGGTTTTGGTAGTGGTGGTGGATTCAGTAGTAGAGATGGTGGTGGTGGTGGTTCTGGTAGAGGCCCTACTGGCGGTAGTGGCTCTAGTAGTGGTTCTGGCGGAAGTCACACCGGTGGCAGATCTGAAGGTGGCTTTGGCAGCAATTCTGGGGGAGGTTCCTCTGGCCCCTTATCTTCTAATGAACCTATTCTAAACACTCTTCTTCAAAATATGGGTAAGATGCAGAGCCAGTTGGTGAGTCTTTCCCAAGCCTCTGCCTAGCCTATCTTCCAGCCCTTCTTCTGACACAACCCATTGTCGGTGGTGATCTTAAACACTCCCTTCTCCCAAGGAATGGAGATCCATAAATTTGAAAAGTATGGCGATAAAGGAGATCCACTGACACATGCGTATGCCTTTAACACCCTATGCATGAACTTTTTCCATCATGATGCATTGATGGCCAAATTATTTCCCCAATCTCTCAAGCACACAATGCTCGATTGGTACTATTCCTTGCTTAACAATTCTATTTTCTCATTTGACCAACTTGTAAATAAATTCCTTAGACAATTTCAAGAAAACATTGGGCCGAAGATGACTTTTTTGGATCTCGTGCAATGTAAACAAGGAGATAACAAAAAAATCATTGATTTCATAGTGTGCTACCAAGCACTCATTTCAAAAATATCATATCAACTACTTGATTCTGACGTGCAAAAGGTATTCATAGGGAACTTAAAAAACCTTGGTAAGAGAAATTTTCCCTTATGAAATACACTTCTTTCGCGCACTTGTGTGTAGCCTTACGAGAGTACCAACAAATAATTGTTCAGCTTGGGGAATCCTCCTCATGCTCCCGTTCTGAGGGAAATTCCATCGTATCAATCTTTGGGAAAAGGTAAGACTATTATGAATGTAGTTGTCATTGTTGATAACAACGGCCTTTGACATAACCAAAAATTCATAAAGTTATCAAAATCTTATTCTTCTATTTTGCAGAAGCTATTGAAGGATAAGATCGTAACTTTTCTAAATCCTAATCCTGTTAAGGAACCTTACCCTAATTGGTATGATGGAAGACCTTATTTTTAGTACCATCGAGTTAATGGACATGATACCAAATGCTATATGTGTCTGTGTCATGAGATACAAGACTTCATTGAGGACAGTACCATTCACCTCAATGGGAGTAAACAAAATGCTAGCAAATCAATGGTGAAAGCTAATAGTGAATTACAGATGTATACTGACCCATTTCTATCACACTCTACTAAAATGATTGTAGATCCCACTAATTATGTTACTCAACCTGAGCCCTATGTTAACATGGTCATAGTGACTTCTACTACTCTTCCTACACCCGATTCGCCAAACATAACATTCAAATCACAATATTTTCCCTTAAACGTGAAAACCTCACCTCTCTGCATTCCTACTCGTATCAATGGTAACATTGTGATAGGGGTCTTGGTAGACCCTGCAAGCCATGTGAATATTATCATAGAGGAAACAGTAGTGCTAAAATCATTACAAAGGGAAGAATATGAAGAAACAAATTCAACCATTTGTATGCATGATGGTATGTGTCTTAAACCTTATGTCTTGATAACTTTGTCCATCCTAGTTGGACCTAGGGCTATTGACACACTTTTTGATATTATCCCAGAGTCTGATTTGTTCAGGTTGAAGCTAGGCATACCTTGGCTAGCTTCTATGAATGTAATCACCTCTATTATTCACAAGTGTTTAAATTTTTCCCATGAAGGTGTCGTGCATGTAGTGCATGACACTGGATATTAGCCCCTAGTTTCCCGTGGTGTATATTCATTGGATCACTTTTGGCCCTCCCCAATTAGTCTGCTTCCTCCAAGAACCTACCTACTTTACAAGAATTATCTAAAGTATAAGACTAGGGCCAAGGGATAGCCAAAACAAACCCTTCCCATAATGTAGCAGTCGGTCACCTCCTCCTCCCGAGAGGAGAAGGAGAAGGCCATATCAACCACTCCCCCTTCTCAAAAGAAAGAGGAGAAGTCCACACTGGCTCCCTCTCCTTCCCATAAAGGAACAGAGAAGGTCGGTTTTCCCCAGACTGCCTCATCCTCTCCCTTTCTTGGGAAGAGTACTGAATGAGTCATCCCAGTGGCTATTTGTTAAGTCCGATGATTCCTCCTTGGCACAGGCCCAAGCTTAGATTTTGGATCTCCCTAATGAATACCCCAGACTGTGGTACTACTTATATAGTAGAAAGAAGGGTTCCCAAAGAGAATTTGATCCACAACCTCCTACCGTTCCTACTCCCAAAGTAGTTAATGGTAAGATGCTCATTGTTGAGGCGCTTGAGCTAACTCCCCCCTCTACTCCTCAACCTATCCCTCCTGCTCCCGTTCAGGGATCCGTTCCTCCACCAAAAACAAATATAGTGGACATCCCCATGGTTGAGTAGGATCCCTCTATTCCTTCACATCCTATGGCCTCCAGCTCAAAGAGTTAAATAAATTACCTTGTGTACGAGCACAAGCATCAATGAAAGGATCTATTAGTTTAGCAAGTATCCTCGTGAAGGAAGAAGAAAGAGACAACCACCCCTGCTTCAGGGCCTCCTACAATGTCACCCTCTTCCCTTCCTTCTGCTTCTCTCCAATCTAGTTATGTGCTTCTGTCGGCTTTCACTATAAGTGGGAATGCACCTAACCCCAAGGGGGCATAGGTTTTCATCATTCCTTTGGTGGAGTCACCTTTGCTGATGTCCATTCCAGGTATCTAGCCTTTGCCTAAACCTATGGATATGATTAATACCTTGGTTGTATCTATTGCAGTTCTTTCCTCCTCTTCCTCTGCACCTCTAGCCTCATCTATGGGGATTTCATCTCCTCTGATGAATAAAAAGGTGGAGTGTGGTCCTTCTAGCAGTGAAGGACATAAGAAGAGCCCACCTTCTTCATAAGGTGGTCCTGTGCTGACTTGTTCTGTCCTAGTGATGAAACTAGTCTCAACTTCTCCTGAGTTTGTCACCACTCCCGAGTCATTCAATGAGCCTAGCAGTGAATCTCAGGTGCAACTTTCCCCATCCATGGAAGTTAAACACGATGCTCCTATGGGGTGCATGTTTGACTCTGTGGATGAAGTTCTGGATTTGTCAATAATCTTCACAAAATTGCTGACCTTAGCTCCATAAGAGCTCAGTGAAGAAGACCTTACAAGGACTTCTTCCCTGGCCCTTATTGCAAGAGGGTTGGATGCTCCTCCTATTAATATCCCACCACTTCAAGCTCATCCTCCTTCCCCCTACAATGATCTAGAGTGGGAAGTATATGACCTATTGGTCAATCAATGTTAGGAGGAGGTCTCTTCTTGATCTTTTGTGTGTGTGTGTTTCATGATGTGTTCCCCTATGATCATGCTATATGTCCTAGATGATCCTTTTCACCCTTGTTGGTGCTTGGATACAGGCATTATTTTTGTGTTGTAAACCTTCTTCTATTTGTATCATCATTCTTCCATGTTTGTGCTCAATTTTCAATAAATTGGGGATGATGTAAAGCTTTGGGGCCATATAAGCTTCCCTTCCATGTTGACCCAATTTTTTATTTTTATTTTGTCTTCTCATGCATTCTTCACATGGTCTGATATAGTAGGGGGTTGATGATAGTTCATTTATATACTATATATATATATATATATATATATATATATATATATTATATATATATGTATATATATTTATGAGTAGTTTTGACCCTGAAATATTAGGCTACCCTTGTGCCTTTTTTATGTGTTTTTTCTCTTTTTGCTTTATCTTTATCTTTCTCTTTTCTCTGCTTGAGTTGCCCCTCTCATGTGTGACAATGCTTTTCTTCAACATTCTGATTTTCAAAGAATGCATTTTTTGCAAAATGGATCTTTTCTCAAAAATCCTTACAAACATTCCTCTTCAAAAACAACATTCAGAGTTAAGGATCCTTTTGAAAGACCTCAAGTGTTCTTCCCCTGAGGTGGAATGACTATAACCTTCCCCTCACATGGTGGCATTCCCTTTCTTTATGAGGTGATCCCTTGATAATGGATTGATTCACGAAAGAGAACATCTACTTTCGAACTATGTGTCCCTTGAGTGGACCCCCTCTTCACAACGAGTTTCCTAGGGACCCCTTCAAAATTCTTTCATATTGTCAACGATCTATGCAACTTGTTGGAACTGTAAATTTCTGCAATATTTTCACATGTTTTGCATAACCCTAAGTTCCCATAATGTCCTTATCATAAGTACTAGGTTTCATTTTCATATCATTCTGCTCACTTTTTTCCCATGTTGCCCCATAGAATCCATTGAGTCATGCATATTTTTCATTCTGGTTCCTATCGGTGTGAGAATGTCATTGTCTCCCCGACCCATTGTGCATTTTCTTCTAACATGAGTCTCTGTTGCCTTTTGGCAAGACTCATTTGATGTCATAGTGATCAAATTTTTCTTGCAGGCACCGTTCGGCAAGAGTTCTTCACGGTCTCGGCGATAGAGGTTGATTCACACTTTGGTAGGATTCTGGTCATCGATATAATGTTTCACCGAGTGCTTTGTATTTTGGTGAATGGTTTGAATGAGGATACATCAGCAAGAGTTGCTATGTCGATATTGGTCATAGCGAACTCTTTTGGTTTCAGCGACAAACACAGCGAGGGGAAATATCAGCATGAGTGTTGTATTTGGTATGGTGTTCCAATGAATTTGAGGTGTCTTTCCAATCGGTGATAAAGCTAAGCATATCGATATAACAAAGGGTTATTAGAGGGAGGTCTTAGTGATTCCATTGGGTCTCATCGATATAAATGGTAGAGGGTCTCTATCAGTATAAGTGTTACATTCTCTTGGTGATCTAAAATGAGTTCAGGATGCTTCGGTATGAAATAATGTAATCTTCAAGAGGTCTCCCCAACATTGATATGTCTTGCCGATACACAAGATGAAAAGGTTACATCAGTAAGAGTTGAAGTTTGTGGCATATGGTCTTGGCAAGTGTGAATTGTCTTACCGACTATGTGAACCAATGTTGTTTTGGCTAGACTAAGCGATATTGATATGAGGTCTCGGCGAGTGACCTTTGGTCTCGCAAAATGGAAAGCAAAGGGGTCTTTATTAGCATGAGAATTGTCTTGTCTCGGTGATGCAAGATGAATATGGGGATTTTGGTGAAACACGTTGTGGTCTACATGAGGTCTCTTCGATGTCTGAATGCTACAGCTACTGTGAACAGAGCAAAAAGAACACTTCGGTGAGAGTATGATCTTGTCTCAGCGAATGAAAATATGACAAAATGCATCTCGGGGAAACATAATAAAATCTATATGACATCTCCCCGACAGTAGAGATCACAGCGAAAGTGAATAACACAACAGAGTGATTAATGATTGAATTTCCTTCGGCATAACTACTGGATTGTCCTGGCAACTGTTTCACTGGTGAATAACAGAAATTCAAATGATGTGGCCGGCATGTATCTGTTTGAAGACCATTGCTAGCCAACTCGATTGGAGCCCAATTTATATGGAGGGCCGACATGATATTTCAATATGATTTATTTTCTCATGCTGGTGTATAAATAGGCATCTTGTAATTGTAAAAATGGGTTGAGCTATCAATTATTAGATATTCAATACACTACAAGTAGATACAGTAGAATAAAATTATCAAATCAGAGACTATTGTTTGCATGATTTCAAAATGGAGGTATTTATGAAAATCAGTTGATGTTGCTGCATTTCTTTGGTGTCAATTGTCTATTGAATTGAATTAAAATACTACTAAGTTGTCTCCAAGATTGATGCTTTCTGGTTGTTTAAATTGACATAACAAGTTTATGTTCAGTTTATCAATACACATTTGTTGTAGTTGTGTGATTAATTAGTTGGTTCTTTCAAGCAAAGATTAAATCCTTTTTGTTGATCATAGTAATCAGAGAGATTCATATGGATTATTAAAGTAGAACTTAGTAGTTACAATATTGCATGTTTATACAAGTTTTAAACAGAATGTATGCCAGATAATTTGTGTCTTCTCCAGAGGTGTTGTTCATCTTGATTTCATTTTGACTCCACATACCCAATAAGGCACTAGTCTCTGTAATCTCATCATTTGGATTCATTCAGTTTCTTTACATCTATTTTACATTTGTTAATTGAGCACTTTAGGATTTAGATCAGAAGATTGTTATTTCTACCAAGTTTGAATTCATTTGTTCACTACCATCTGGCATTGTGGACAAACCATTGTGCAAGAAAGATAATCATAAGTTAAATATGCCCAATTTTGAAAGGTACACCTGCCTAGGTTTGGAAGCACTTGAAGAGTAGAAGGTGTAATTCTCTTGACCTTGTCTGTTACCCTGAAGTGTATCAATAGATTGGCATCCTCTTGAGGAATTTTGCCTACATTTTTGAGAGCTAATTTGACTGTCCGCTTACTCACCTACGTGGCCACTTCCTAACTCTGTCGAGTCCGCTTTCCTAGGTTTCCTCCATGTGAGATATCTTGGGGGATACCTCATTATAGAACTAAGAGCCTATAGGGTGCTTCCTTTGAGCTTCCTCCATGCGAGAGTTCTTGGGGGTGGCTCTGCTATAGGTCTGAGAGCCTGTAGGGCACTTTCTTGGGTTTCCTCCATGTGAGAGATCTTGGGGGTTACCTTCCTTACAGGGCTATAGATCTATAGGTGCTTCCTTAGGTATCCTCCATGTGAGAGATCTTGGAGAATACCTTCCTTGCAGGACTGAGAGCCTGTAGGGTGCTTCCTTTGGGTTTCCTCCATGCGAGAGATCTTGGGGGTTACCTTCCTTGTAGGACTGAGAACCTGTAGGGTGCTTCCTTTGGGTTTCCTCCATGCTAGAGTTCTTGGGGGACACCTTCCTTGTAGGACTAAGATGCTACAAGGAGCTTTCTTCACGGGTCTTCCCTCATGCGAGAGATCTTGGGGGTTGCCTCCTTGTAGGTTTGTGGGCCTATAAGACACTTTCTTTCTTTAAATTCATAATTCTGAGCAACTATGAAGTCCTTCACTTGCCCTACACCTTCAAGTATGCCAAATCATGGTCTACTTCCTCGATGGTTCAGGTATACATTTATAACTTTACTCTTTCCTTGATCTACTTTACCGATCACTCATTAATACTCATGCTCTCCAAAGGGGGGCAAAAATGTATAGGATTGAATTTGAAACCCTTATGCGAATTCCCCTTTTTCCCTTCTCCACTTAAGAAAACCAAGTTCGGAGGCTTAATTCCACCTAAGCCCGCTGCTTTCATCACACTTGGCACCTGTTTTGAGCGTCAGTAGAGGTGTTTCTATTGGGGATGCTTGTGTGGTGTGCATACATCTGCACAACACGCTTATGTCCCTTGTAGATTCCTATGACTGAACCTGCAGAGGCATTACACTTCTCATTGGGAGTTAAGTTGTAATGCCCCCTTCGACTGACTAACCCAAATATGGCCATTTCTTTCACTCTCTCCTTAAAATTTACTCCTTGAACAATCATTTCATCTTCTTCACATCCTCTAAGCATTCAATCCAACTCCTTCACTTCATTCACAAGCTCACTTTAACTCACTTCAAGCATTTCAAGCACCTCATTGCAGCAAACACATCACTCTATCACTTCGGTAGAACGAGTTGGGGACAAACGCCATTGCAAAAAAGGCTCAAGTACTCTGATTTTCTCCCCCAAGCAACCTTAATTGCTCTTGGTGGAGGTGGTAAGCTTCCCTTTTCTCCTCTCTATCACTTGGTTGAGTTAGCACATTTACTATTTTGTAGTGCTTTAGTGCTCTTTACTACATTGTTTTCTTTAGATCTTGCTTTCTCAGTTGTCCACTGAGGTGGAAACACCTAAACGGGGGTCTAACTAAGGAAAGCCCCTATAAAACCACCCAACATTCTCTCTCTCTCTCTCTCTCTCTCTCTCTCTCTCTCTCTCTCTCTCTCTCTCTCTCTCTCTCTCTCTTGTGTGTAGGTGGACCTGCTTTTCAAGGAGCTAGCTAGCGAACAAGTTTCTTTGTGAGATCCTTCTTGCCACCTTAACCCTTGCATTTTTACTTTATCACAAATTAGAGAGTATTTCATTTACTTAATCACATTATTTTTTCCATTTAGTAGTAGTTAGTTGGGTCATTAGCTTATTTTCTTAGGTTTGACCATGTCTTTGTAGTTGTCTAGTCATATGGATGCTAGCGCACTTAAGAAATGCCAGCGCGCTATGTTGTCATCCCAAAACCGCACTTCCATCCTTGGGTAGAGAGCTTTCTAAGGTGTAGTGTTGGACTTAAAAATTGGCTCACCTAGCCCCATTCAACATTTCGGGTCTGTAGAGTGATTAAAGGACCTTATTTTCCTTAACATTCTCGTCCCACATATCCTAACATCCTGCTAAGCTGAGGTAAGTTAGGGCATACTTCCACATCTTGGCCCTCCATGACCTGGGACCTTGCACGTGGTGGTCCCCCTCTCTTACAAATCCTCACCATGCTTTTTCCCTCACTGGGTTTTCCACATAAATCTGGTGTTTCCTGTGTTGATATTGCTTTCTGTTATCTACATTTTATGTTCATACTTAATAAAACAATTAAGTGGATAAGAAATTGATAAGTGATTGAGATTTGAATTTATGTTTGGTGACAACTAATTCACCCCCCCTCTTAGTTGTCTTGTACCTTTCAACAATTGGTATAAGATATTTGGTTCCTTGGTGAAAAGCTTAACCGCTTGAGGAAGATCTTGAAGGTTGAAAAAATGGATGATAAAGAAGAACTCCAGGATGCACTTGAAGATTTGGATAAGGCTGAAAATGAAAACAAATATTTGAAATAAAATCTTGATGAGGCAAATGAATGTGTCCAAAAATTAAAAGAGCAATTGAATAAATTCAAAGAAAGATAGAGAAGTGAGTGAGCAGCAAAAACAAGAGATCATCAGATTGAAAGTTCTAGTGGAAGAAAATAAGATAATTGAAGAATTTTTGAATACAATGGTGCAAAGCAAGACTAATGAATGCACTAGACTTGAACAAGAGCTGGTGAACTTGAAAGTAGAACTAGAGAAATAAAAAATTTGTGAAAACAATTTCAAATCTAGCTCTGGCAAGCTTGATGAGTTGATTGTAGGATAGAAACCAAGTAAAGACAAAGGTGGCTTGGGAAATGAAACAAGTGAAAGCTCAAAGGATAATCAAAAGACTCAAGACAAAGGGAAGTAGAAAATAAATTCAAGGAACTTTGCTAGAAGACCACCTATCAGACAACCAAATGCTCAAAGGTACTCATCTTTTAATGGTGTTTTATTTTCATGTAACAAATTTGGTCACAGGGCAACTGAGTGCAGAAGTAAAATAAATTAGTTTTTTGGTTCCTTCTCTGGACAATGTTTTACATGCAATAAGTTTGGACATAAAGCAATTGAATACAGATCTCAGGTGAGAATTATTAGTTAGGTGATGATGAATAGGTTTAATGGAGGTAGAATGACTCAATATTTTGATGGCTATTTCTATACATGCAACAAGTTTGGACACAAAGAAAATCAATGTAGATCAAGGGTCAATAGAGATCAGACAAATCAAAAAAATGTTGTCTTCTATAACTGCAACAACCCCAAACATATCTCAAGAGTTTGCAAAAGTAAGAAGGGAGAGAAGTTTGCTCCAATATAGAAGAAAGATTCAGTGAAGAAAATTGACAAAGATGAGGTAAAACAAGAAATGAATAAGATATGGAGGAAGAAAGAAGAAGAGCCAAAGATGAAAGATGTGTTTTTGCCCTCATGATCCGATGTAGAAAATTCCTCTGACAATTAGACCTAGCATGGTCTTAGGGGGAGCATTAACAGAAAATTGTACAAACCCCCTAGATGTATGGCGTGTCAAAAGTTGGCATGAGGATATGTTGTAGAAAATGAGTAAACAAAGGTTATGCAAAAGAAACCAAAAGAAAAGTTGCAAAAATGTTAATTTGTGAAGCAATTTAGGGTTTATAGTGTAGAGAAATAGGGTTTCTATCAACTTTTTGAAGACTGTCGCATTTAATGCAAACTAGGGCGAACTAGTGGTGTATAAAGAAAAATTCATAAGTCTTTTTTATCACTTGTGCAATTAAAGATTTTGAAAAATGACTTGGAGCAACCTTGAAGTGATCTCGAAGTGATTTGGAGAAATTTTGAGGAAATCTGAAGGAATCATTACAGATAATTAGTAATAAGAGATGAAAGCTTTCAAAATCATTTCACAGTTTGCTAAGGGGAAGAAGGGAAAAGGAAGAATTTTTGATTGAACAATAAAGAATTCAAGAAAGATAAGCATGACAATGGACAGAGGATCATGTGGCGATATTCCACTAAAGTTGAAGGGTGTTGAATTGGAAGAATCTGATCATCAGAAGATGAAGGAAATGGAACTAGGGTTGAAGACAAATGAATTACAGAGCATAAAAACCCTAGGTATGGATTTATGGGGAGAATTTCCCTAGTTTTTAGATAAAGAATCTATCTTGTTTTTGCTAAGTCAATTCAAAGATAGCAGCATTGTTTTGGACAAATCCTATATGATCATGAAGGGGGAAATCAAAGCTATTATTGGTTTATGCAGTGTTGGGGACCTCCCTGGGAAGAAAATTGTGAAATAAAAAGATGTGGAGGGACTTACTGGTGTCAAAAAAGACCCTCAAGCTCTACTGATAAATACTATTGTTGATCATGTTGTAAGGTATGTTGCGTATGACATCTCTTATAAAATCTATTTTAGAAATCATGAAGGTTCGACTTCGGCTATTGTTGTATATCTTACACATACGATGGTTAAGGAAAACAAGAAATTTGATTTGTGTAGCCTTATTATGGAAAACCTAACTAAGAATGTCTAAATATCATTGGTCAAGGGTTATCCTTTTTGGTTTGGGTCTTTGATCATATGTTTGATATTTTACCTTCTGAGTTTTCTACTGGGAAGAGAAAATGTTAAGTGGGAATCCAGCATTCCTATTGGAAAACAATTTTATAGGTATTTGGAATCGATGGAGGATAATGCAAGTGTTCACATAACCTATTTCACATCCTTGAAGATGAATCTATGCTCTGGTGTGTTAGTATCCATTCAATTTGAAGAGGGTTCCTCCTCTGATAAGAAAGAGTTGGAATTTGTTATTGGTGTGTCCCCTCTGGAATCTAAAAGGAGAAAAACTATCACAAAAGATGTTATCACTATCTCAGAAGAAAAGAAGAATGAAGAAGAATTGTTGTCTAGATCTAACTCCTTTGATCCATAGGATATTGAAAAAATGTTAGATAAAGGTGACATGAAGAAGGTTGGTGAAGTGTAGTGAGCATGCTCTTCGATCAAGAGACTTAAAATTGATGATGTATTGATTGATTATTTTCTCAAAATGGATATTTCAATTTCAGATGTGTTTGACTCATTATTGGATGATCTAGAAGTTATTGAGGAAATAACATTGCTGGAAGGACTTGAAGGTCATAAGTTTGAAGCTATGATTGAGAGAAGGTGTACCAATACCAAAAAAATTTTATCTAAACACATTAATGAGACAAAAGAATGCATCAAGGAAATATCTGACATCTACAAGTATTGTCTTCAGTGGCCTACAGCTATTGACAGTTTTAGAAGCAAAATTGTAGCCATTGAATCTAAGATAAATTGTATTGGAAAGAGTTTTAATTTCTTCAAAAACAAAAATGGAAAAAAGAGAATAAGATTTGGTGAATTAAAAGTGGATTTGTTGATTGCTCAGAGACAAAGAGAAGACTTGGTTAAAACCTTCTGGTTGGTTAAAGAAATTATTGAGGTCTGATTGGATCATCTTTTCAGAATACTCTCTGATGCAAAAGATTATGAATGATAATGCCTATGTTTGGACCAGACATCCTCTTTTACGTAGTTTTCTTTATTGGATGGTATGAGTGCAAGAATGGGTTCAGCTGTATTTTCATGGAAAAGGATTCTTCAAACCATAAGAGAAAGGTACAAGAAAAAAATTCATGTAAAAAGCATTATTTTCACTTGAATGTTTGAAATGGGGAGTTGGAATTCCTTTGTATATACAATGTTACCATGTACATATGTTTACATCCTACCTTTTGGTCACCCTTTTCCATTGATGTCAAAGAGGGGGAGAGTTATGTAAATAAAAGGGGAAAGAATATTGGTGATAGGGGGAGAGAATTTTGTGGCACATGTTGCCATCAATGACAAAGGGGGAGATGTTTAGAAGAATGAAGAAGAATGGCTAACTATACAGTTTTTGTGTTGTCATTGATGTCACCATGTTCAATGAGTTGTGACTGCAAGACTAAATCATTGTTCAATCTAGTATTCCAAACTGGTATCTGAACTGGTATACAGTTTACATCCTCTGGTATTTTGGTCAGCAATCCTTCGTGATTGATTGTTGTTGCTTGCAGTTTTGGGAAATAGTTTATGGATGTTGGAAGCATGTATATTAAGAATATATCGTGCACAAGTGCTTGTATGGTGTATCGACATTATTCTATTGATTGCATTTTTCTATTAAGCCTATCGCTGGCCAACCTCATGGATAATTGGTGTTATGGTGAATTAATTTTGTTATGTGGATGTATGTGTGACCTATATTAGGTCCATGCTGACATGTTTTAGTGTGCTAAGCATTTGAATTATCTTTGGAAATATTTTGTGAATGCTTGAAGCCAATTGTAGCTTAGGAGATTAGAGCTTAAAATAAGATAACCCAAAGAAAAACAATGAAGAACAAAGGAATAAAAACATGAAAACAAGGAAAGATCTCACCAAATGTCTTCAACCTTCATGATTAACCTCCATTGTACCTTCTCTATTTGCTGCAATATTATGTTTTCCCATAGATTTGTGATGAGCAACCTATGATAATGCCAATGTCCTAAGAAAATGTTGAAGGATTCTACTCAAAAGACCTCACAATGCAACTAAGCAACTATGAAGCAAGCCTAAAGCATGAAGTCAAGATGTCAAGATCACAATTCCAAGAGATGAAGTGTGGAGATGTCCAAATGAAACCAAAATTGTCATTTTATAGAAAAGTCAATTTTAGGTGGATGGCCAAGATTGAAGATTGAAAAATTCCCTAAGATCAATTGTTGAGATTGAATGTGACAACCCACAATTAGGGTTAGGGAAACATTAGGGTAAATTTGAAATGAATGGTTAAGATTTGATTTTAGAAAATCAAATCAAGGGACAATATTGTATGTGACAAAGAGATAAGAATGGCACGGAAAAAGAAAGAGTTGGAAAATCAAATAATATTTGAAATTATTTGATTTATGGAGGAAAGTTGTCATTTTGAATTAAAAAATTAATTTAATTCAAAAAGGTGGGGCCATGTGATAGTAAATAATTAAATTGAAGTATTTACTAAGAGAGAGAAAATTAGAAAGTGGGACAATTTCAAATAAATAATTTTATTTAAAATTGGGAAAAGGTCAAGGTAGAAAATAATTAAATAAATTAAAGAATTTATTTAATTATAAGAAGACATTTAGAAATTAATGATGTATTTAAATAAATAAGATTTATTTATTTAAATAATCAGGAGGAAATAATTCACAAAAGATAATTAAATAATTGAGAATTATTTAATTAATAGTTGAATTTGGACCGTAGGACATAATAAATATTTTAATTATGTTAAGAAGAAACATGGAGAAAATAGAACTTGTAGGCCTAGGTCATTTTTGTGTGTCTACATTTTTCTCCTCTTTGTCATAATGCAGCTTCTCGCATTGTGACAAAGAAAATTCATTCAAAAACATGCCCTAGTGAAGGTACGGAGTATCTATGCCCCCTTGGGAAAATTTTCAAATTTTGGCCTGGTGATAGAAAAATTTGGAAAGTGTCCCGATAAGTTAATTTAATGATCAGAAAAATAGTTGCACACTCTGTTTTGGATTTTGACGTGTTTAAAGTAGTCAAAGAGTTGATCAAAGTTGGTCAAAAGAGCCTCCAATAATAAAATTTTCAAGAAAATCCCACTTTTACCCTATAAATAGGTTCAAAATGGGTCAAAAGTCAATTCATTTTCACTTTTACCTTTGGAAATTTGAGAGCTCAGAGAGAGGAGACTTCATACGAAGATGGTGATTCTAGCGACTGAGAACCGTGAGTACATTGTTCCTATTTCAAATGGCCAGAGGGCGTAGAGCCACTGGTAAGTATCCCTTACCCACTTCGTAATTTTATCATTTTGCGTGCTTTTTTAAGGTTTAAAGTTAGGGTAATGAATGCGTTGTGACGCATATGCATTCGCGAAAAACACATTCATGTTCATGTTGCACGCATTTGATGTGTCATGACGAAATCGCAAGGAATCCATTAGGTTTAGGTTACAAGTGTCACATTTGTGGACTAATAAGATGTAATCGCAGTTTCGCAACACAAATGATAGTTATAGTGAAGCAATTGCTCTTTTGCAACACAAATGCAAGGCCATTCGACACAATTGTTTTCACAATGACGCATATGATAGAGGAAGCGATGCATATGTTATAGGATGATGCATTTGTGAGCTTGTGCGACGCAAATGCGCTGTCTTGACACAAATGAAGAGCCAAATGACGCAATTGACTTAGCGCGATGCAATTTCCTTTGACGCAATGCATTTGACTTTGACCAAGGTTGAATTTTGTTTTAGACTTAGTTTTTGCTTCTTTTTTATTAGATAGATGGTAATGATGATGTTTAATGATGTGCTAACTCTCATTTTTGCATGTGCAGAAATGGTACCACTGATTTACACACATGAGTTCAGGGCATCGACATATGCATTTAGAGATCAATTGTGAGATAGGGAGCAAAGATGACTGATGTGGATGGGACTATACTATGTGACCTATATGCCCATTGTTTGGGAAAATAGGGGACTATTGACAACATTGGCTGAGAGATGGCACTCAAAGACATGTTCGTTCCACCTACCAATGGGAGAGGCCATCGTGATGCTTGAGGATGTGTATAATATTTTGTGCCTTTTGATCTAAGGAGAGCATGTTGTTTATGATCCAAACTAGGTACAATAGGCAATTTCAAAGTATTATGAGGCTAACGATGGTGCAAGACTAGGCATTGAGAGATATGAGATTCGGTGGAAGTTTATGGTAGAGCATTATCCTTGATGGGATGTAATGCTATGCAGATAGATTACCGGTGTACTTATACCAGACCACCATGGACACGGGTTCCTGATTGGATGGGGAGATGTGCTTGTGAGGATGAGGTAGGATAGGACTATTTTTTCTTGGGGGCCATGTCTACTTGGTATGCTTTATCATCAGTTGCATGAGGTGGCGTACAGAGGTGTGCACAGTATCAGTTGTGGTACCACACTACATATGATCTAGGCTTGGGAGCACATCCCCATCTTTCATCCTCCTATTCAAAGACCATGATTGGTTGAGGGGATGCCATATGTTTATCTATATGTAGGTGCCCTTCAATAGACTAGAGTTGGAGAGACAAGATACTGGTGGCATTGGATTGATACTTTGATGGTATTTTTTTGGAGACTGTATAGAGATTGTACATAGTGGGCAAGAGAGGGGGATCATTCATCATTTTGAAAATAGTTCTAGTATCTTATTGGTCGCACTGTATAGTCACAACTTATTATTGATATGTACCTGCCCCAGTGGGTATTACAGCAGTTTGATGAACATCAGGATGTGTCGGTGGGGACAAAAAAGTATGTGAGATCATCCTAGGATACCATATGGGGACCATCTATATTAGTGCCCTTAGAAAAGAAGCAGATTGATGGGCTAGTGACACAATAGTGGGCTTGGAGTGGGGGTCCAACAGATCCTAGTATGATGGCATAGTTTGATGCATGGTGGAAAACACATAGGCCACAACCCTTGACAGACCTAGATAGGCCAACACTAGTCGATCAACATTTATTTATACCATAGGTACGGTGAGACGGCCAAGGAGGTAGAGATGGTAGTAGGGGTAGGGGGAGGGATGGAGGTCGAGTAGATAGGGGGAGAGGAGACGGGGGGGTGGAGGAGATAGTGGAGGTGATGACGGAGGTGATGGAGGAGATGGTAGGGGTGGAGGGAGGAGGAGGAGAGGAGGATATGGCAATAGGAAGGGTAGGATAGTATGCCAGCGTGTTGAGAGGGTGCCCTTAGATGCAATCCCTAAGGTAGCAGAGGAGGAGGAGAGGGATGAGGGAGGCAAACAAGAGGAGGGGCAGCCAGAGGTCGAGGTTAGCTAGGAGGAGGAGCAGCCAAAGGCTAAGGTGGAGGTTGAGGTGGACATAAGAGGGGAGGCCCTAGATTTTAGTGAGGGGAGGAGGCAATTGCGGGTGATGACGATGAGGAGCTATACATTGGTGGTGAGGATGATATGGATGAGGCAGAGAGATAGTTGTGGGAGCATATGGTGGATAGGGAGGATGATATACCCAAAGGACCACCTTTGCCACATGATGCCACTATTGATTAGAGATTGGAAGATATGTAGCAACAACTAGACAAGGCCACAACATAGATCAGATCCATGTGGAAAGAGCTAGAGGTCACACGAGTAGAGCAGGATCAAGCTAAGATCTAACGATAGGAGGCATAGAGCAAGTGTGCAGAGTTTGCACAGTTGTGTATAGGGCCAGTTGGTGATATAGCCAAGGAGTTGGCCAGGGTCAGTGGGAGTTGTGGGTAGTACAGGATGTTGTATGAGAGAGTAGTACTGGCAAAGTAGCAGGATCTTGGGTTGTCTAGATCTCAGAGTAGGATAGGGAGTGGTTTAGGGAGTAGCAGCTAGACACACAGTAGCCACAGTTAGAATAGTGTGGGTGGTTCTACCTCCTTAGAGCTTTCATCAGGTCACCAATCCCATTAGAGCCACAGGAATTTCTCAGGCCATATATCTATCCATATTCATGGTTCATCTACTTTAGGGCACAGGTCAGAGCATAGCCAGCCACCTGCCACAAGTCCCTTAGCTTAATAGACTCTGCCTACCATGTCCACAATACCAACAGTTCCTGTCACAGAGCATCAGTCACAATGGTCTTCTCCTCGATGGGATGAGGAGAGCACTACCTAGGCCCTTGTTTATTGTTGTCTTGTTGTTATTTTTGAGGCATTATGTTATGACATTTATATTTTGATCATCAAGCCTATGAGCTCTATTTTTGGGATATCTCGTGACTATCCTATGACATGATTTCTGAGCTTATACATATGATGTAGTTTTGGCACATACTATATGCTTTATGCTATCTGATGATGCATTATGTGTTGATTATGTCTATGATATATGCATTTATGATGATGATTATGATGATGCATTTTATGTGTCATGTGATATATGCAGTTATGATTTTATGGTTATATCCATGATGATTTATGTATGATGGTTATTTATGATGATGATAATGATATTCTATATCAATGGATAATTTAATTCTAATGAATTCCATGTTTATGATTATGGATGCATTGATGTGTGACTACATATGTATGGATAATGTGACATGTGATGCCTTATGTTATGATGTGTATGGATGATGTATGAAAATGTTAAATGCACTTATATGTTATATGGATGCAAATTGATGAATGTATGTATGCTAATGATGTGGATGTAAATATTTGAATGTATTTTTAATTAATGTATGCCTTAATGAATGTTTAATGTGTAATGCAACTAAGTGAATGTTTAATGTGTAATGCAATTATGTTTTTGTATGTCACAAGATATCATCAGGAGATAGAAGAGGAGAAAAGACAAGATAGAAGAAGATGGATGTTAGTGCAGAGACAGAATCCTTCAACATATTACCAAAGAACTAATAGTTATTGCTCTTAATCATCATTGGGCGGATTATTGTAATGGCCAACAAACACCATGATATTACATAGATCGATGGTGTGCAAGTTCGTACCATCACATGAGACAAGTAGTCACAGACAAGGATGATCGTAACTCATACTAAGAGTGCAATTGCCCCGGTATTTTTCTCACAACAAGATAGATAGGAAAGATAAGTCATGAAACATTGTTGCTTCTCTAAATCTTCTTGTTAGGATATCCTTGAGGAACTAGAACATGACTGTTTGAAAAAGACAAGACAAGCCTATCATCATGATACGTCGTGGCTCCTCTAAATCTTGTTGTCAGGACATCCTTGGAGAACTAGTAGCGTGATGAAAAATAAAAGGAAAAATGACAAGATAGTGTTTTCCAATTGTTTGTTGAGTGTGTCTGAATTTCAAGTGTTTTGATGCCAAGATTTCAGGTTTGACGATGTCTAGGTGACGAATTCCAGGTAATGCCAAATTCAGGAAGGACACATCTTGAATTATGTTGATGTCGAGAGGATCAATCCTCAAATGCCACAAGAATCCCTCAAAATGCTAGATGATGGTGTCGATGCCTAGGAAGGACACATCCTAAGGTATAAATAAATGACATGGGTTGTTCTTCAGAAGGACATATCTAAAGAATAACCAAGAGTTGATAGTTTGATTTTTTTTTCTTGAGTTTGATTGAAGTTGACTAGGTAACAAAATTGACTAGAATGTTGATTAAATGATTGCTATAGTTTGACTTGGGAGTTGTCTTACTTTGGAAAAAAGACATTTGACATCTGTGCCAGTGCAGTTTCATGAACCCTAATGGACTAGCCTAGTGCGGCCTCGAGGAATCATCAATTGATGGCCTTGCCTACATCATACACTCAGAGACTTCATAGTTCAACATGACCAATGACTTTTTCTTGATGACCAAAGATTGAGTCATGATTTTATTTTGGAAAACCTAGAAGGACCGACCTAATGTCTTGGGGGCCCAAATATGAGTCATGCTTATGTAGAAAATGCACAAAGACAACGTAGTTTGATAATGACATGGATTGAATGTCATGACTGACTTGACGAGTTATGACTCTATTTTTGGGATTTTTAAGTGTTATTTGGATGTTTTTGTGTTTTTGCCATATTTTCATTTTTTTGTATTTCTTCAGGACATTTTATGATTTTTTTTGTCTTTTTTAGGACATTTTATGATTTATTTTATTATTTGACAGGACCATGTGTGATACCCACTATAGTCAGGTGATAAAGTATTGCCCCCAATCAGGTTCAGGACTAGCCAAGTTTGAAGGATGTGAAAAGGATGTGCTTGGGGTGATAGACGAATGGTATGCAAGACCTGATGTCAAACATTGTCATCCATGGAAATAAATGGCAAGGTTTTGTGACGGGTGTCATGATGGTGTCAAAAAAATTGGGTGTTTATTATGAACTAAGGCAGATAGAGTGACAGTAGATGGCTAAGCAAAGACTGACAACACATGGCGCCTGTTTGCTAGGTTTTCACCATGGTACTTATCCAAAGTGCCTATTTACCAGGTTTTCACTATTGGACGAATTATTTCTATTTACTATTTTTGTCATTTTTTCATTTTTTTTATTTTTTTCTCTTGTCACTAGGATGCCTATTTGCTAGGCTTTCATCAGGGTGATGATTTTTTTATATTTTTCATTTTCTTGTATTTTGATGGTTTCCAGCCTAGCTCTCTAATGCTATGCATAGAATTTCAGAGATGTAGACTATTGATGGGCTCTGTCAATTGTTCACCATCTGAAGTAGCTAGCTAGTATGCTTTAGAACCAAATGAGGCCGTGATGACATAAGGACCCAGTCAATTAGCTTCAAACTTGTCGGGTTTCTCTCTGTCAGACTGATTCTTAGGATTTTGCATTAGGACCAGGTCTCCAATGTCAAACTTTCAAACCATGACTCTCTTGTTATAACTATGGCAAAGGCTATTTTGATATGCATGTAAATGATTTGAGGAATTTTGTGTACATTCCTCTAACGTTTCCAATTCATGTAGTCGTGATTGTCTATGCTCTTCATCATCAATCAAACCCTTCAGGGAGACTCATAAAGAGGGAATTTCAACCTTGATGGGAAAGATGGCTTCAGCTCCAAAGACCAAGGCAAATGGAGTGGCTCTTGTAGGCATGCGGATGCTAGTGTGGTAAGCCCAAAGAGTAGGGTTAAGTTGTATGTGCCAATCATAGCTAGCATCATTAACTATCTTCTTCATAATTTTTATAATTGTTTTATTAGATGCCTCATCTTGACCATTTCCTTGTGGGTAGTATGGCATGGAGAATTGATGTTGGATGTGGAAGCATTCACACAACTCATGGAAGTCTTGATTTTTGAAGGGATGACCGTTGTCTATGATGATGGACTATGGAACACAATACTGATAGATGATGTAATTCAAGATGAATTTGGAAATCTACTTGTTGGTTATGTATGTGGGGGATGGCTTCAATCCACTTAGTGAAGTACTTACTGGTAGTGATAATGAATTTATGGCCATTGGAAGAGGTAGGATGGATTTTTCCCATGAGGTTGAGTCCCCATTGTAGGAAGGGCCATAGAGAAGTAATCGGTCGAAGTTCCCATGCTGGTGCATGAATCAAATCACTGTGTATTTGACATTGGTGACATGTTATGACAAACTCAAGTGCATCTTTTTCCATTGTCGGCTAGTAATACCCAAGTCTCATGATCTTATTAGCTAAGGTAGGACCACTTGAATGAGATCCTCATATACCCTCATGTACCTCACATAAGGTTGTTTGTGCTTTTTTAGTGTCAAGACATCGAAGAAGGGTATTGTCAAAGCTATGGCGATATAAGGTGTCATTGATGATGGTGTATTGGGCAGCTTTACGGATAAAGGATTTTTGTTGGTTATTGGAAAGATTCAGGGGAAGTTTCTAGGACTGGAGATAGTCATAGATATCTTGATACCATGGTAAGTTGGGACCAACAAGCTCACAAACCATTTCTGACTCTTGAATATCATATGCAGGAACCAGAAGTTGTTCCACCAAAAACTCAAATTGTGGCACATTGCTAGGAATATCTAGGAGGGATCCAATTGTAGCCATTGACTTAGTTGCCTTGTTTTGTGCCTTAGGAACTTGTTCAAAAGCAAGCATGTGGAAATATAACTGAAAACTGTCAATCATCCATTTATAAGGCATTATCTTTTCATCCTTGGTGTCATATTCGTCGTTGACATATTTTATGACCAGCTGAGAATCTCTAAAGACGTGAAGTGTTTTTATTTTCCATTTTATGGCCATTCAGAGTCATGTGACAAGTGCCTCATATTCTACAACATTATTTGTTCATGAAAAGACAATACGAAATGACTTGGAGATGGAGTCTCCTTATGGTGTGATAAATAGTATACCTACTCCTGATCCATGACTAGTATGAGACCCGTCAAAATAAATTTTCCAAGGTGATTTAGGCTCTGTATGAAATATGGACTCATCAGGGAAGTCTGCTACTAGTGGATGATCACCTTGCATAGGTGCATCTGTGATTTGATATGTTATCACTTATCCTTTTATGGCCTTTCATTCCACATATTGTATGTCATACTCACTCAATATCACAACCCACTTTTCCAAGTGACCTATCAATGCTACACAACTTAGGAGATATTTCAAGGGATCGATATTTGCTACAAGTTGTGTCTTATGATTCAACATGTAATGTCTTAACTTCTAGGCAGAAAATACAACTACAAGACAAGCACATTCAATAGGTGTGTAGTTGAGTTCATATCCAACCAATGTGCGACTAATGTAGTATATTTCCCTTTCCTTTTTGTCACGATCATTTTGTGCAAGCAATGCCCCCAGTGCTGAAATTGTTGACAAAATATATAGGATCAAAGGTTTTCCTTCGATAGGTGGCATTAGGATAGGTGGTGACAATAGATATTCCTTTATTTGTTGGAAGGCCTCTTGAAATTTATCGATCCACATAAAGAGAATGCCCTTGCACAAGAGATATTGAAATGGTTGGCACTTGTCTACTAATTACACGATGAAATGTCAGATAGACTGTAATCTTCCTTGCAATGTCCTGAGTTCACTTATTCCTTTTGGAGGAGGAATTTCTAATATAGCCTTCACTTTGGTAGGATCAACTTCAATGCCTCTACAAGAAACTATATATCCCAAAAAAAATCCTGATGTCACACAAAAGACACATTTCTTAGGATTCAAGTGGACCTTGTACTCTTCCATTCTTTTGAATAAAAATTATAGCACATTAAGGTGATCCTTGTGTGTCAAATACTTTTCCAAAAGTTCATCCATATAATCTTCCATTAGCATGTGCATCATGTCATGAAATATTGTGGTCATAGCTCTTTGATATGTGGTGCCTGCATTCTCAAGGCCAAAAGGAATGACGTTCCAGCAGTATGTACCCCAAGGACATGTAAATGTTGTTTTATGCTGATCTTCAAGGGAAATCTGAATTTGATTATAACCCAAGGAACCATCCATAAGGGAAAGCATCTCGTATCCTATTGTAAGGTCAACTATGATGTATATGTTTGGTAAGGGAAATTCATCCTTTAGGCATGCCTTCTTCAAATCTTGAAAGTCTATGCAGATGCGTATTTGACCATTCAGCTTAGTGAAAGGTACTAGATTTGAAATCCATTCAACGTAGTCTATTGATCATATAAATCCCACATCTAACAAATTCTTGAGCTTAGCTTTGACTAACAAGGCAATTTGTGGGTTCATTTTTCATAGCTTCTATTTTACTAGCTTGGCGTCTGGCAGTAAGGTTAGATGATGTAATATTAATTCCAAATCCAACCCAAGCATGTCAACATATGACCATGCAAAATTAATCTTACGTTCTGCAAAGAATTTTTGAAATTCAGGTTTTTCTTCCTATGTCAAAGATGCTACAAAGAGGACAATTTTAGGATATTCTATTGTGGCTATGTTGATTTCCATAGTTTCCTCAATGAGCATTGCCAATTTTTCTTATGTGACAGAGAAAAAGTCTAATCTTCCATCCTTGGGCACCTGGAAGAGATTTTCACCCTGGAATACATCATTTATTTTTACTTTTGTATTGTCAAAAGGTGCCTTTCGGTTTTCACCTAATGACAGGTCTTTTTTTGTTTTATTTTTATTTTTATTTTTGTGACTAGAGGACTGCACAATCTTCCCGAAGTAAGCTACATAATCTAGGTCTATGGAAAATACAACTTTTTGGTCCCCACTTGGTATGCCCTCACAAAACCCCATAAATTATGCAATAGATTCATCATTTTGAAATATGTCCATAACTGGCGGGCCTTATTGATCCCAATCAATTAGTTGTGGGTAGAAAAGGGAGATACCATCATCAGTATTAGTAAATGGTGGAGAGGATGTGGAAATCATGCAGACAAATTCAGATAGGGTAAAGATGAAATTGTCATCTTCCAATTCCCACTCAAATTCAATCCAATATTCTCCTTCACTCAATTTAGATAAGTCAGACTCATTGGAAACATAGGGGACAAATGGATTGGAATCATGGTTGACAGTGTCATGTGGTGATTCAGATGAATTCGAATGATGGTCATTAGGATCAGATAGCTAGATAGGTGTGTCAGATTGGTGGTTAGATGACAGTGTAGGTTTATCATTGTCATGAGGCCAAAAGAGTCTTACCCATTCTTCTCTATTCAATGGGACTTTGGGAGTGTCTTTAGGAAGGTCAACTTTGATCATCTTCATGAATTGTTCATCAAAGGAAAGTTCACCAAGTTCCAGAAACATTTCATCAAGGCAACAGTCACTCAGGGATCTTTGGGAACTAAATTCCCATTCATGTGAGTCAATTTTGGTAAGGGAATCTTCGATAGCCTCAACACTTTCGTAAGCATTCATGCTCTCACCAGAAAGTACATTGGTACGTCGATCATCAATTTTAGGTAGCCCAAACCCTAACCCAAGAATTTTTGGTCTTCAAGAAGGCATAATAGGTTCTCACCTTCTAGTTTTGTTTTTACCAAGGCCACTAGTTCTGTCATAGCCCTGTGCCTTTACCATATCATAGCCTTTTCCATATATCTGAACTAGTAATGGGGATGGGTCTTCTAGATCTTTATAAATCCAAGTTGATATGTCCTCAATGTCTTGTTTACTCATGTCACCCCATTTTATAAAAAATTGTGTTGGAGGAACTTTGAAAATCTCTTTAGGCTCCATTTTGAAATAAGGTCAACCATAAGCCTTTGGAGACTTGGGTTTTTTAGTGATGCAGTAGGCCATGTTCAATTTATATTCCCTACAACTTTGGTCCTAGATCTTGATATTAGGATCACCCTTCAAGACAAAGGGAGATGGTGTGATGGAAGGTGAAGGAGTGGATGTTGACGATTTGGTGAGTTTGGATAGATTGATGTATTTGGAAGAAGAGGAAATCAAAGCTTCTTGGTTAATGGGCAATTGATGTTCTAAAATACCCCTTAGATTGGTACAATACTAGAAGGGATCAAGGTCTCCATATATGGTGATTTTTGTGCCATCAAAAGGAAACTTCAAGCATTGATGGTAAGTGGATAGAATATATTTTCGGGTGTGGATCCAGGGTCAACCAAGCTAGATGTTATATGGTATCTCAAGATCTAGGACTTGACATGTTGTATCCATAATGTCTAACCCAACTCGGATAGGAAGTGTGATAATACCCTGAGAGGAGCATTCTTCATCATCATATGCCTTTATAAAAATGCTCTTGGTAGCATCTACACAAGAATCTGAGACTTTCCTAGTGTGTTAAGCAGTTTGAGGGAGCATATGTTCATTCTTGCTCCACCATCTACTAAAACTCATTTGACCTTATGTTAATGGACAAAGACTTCGATATGTAATGTGTCATTGTGAGAGGGTCTTGGTGATGAATAGTCATGGTCTAAAAATGTGTTGTAATGGGGAGTGGTTAAGTATCCCATAATGGATTCAAATTGGTTGACATCAATGTCATGAGGGACAGAAGACTCTTGTAAAGTTTTGTCAAGTATGGCCTTATGCATAGGAGAGATGCGTAGCAGCTCAAGTATAGAGATTTGAGTAGGTGTTTTTCCTAATTGGTCAATGAGATTGGACCAAGTATCGTGATCTTCAACTGTCTAGAGGGAGGATAACCAACTATGGTGACTTTTCCACCACAAGTAGTGACATTACACTTAGGTGATTTCTTGATGGTAATTGTATTAACATATTCATTAGCAACTCAAAGATGATTAATAATGGGTCCACCAGAATAGTCAAAGGCGGTGTGAGTATAATTGGCTCGGTTATTATTAGTCTTTGGACCTGACGATGAGGGATTATTTAAATTGTGGTCCTGTAGTGGGTTTTTATGAATTGTGTGGTCTGCATTTGAAGTAAATTGTTGTCCACTCAGCTTAATGGTACGATTTTCAATGAGATCTTGTACAATATTTCTTAATTGTCAACAAGAGGAGGTTTTATGCCCTTTTGCGCAGTGGTAATCACAAAAAGTGTTGTCATCCCACCATGATGGTTTGAATTTTCCTAGTTCATATGGCTTAGGGTCCTATAATGTGTTGACATTGTTTTTGAGGATCTTCTTAAGGGCCTCTTCAATTGGTTCTCCCAAGGTGGTGTATGTGCATCTCTTTGGAAATTGTTTGGTTTGATGTGGATGTCCTTGGTTTTGATTGTTTTGATTGTTTTGATTGTTTTGGCTATTTTGGATGGCATTTGCAGCAGGTGTTGGTGTGATCAATAATGTGTTTTGCATTTGAGATCCTTTGAGAGTGAATATAGGACCCATTGTGTTTACTTCCTTAGCATCAACAATGCCATCATTAGTGATGTGTTTATTCTTGACCTAGTATTTATTTTTGTAAGCAGGTGGGTTTTTGTTCATGTTCTTGTTGCCATATTTGAGTTCTCCTTTAGCAATAAGGGCCTTTTTGAGTTGGACTCCTTTTTTTACTAGATCTTTGAAAGTGGTGCAAGAATGAACTTGCAAATTATATTTCAATGGGCCCAATATGTTTTGGACAAACAAGTCTACCTTTTCTTTCTCTAGTATCTCAATATGGCAACGACTTGCTAAACTTCTCCATCTTTAAAATAATGGAATAAAGGTCTCACCAGTTTCTTTTCGAGTAAGCGTGCATAAATTGGTAATGGAGACGTCGATGCCAATGTTATAGGTGTAATTTTGAAAAAAAAATTCTGCAAGTTCCTCCCATGATTTTATTCCCTTAGGCAAGGTGGAAAACCATTCAAGTATAGGACCTACAAGACTCCTAGGGAAGAGTCTCATAAAATAAGTATGTTCATAGGTGATGTCTTGGTTGTAAATTCTCAAATGTGTTCAAGGGGATTTGTCTTGCCTTTGCATTTAGTAAAGTTTGGCACCACATATCCAGGAGGGAACTGGAGCATGTGTAGACTTGTGTCAAAGGGTATGGATATAGGTCATATGATGTGTGAGTTTTTTTATGTTTCATTTGCATGTTCTCCATCTATTTTTGCAACGTCACAATATGGGTTGTGAGTGCATCAATTATGGGGTGGTTCATAGCATCACACATGCTAGTGATAGGTATTCCATGAGTCCCCATTTGTTATAAAGATGTGTTTTTATTTGGTGTGTATTTTTGTTGTGAAATGTATGGCATGTTTTGGTTTGGAGGTTTTTGTTATTGCATGTTTTGATTAGGGATGTGTTGTTGGGTATGGATATGTGATGCGTATGTGGGAATGTGCACTTCAACAGTATTAGTTGATATTTGTGGAATGTGTTGACCTTGAATGTTTTATTGTCCAAATGAAGTCATGTGTTGCGTAATTTGATTTCCTTTTCCAAATTGGTATATGTGTCCATGGGATATGTTGGTGTTTTTCCTTTGGGGAATATTGGTGTTGGTATTAAGTTGTGATGAAGTATTGACATTTGGTTAGGGACCTAGAATGGAAATCTGACATTTATTTCTCCCAAAGGGGTTGAATGAATTTTTTCCCATGGTATTGTTTGAAGACCCAAATAAAGGATTTGAAGATGTTCCCATGGTGCTAGATGAAGCTCCAAATAAGGGGTTTGAAGAACTTTCCCCCATTTTTAAGGATGCAAAGGTAGATCTAGTGGATTGTGAGCACGTTGTTAACATTAGAGGCATTGATTGTGATGTGGCTTGTGACATGGTTGATGTTCCTCCAATTGATGTTGCATTAATCATGTTGGAAGTATTTTGATTGGAGGTGCCATTAGAGGTAGCATTGATGGTGTTTGCTTCACTTTGTGTGGTGGCACCAATGAAGGTATTGTTTGCATTGTGTTGGGGTTGACTGCTATCGGAGGTATTGTTTGCATTATTGTTTGCATCATGATTAGGAGAGGTTGTTCTTAAGGTATTAATGTCAAACTCACATGGTAATTTGTCCCCTTGGTATAAAAGCATGGCTAGATATATGTTTGAATCTTGCAAGACTAATTCTTCCACCAAGGAGGCCACGTTGGGATTTTGTGCAGCAGCTTTGAAGTCTTCCACAAATACATGTTTGTTTTCGTCTCTGTGTATGAATGGTTCAAAGGGGTTGCGTGAAGAAGATGTCATGTTCATGTCACTGAAGGGATTGATGAAAGGTTCCCCCAAGTCTGTGTTTTGATTCATGTAATTAGAGAAGTTATAGGGGTTGGTGTCTTGTCCAAAAGGGTCCATTTGTATTATTTTCCTTTGGAGCCTAGTCTCAACCATATAAGGATTTTCTCAAATGAGGAAGATGAAAATGACAACTAGGTCTATGAATGGGAATGGTATGACACTATTTTTTTGTATTTTTTGAATAAGGGATGTGAATGCAAATATATTTTTGTGTTTTTTTTTGGCAATAAGAGATGCAATATGACAATGTTGTCTAAAGGAAATGACAAATGCAAAAGGACAAGGATGAAAGGTATGAAACTTTTTTTTTTTTGGATTTTTAGAAATAAGGTATGCAAAATGAGGACTAAAAATCACTTGAATGTTCTAAAGTATGCAAGTGCAAAGGTCAAAGTAATTTTGATGGACTTTAGAAAATGTTTACTCAACCACTCAAAGCTTGGTCTATGTCTCAATTTGGATCATCAAAGGACTTGTTCATATGACTAAATGACAAGATGACAAAGTGAGGTTTCCTAACTAGACTATTGAGTTGGAAATGTCTCACAAAAGGACAATGAATAAAAGAAATTATTTTGACTAAGTCCAATGATAACCTACTCTTAAAGGCAAGGATTTTGCAAAGTATGGTAATTTTTTCCTATTCCAAAGTCTACAACCTAAAGGCTGGTTTATTGTTGAAAATGATGATGATGGACTCTAAGGGTGCAACTAGAAGTTTGCAAGGATGAACCTATGGGAGAATTCAAGCTAAAAGATGCAAAGAATGAAGGACTTGAGTAATTCCTTGTCTAGTTCTTAACAGTGGCCATTGGAAAAAAGATGTTTGACTATAGATTGAAGATGTTTAATCTCGGGTTTTGGACTGCAACAGTGTTTTTTTGTAAATTCTAGGAAATTACATCATTTCAAGTCATAGATATGTTGCAGTATGTCAAATGTGTCTCAGGTTCAACGAATGCATCATTTCAGGTCACAAATGTAGCTTAGGAAAGTGATTGCATCATTCTAGAAATCAAATGTGGTTCAGACCAGTCAAATGTGATGAAAAGGGTAGAAAATGCATTTTAGCAGAGCGGTTGCAGCACATAAAGTCTCAAATACAATTCAAAATGGTGAATTCATTGCACAAAATAGAAAATGCATTGTGAGATGAATGGAGGTCTAGTTTGTTTGAAAATTTGGAAAGATTTTAGAATTATTTGAGTTTGAATGAGCGTTTCTAGGTTTTTGAAAGGTGTTTATTTGTTCAATGTCTCTGAAAACACTTGGAAAACACAAAATTTTGATTGTTTGAAAACATGCACAATGAAGACAAGCACAATCCTAGGTTAGGCAAGGACTATATCCACTAGATTCCATGTGGGTTTCCCCAACCGCACTTATTCTTAGCAGGTAATCTAGAAGCTTGGCCACACAAACTCCCCCTTACATTGCACTAACTTCTTTGGTCAACCAGGCTTCAAGCCCCCATAACTCTCTCATGGCAGGCTTTTCACCTCTACTAAGAACTATGAGAATGTGGATGCCTTGGCAACGACTGTTGCTACACTAGCAAATAGATGGGTTTTTGGAAACTACAAAAAGGTTTTTAGTTCAGGACTCTCATTCAAGTGGCCACACATGGGGTAAGATTAGCTTCGATAAGGAGGAATTCCAACCTGAAGAGGTTATGCTCAATAGAGTTTTGGGAATTAACTTGTCTATGTGACACATTCGCACTCGTAATCCTAAGTTTTCCATTAAGATTCACATTTGTATATCGTTTAGGAGTAGCTCAGCTAAAGAGCTTCATTGTTGGTTTGAGTCACCTTGCAGTGAGTACTTTTTCCCACCAAGGAAGGCCCAATTCCTAGAGTCAATAATAGTTTCTCTTGCACCCAAGATTGCACAAGTGTGTAAGGGGAGAGGATACTTCTATTTTTGAATCAGGATTACACAAATTGTAGACACTTGTTTATTTTAGTTATCAAAATTGTAATGTGAGGAAAAAACCTAAAACACTTTGTTCATTTTAAACTTTTAATTTGATGTGAGAAATAAAAAGTTCATTTTAATCCCATGACATGAGAATGCATGTAAATTTTAACCATATGAGTTTCAATGCAAGATTGTGTTCATTTTAAACCCATGATTGTGCATGCATGTTTGTTTTAACCAATGACATGTGAATGCAAGATTGTTTGTTGTTTTTTTGCTTTAAGGAATTGAAAAAGTGACAATAAAAACAAAGGTTAGACTCCTCACCACATGCTATAAATAGAATATTAGTAACCCAAAAACCTCTAAGCTACTAACAGAAAAAAGAAATCTGAAAAATTTTGCAAAAAATTGAAAGTAAATTTTTACCAAGAAAATGCATCGTTCTGGAAGTCAAATGCATTGTAGGCAGAATGCTAGAAATTTCTAAGCAGATGCATCATCCTGCACAATAAATGCATCTCAAGGCTAAAAGTTAGAATCTATAGACAGATGCATTGAACTGCAAGTCAAATGCATCACGACAGAGAAAATGCATCATTCTACAAGGTGAATATGTCGCAACAGAGCGTATGTGTCATTCTGTAAGGTGAATACATCGTGATACTGCAAATGCATCTCAGAAAATAGAAAATGTGGTGCTCTGTACCTATACCTACAAAAACAAAAAAAATGTTGTACAGAAATCTACAAAAAACATGATTTTGGCATTGGGTTCACCAATGTAGCTTAGGGAAAAACCTAGGTTATCATATTAGAGCTTAAAATAAGATAACCAAAGCAAAACAATGAAGAACAAAGGAGTAAAAAACATGAAAAAAAGGAAAGATCTCACCAAATGTCTTCAAAATCCATGATTAACCTCCATTGGACCTTCTCTATTTGCTACAATATTATGTTTTCCCTCAGATTTGTGATGAGCAACCTATGATAATGCCAATGTCCTAAGCAAATGTTGAAGGATTCTACTCAAAAGACCTCACAATGCAACTAAGCAACTATGAAGAAATCCTAAGGCATGAAAATGTCTAAAGAATGAGGTCAAGAAATGCCAAGATGTATGTTGTCCTTGTTTTGCACACACGCCCCGTCGTAGGCAGGGACCACCTTTTTTTCACTCCCGACAGGGTCCTTTGCTCTTGTCTTGTTTTGTGTGCCCCATTTTCCAAGCCCAAATTGGTCATGTGCCTTCAAACTATCAAATTCCCCTTACCAAATTCACCCACTTGGGGTATTCAAGTCCAGGGAGAAATAAAGTCCCTCCTCCCTTTTCTACATTTTGTCCTATTCCTGCTAACTTGGTCCCTAATCGCTCAATTCACTTTTTTCCACATTTTTGACTTTGGGGATAACCTTTTGGTGGATTTCGGATGTGTTTGTGGTGCCTAAGTGAACTGCTAAGGTTTTGTTAATGTTCCGTTAAGTTTTGGTGGTTACGGAACTTTCACTCCAGAACTCCCTCCCTCTTGACTATTTTGGAAACATCTGTGGACCCCCGCCAGTCTAGTTTCCACATTTTTGACTTTGGGGATAACTTTTTGGTGGATTTGTGATGTGTTTGTGGTGCCTAAGTGAATTGCCAAGGTTTCGTTAATGTTCTGTTAAGTTTCAGTGGTTTCAAAACTTTCCCTCCGGAACTCCCTCCCTCTTTGGCTATTTTGGAAACATTCGTGGACCCCCGCCGGTCCGATTTCCACATTTTTTTCTTTGGGGATAACTTTTTGGTGGATTTGGGATGTGTTTGTGGTGCCTAAGTGAACTACCAAGGTTTCATCAATGTTCTGTTAAGTTTCAGGGGTTTCAGAACTTTGTCCCTCTTTGGCTGTTTTGGAAACATTCGTGGAGTCCCGATGACCCGGCCTCCAGGACGCTGCCCCTCCGTGGCTGTTTCCAGGACTCCATCCCTCTGTGGTTGTTTTGAACATCTATGGAGCCTCAGTGACCCGACCTTCAGGACCCGGCCCCTCTGTGACCATTTTGAACATCCGTGGAGCCTCGGTGACCCGACCTCTATGGCCATTTTCAGGACTCCATCCCTCCGTGGCCATTTTTGGGACTCCATCCCTCCGTCGTTGTCTGGGACTTTCCTTCTGGGCCACCGTGTGCTCATTGAATTTTCAAAAGGGTGGTGACCCTCCGGCTTTCCCCTTCCAAGCTTCCACTTTTTTCAAATGAGTCCAATCTTGAGGAAGTTTTTCTGCGCACTCTTTCTTCCCCTTTTCCCATGCGCTATAATTGAAAAATCTTGATTTTGCTATGTTTTGTAAACTCTGGGAACTTCCCTTCCAGTTTGTTCTCCCCCATTCGTTTCCCACCCCCTTGGGCCCACATTAATGTTTATGGTCCAAATGAGCTCCAAATATGAATATTATGATCTTTTGATGTAGCATGGATGGATCTAACAAGGATTTTGCAAGATTTGACTAACATTTTCCTTGATTTGTGTAAGAAAACACTTACAACATTTCATGTATGCAGGATTCAAGAAATCCTATTGCAGGTCCGTCGAGGAGACCCATTGAGAAAGTTGAACAAGGAATGCACATAGCTCTTGTCACCATTCATTTCATGTTCACCTCTCCCACTAGCACCCACCACCAGGGTCAGTGTTAGAATAAGGTTTGTGCCAAGGAAGTCAAGGAAAAAAATGCAAGGGGGTGGCCTTGAAGAAAGCATAAGGGAGTTGTCCACCTGAATCAAGGGCAACCAATCCAGTGAGGCCAATTGTCGACTGGCTCATTTGATCCAAGGAAGAAAACTGCAAACACATCAAGTAAGAAGGCAACTTTCAAGCAATTTCAGCTACAGTAAAAGGGCAATCAGCTAAATGACGAAATTGCTACAACACATGAGCACTAGATGACAAAACAATGAAAAGACAAAGATGTATTTTAAAATTGCTGAATATTGTGGGGTAGGTGAAACCCTAATGTAATGAAATATGGGCCACACAATGTAATTCAATCCTAGTCATTCATTTGGGCTTTGGAAGACTATAAATAGGGGCTTGCCCCTCATTTGTAAAGGGTTGGAGAATTGATGTAAAGACATTTAGCAGCAATAGAAAGCAACATTGCATGATTTATGGGTGTTCCTTTTGAGTTTTCTCTTTATGTATGCATGGTTCAACTTCCCTATTAGTTTAGGTGTTAGTTTCTTGAATGGAAGTGGTGATGGTGTTTGTTGTCTCATTATTTGATGAATTTCTAGCTCATGCTTTTTGTGGTTCATTGATGATGAATCACTTTGCAAAGTTTGTCTGAGCCTTCTTCCTTTATTGTTGCAACTTAGTTCAATTACATGTACATGATGTGTGTATGTAATATGAAAATCTGCATTCCTTAGAAGATTGCACTGGTTTTGTGCAACTGTAGGTTTCTCTTGGCCAAGAAAAACCTAGTTTAGGGAGTTTGTCTACTGTAGCAGCCTCCATGATCATTGTTCATTTGTAGTTTTAGGACTAGGAATCTTCTCTCTTCCCTGCCCTTTTTCCTTTTTTTTAATGAGTGACCTATGTTAAGGTTCATTGCACATTGTAAAGCTAAATCCAATGATAAAAATGGAGTTCAAGACTATTTTTTGAACCTACAGCAAACACACAACTCCCCATCTTAGGAACTCCATTTCAAGACCCAACCTCCCATGCTTTGTAACTCATCTGTAAGACTGCCTTGTGATTCCAGCAAATCACATCAAACAATTGAGATATTCCAAGCACTTTCAAGACTTGACATTAGATACCTTGGGCTAGTGTTCTGCAATTTGATTGTGGAAGATTTTCTTTCAAGAGAGGTGATGCACCTATGCATTAGCTGTGTTGAGAAGTGCATAAAAAACACATCAACAGAAATGGCGCTAGAAGGAGGGCTGACACGTTGGGAATACAAAGCTAATGGTTTGAAGTGATTTATTTTATGCCCTCCTCCTCCTAATGCCATCAACAGAACTGGCGCTAGAAGGAGGGTATGACATGTTGAGGCTACAAAGCTAAAAGTTGGAAATCAAAAAGAGTACTTTCAAGAAGAAATCTGAGATAGGGAGATCTCTTTTAATGCTAAAAATCAAAAAAAATTGAAGGCAAGTAGAAGCTGAGTCAAAATGGAGCAAAATGCACAAATTGACATCACTCAGCTGCATGTATATTTGAATAAGAAATTGAAGAAGCCATTGCAACAATTTGCATTGGCAGATAGATGTCAGATCCATTGCACTCGTAGGCACAACAAATTGGGATGTTTGACCTTCTTGAGTAGAATTGAAAAGGTCTTACAAGGAGAAATTCCCTTTTGGGAAATCTATCAGCCTTTAGCCCTTGCAGACTCAGAGGAAGAATTGACAACCATGGCAGCCAAGGCATTCAAGGAGCTGATCCAAGAACATTTGAGTAATAAGGATGGACCAAGATTGGAGGAAGTACTAATGGCAAGTTGGTGTAGATTTCACAATGCACCCCACTCTGAATTCACTTGCTCATCATGCACAAACATCATCGTTCAATCCAAGGGTTTTTCAGACAAGTTGGAGCAGCCAATTCCTTATGAAGAGAAGTTATCCAATGAGGCAGAAGAGCTATCAACATCCGGAGGATAGCAAACTAAGGATGAACCAATAAATTTGATACAAGTTGGTGTTGGAGCAGCAGACATTGAAGTTGAAAACCAGGAGGAAGAAGTAGATTTCACTAGGACAACAAGGTACCTTGGTGAAAATCTAACTAAAACTAATTTAGAAGGCCTTCCCTCCACCAATCGAAGGCAGTCCTCCACTTCAGAAGAAGAGAAATTGGTAGGTGACGATGAACCAATGAAGTCTGCAGTGGCGGATGTTTGGACAACCAACTCAAATGCTGAAAATTGGAAAGAGGAAAGGGATGACAACCTTGCAAAAATAGAAAATGCTGATGAAGACATAAGTGAAATCAGACTAGAAGACCTCTCCTTCATAAATGACAACAATCAAGAATCTGAAAATGCAAGTTCCAAGGAGTGGGAACAACCACTCGCCATGACTATCTACCATCAAGCTTCTTTTTCAAGTGATGATGAGGACCCAGTAGTAGAAAGATATGGCCAACTCATCTCCAGATTAGCAAAGGATTGGTCTAAACTAAGATATCAAGTGGACTTGGAGGTGTTGTTGCTACCAAATTGGTGCAGACTTCATGATTCATTGCACTCAAAGTTCACATGTGGATTGTGCAAAGAGGCTATCAAACAAGTTAGAGGACAAGTGGAGTAGCCAAGTGCCTGACCTCCTCTACTTGCTACTCGAATCGAAGTAGAAGACCAAGAGCCAAAGTGAAGTGACAACTCAGTTGAAGGTGGTCCTCAAGAGGATGTTGGGACAGCCATAGAAGAAGGACAACAATATAGTCTTGGAATTTCGAGCCATGAAGTAGATCAAGCAGGAATGTTGTCCACCAGTCATCAAGAATTTCCTCTCGAAGAGCATTTGCATACCATGAACAATAGGATTTATGCCAAGTCTTTGGAGGGAAATTGTGTAGTAGACTTTGGTCCCCTTGATGAGGTGCCATCAATTGATGACTTATTTCCATTAGGAGCTACACTATGAAGGTATGCTCATGCCGAGGAAGAACACATCCCAGAAGATGACAGTGATGAAGACATACTCCTTGAGCCCCTGAATGGTGAGGCACTAAAGTCTCCGGATTGGGAGAGGGGTTCCTTCTCCATCTATAGCGATGGTGACCAAGAAGAAATGACTGAACACCATGAGGAAATGCATGAAAAAAAAAGAGAAGAAGACAAAGGCGGAGGTATTTCAATGGCTACCAACAAACATGACATGCTCGATCAATTACACGATTTAACTAGTGGTTCTTCTACCTTGATCGTTGTTGATCCTCCCTCATATTCAGATGGTTGCAATAGGATAGATTCATGTATGTCATCGTCCCATGACACTGAACATTATGAAAATAAGGCTGACACCTGGGAAAGGAGATGGGACAGTATGTTGCCCCTTGAAATCTTACAACCCTTACACATCTTAAGAATCCGACGGTCACTGTAGGCCCTTTTGTGAAGTCTAGTTAAGTGAAAAATATAAAATTCTGCTCCAGCGCCACTGTGATTCTCAGCCCTAAGCATAAGCTTCAATACTTGTGGGTTGAAATAAAAGAGCTAAAAAGGAGAAAAGAAAGAACGAAAGAAAACATTTAAAACTAAAAGAAAGAGAAAATTCAACTTTTCGGGGTATCTAAGCAACTCTACCGGGTCTTTGGACACTCGGCCAACAGAAGAGCAATGTTCAGGAGAATCACAGCAATAGCCTCATCGGGGCTACGGACACCTGACTCGCAATGAGGCAATGTCCTAGATGTTTTTGGAGTTAGAATAAACTATGTAGCTTAACTTGACGTAGCTTGGGTTCCTCTAACACTTGAAGGATGGGAATTAATGCAACTGCACACACTTGGATTTTCAGCATAATGAAGGTTGGTTTGGCTAGTGTTTTTGATCCTTTGGTTGGGTGTCTGGTTTGATTGCCCTAGCATGAAGGTCAGAACTAGAGATTTTGGGTTTGTGATTCCAGTTTGTCATCAAAATGCTCTGGAGCATTTCCCCAACAAGTTGCCATTTGTTGTGCATGTTTTACACACACGCCCCGCCCTAGGCAGGGACCCCCCTTTTTTTGCTCCCGCCAGGCTCCTTTTCTCCTGTCTTGTTTTGTGTGCCCCATTTTCCAAGCCCAAATTGGTCATGTGCCTTGAAACAATCAAATTCCCCTTACCAAATTCACCCACTTGGGGTATTCAAGTCCAAGGAGAAATAAAGTCCCTCGTCCCTTTTTTTCCTTTTGTCTTGTTCCTACTAACTTGGTCCCTGATCGCTTGATTCGCTTTTTTCCACATTTTTGACTTTGGGGATAACTTTTTGGTGGATTTGGGATGTGTTTGTGGTGCCTAAGTGAATTTACAAGGTTTTTTTAACATTCCATTAAGTTTCGGTGGTTTTGGAACTTTCCCTCCAGAACTCCCTCCCTCTTTGGTTGTTTTGGAAACATCTGTGGACCCCCGTCAGTCCAGTTTCCACATTTTTGACTTTGGGGATAACTTTTTGGTGGATTTGGGATGTGTTTGTGGTGCCTAAGTGAACTACCAAGGTTTCATAAACCTTCCATTAAGTTTTGGTGGTTTCAGAACTTTCCCTCCCTCTTTGGCTATTTTGGAAACATTTGTGCACCCCCACCGGTCTAGTTTCCACATTTTTGACTTTGGGATAACTTTTTGGTGGATTTGGGATGTGTTTGTGGTTCCTAAGTGAACTGCCAAGGTTTCTTCAACATTTTGTTAAGTTTCGGTGGTTTCGGAACTTCGTCCCTCTTTGGTTGTTTTGGAAACATCCGTGGAGCCCCGGCGACTCGGCCTCTGGGACCTGGCCCCTCCGTGGTTGTTTTCGGGACTCCTTCCCTCCATGGCCATTTTGAACATCCATGGAGCCCCAGCCCCTCCGTGGTTGTTTCTAGGACTTCATCCCTCTATGGCTATTTTGAACATTCATGGAGCCCCGGCGACTCAGCCTCTGGGACCCAACCCCTCCATGGTCGTTTCTAGGACTTCGTCCCTCCGTGGTCATTTTGAACATCTGTGGAGCCCCGGCGACTCGGCATTCGGGACCTAGCCCCTCCATGGTCATTTTTGGGACTTCATCCCTCCATGGCCATTTTGAACATATGTGGAGCCCCGGTGATCCGGCCTCCAGGATTCGACCCCTCTATGGTCATTTTGAACATCCGTGGAGCCCTGGTGACCCGGTCTCCGGAACTCGGCCCCTCCATGGCCATTTCCAGGACTTCGTCCCTCCATGGTCATTTTCGGGACTCCACCCCTTCGTCATCGTCGAGGACTTTCCTTCTGGGCCACCGTGTGCTCATTGAATTTTCAAAAGGGCAATGACCCTCTGGCTTTCCCCTTCCAAGCTTCTACTTTTTTCAAATGAGTCCAAACTTGAGGAAGTTTTTTCTGGCCATTCTTTCTTCCCCTTTTCCCATGCACGATAATTGAAAAATATTGATTTTTCTATGTTTTGTAAACTCCAGGAACTTCCCTTCCAATTTTTTGTCCCCCATTCATTGCCTGCCCCCTTGGGCCCACATTAATGTTTATGGTCCAAATGAGCTCCAAATATGAATATTATGATCTTTTGATGTTGCATGGATGGATCTAACAAGGATTTTGCAAGATTTGACTAATGTTTTCCTTGATTTGTGTAAGAAAGCTCTTATGACACTTCATGTATGCAGGATTCAAGAAATCCTACAACAGGTCCATCGAGGAGACCCATTGAGAAAGTTGAACAAGGAATGCACATAGCTCCTGTCACCATTCATTTCATGTTCACCTCTCCCCCTAGCACCCACCAACAAGGTCGGCATTAGAAGAAGGTCTATGCCAAGGAAGTCAAGGACAATAATGTAAGGGGGTTGCTTTGAAGAAAGCATAAGGGAGTTGTCTGCCTGAATCAGGGGCAACCAATCCATTGATACCAATTTTTGAAGGGCTCATTTGATCCAAGGAAGAACACTGCAAACACATCAAGTAAGAAGGAAAATTTCAAGTAGTTTCAGCTACAATAAAAGGGCAATCAGCTAAATGACAAAATTGCAACAACACATGAGCACTAGATGACAAAATAGGGAAAATACAAAGACGTATTTTAAAATTATTGAATATTGTGGGGTAGGTGAAACCCTAATGTAATCAAATCTAGGCCGCACAATGTAATTCATTCCTAGTCATTCATTTGGGCTTTGGAAGACTATAAATAGGGGCTTGCCCCTCATTTGTAAAGGGTTGGAGAACTGATGTAAAGACATTCAATAGCAATACAAAGCAACATTACATGATTTATGGGTGTTCCTTTTGAGTTTTCTCTTTATGTATGCATGGTTCAACTTCCCTATTAGTTTAGGTGTTAGTTTCTTGAATGGAAGTGGTGATGGTGTTTGTTGTTTCAGTATTTGATGAATTTCCAGCTCATGCTTTTTGTGGTTCATTGATGATGAATCACTTTGCAAAGCTAGTCTGAGCCTCCTTCCTTTATTGTTGCAACTTAGTTTGATTGCATGTATATGATGTGTGTATGTAATATGAAAATCTGCAATCCTTAGAAGATTGCACTAGTTTTGTACAACTGTAGGTTTCTCTTGGCCAAGAAAAACCCAACTTAGGGAGTTTGTCTACTGTAGCAGCCTCCATGATCACTGTTCATTTGTAGTTTCAGGTCTAGGATTCTTCTCTCTTCCCTACCCTTTTTCCTTTTTTTAATGAATTACCTATGCTAAGGTTCATTGCACATTGTAAAGCTAAATCCAATGATAAAGATGGAGTTCAAGACTGTTGTTTGAACCTACAGCAAACGCACAACAACTTCCCCATCTTAGGAACTCCATTTCAAGACCCAGCTTCCCATGCTTTGTAACTCATCCATAAGTCCACCTTGTGATTCCAGCAAATCACATCAAACAACTGAGATATTCCAAGCACTATCAAGACCTGACATTAGAGACCTTGGGATAGTGTTCTGCAATCTGATTGTGGAAGATTTTCTTTCAAGAGAGGTGATGCATCTATGCATTTCCTGTGTTGAGAAGTGCATAAAAACACATCAACAATGTCAAGATCACAATGCCAAGAGATGAAGTGTGGAGATGTCCAAATGAGACCAAAATTTCCATTTTACAAAAAAGTCAATTTTGGGTGGATGGCCAAGATTGAAGATTCAAAAATGCTCTAAGATCAATGGTTAAGATTGAATGTGACAACCTACAATTAGGGTTAGGGCAACATTAGGGTAAATTTGAAATGAATGGTTAAGATTTTATTTTAGAAAATCAAATCAAGGGACAAGATTGCATGTGACAAAGAGATAAGAATGGCACGGAAAAAGAAAGAGCTGGAAAATCAAATAATATTAGAAATTATTTGATTTATGGAGGAAAGTTTTCATTTTGTATTAAAAAATTAATTTAATTCCAAAAGGTGGGGCCATGTGACAGTAAATAATTAATTTGAATTATTTACTAAGAGAGAAAATTAGAAAGTGGGAAAATTTTAAATAAATTAAAGAATTTATTTAATTATAAGAAGACATTTAGAATTCTAAATGACGTATTTAAATAAATAAGATTTATTTATTTAAATAATTAGGAGGAAATAATGGACAAAAGATGAATTAAATAAATTTAAGAATTTATTTAATCATAAAGAGACATTAGAGAATTAGTGACGTATTTAAATAAATAAATAAAATTTGTTTATTTAAACAATCAAGAGGAATAAAAGACATGAATTAATTAAATAATTGAGAATTATTTAATTAATAGTTGAATTTGGACCATAGGACATAATTAAATATTTTAATTATGTTAGGAAGAAACGTGGAGAAAATAGAACTTGCAGACCTAGGTCATTTTTATGTGTCTATACCGACAGTTAGTCTTTTTGGTTGCATCTAGTTAGGCCAAACTAATTGATGTTTATGAATAGGTCAGATATATATGTCGAACAATTTTGAAGATTGTGGGTGAGATGAATTGCAATGATGCAAATGTGAAGAAGTGTGAAGATGATGAAGTGCATTAAGTCAGTTTATTGAGCATCACCAGAACCAAAGAAGCACTTGTTAAGTGTATTTTTACAAGTTCATTTTTTTTGTAAAGCCACTTTTGTTTTGTAATCTTTTTGTAAGCAATGAGCCTCCTTGTTTGGACAGTGAGTCCTCTTGTAAGCAGTAAGCTTTTGTATCCAGACAATGGGTCCTATTTTGGGCAGTGAGCCTTTTGGGAGTGAGCCTTATATATTCAGTTTTGGAATTACTTTATATTGTGAGATAATCCTCACCGTGGTTTTTCCCTTGCTGGGTTTTCCACGTAAATCTAGTGTTTCCTGTGTTGATATTGCTTTTTGTTATCTGCATTTTATGTTCATACTTAATAATAGAATTAAGTGAATAAGAAATTGATAAGTGGTTGAGATTTGAATTTATGTTTGGTGACAAGTGATTCACCCCCCTCTCAGTTGTCTTGTGCCTTTCAACAAATAAATTATTCAAATTTTTATGTCAATTTTCCTAACTCTATTTTACTAAATTTTCATTACCACTTAAGGGCCTAGTTTGGACCCCCATGATCTTGTACTAACCCATTTTTTATCTTGAATACAGTTATAATTGGAAAATCTAGGTATAGCTTGATAAAGAACTTCATGAGATTCCCTGTGGCTCAAACAATTATCCAATCAACCTCCTAGATAAAAAGTTATGGCCTCTGAATGTTGGGTATCTTGAATTGGAAAATATGAAAATCTTTTAGACACAAAAGAGTTGTAATGGGGAGTTGCATGTGTTCGTATGTATTTTGACACATTGTAGGGCATCTTTGATTGGAGATAACTTGGACACCACTTTTTTGGGTGATTTTAGCTTGTGGTTTTGTAACTTCCATTTGATATTTTCAAGTATCATATCTCATATATATTAGGTGCTTAAGATGAAGGTTGTGTGTGAGAGTCTCAAAGATGTTGAGTTACCTCTAGATCTGGTTGGTGACACTCTTATGAAAGCTTGTTCTATAATTATATTTCAATCTTGTTAATTTATGAATAATATATTGGGTAGCTTTTGGAGTGTAGGGTCTTTCTCTCAAAAAAAAAAATTCAATTTAAATCACTGTGTTGTGGTATGAATGGTATTTATGTAAATATTTCTATTTATATTTTTGTAATTGTTGTAAGGTTTTTTTTTTTTGCATAACCCTCCTCTCAAGATTAGTGTAGGAAGTTTTTCTACTACCTTAACTTCTTTACAAGTGGTATCAAAGCTTGATCACATTTGGTTTCAATTGTGGGTTGGGTTTTTTTAACTAATCTAATTTTGTGTGGGATTTTATACAAAAAGATTCTTTGTGATGGTTTTGTAGAATTTTTCAAATGACAAGTACATTAGGGAGAATAGAGGTAAATAATTTTTTTGGTGACAATTTTGAGATGTGAAATTTGAAAATAGAGAATCTATTAATTGATCAATATATATGGGATGCTATTGATGAGAAAGTTTCAAGGCCTATAGATGCTACTTTGACTAATCAATATGATGTTTTAGACCACAAATCAAAGGGTCTAATCAAATTATACATGTAGAGTACTTTATTTTAGAAAATTTCTATGAAGAGTCATCTATAAATAAACTATGAAAGAAACTTGGTGAGATATATCAAAACAAATATTCAATGAATAAAATTTTCTCGAGGAATAAATTATATTCTATGAGAATGAACGAAGGTGGATGAATTTCAAATCACATGGAATTTTTTAGTATGTTGGTGGCTCATTTGGTATCATATGGTGTAAAAATTGATGAATATTAGAGCCATCAAATATTTCTTTATTTTTTTCTTAATTCATGGGATTCTCTCATAAAAGCTATTTGGAGTAATTTTGTTGTCTTTAGAGTTAAATATCTTGTGGGCTATTTTATTTTTTAAGAGATGGGGAGTAAGGTATCAATCAATGCCAAGGAGGCCCTAAATATTCATGAAAGACCTAAAAAAAAGGAAAGAAGAGTGTGAAGCATGATAAGTTCATGTCCAAGGGGAGATCCAAATCTCTTAGAAAGTTAAAAGCTTTTTTAGAACTGTGGTAAACCTAGACACTTCCATAGTACAAAGAAGGAAAAGAAGAATAAAAAGAAAAAACTTGACTATGATTATGAGTCTAAGAATGAAGATGATGATGTGTTCATTGTAGCTTTGGTCACTTGTGTACGTAATGATGAATGGTTAATTTACCTAATTTTATCTTTCCACATAACCTCTAACAAAGATTACTTTTAGGAATGTGAAAAAATTGATGGAGGCATGATGTACTTGAGTGATAATTACTTGAGTGATAATTCTTATTTAAATATTTTTGGTCATGGTAAAGTTTGAATTATTTTTCTAGATGGTGGAATGAAAAAGATTATTGGTATGTTGCATATCCCTAGATTTGTAGAAAAAAAAATATTTGTGAGAAAAATAATAGATGTGGGTGTGTAGATAGGCTTATTTAATACAAGATGCAAGATGGTTAGAGGTTTAATGGTGATTGCTAGGGGTGTTATATTTGGTGAATTGTATATTTTTTATGCATACACCATTGATTCCAATAGTATTTTATGAAAAGCAAGTTGATGGCTATTTCCTTCAAAAGGTTGACAATTTCATTTTCAATGGATGATCATGGCTTCTAGGTACCCAAGGGTGCTTTTTCTTCTGAATCAAAATTACCTATAGAGGCAACTATGTTATGGAACCAAGGACTTGACCACATTAGAGAAAAGGGTCTAAGGACCTTGAAAAATAAAAAACCTTGTTAAAGGGTTGATTACTTATAATGTTGATTTTAATTTCTATGAGCATTGTATTTATAGTAAAAAAATTGTATTCAATTTTACTTGATTTCTCATAAATCTTGTTGTGTATTAGATCTTATTCATTATGATGTATTTTTTCCTATAGACATTTCTTTCAATGGAAATTTTGCATATTATGTTTCATTTATTGATTATTATAGTAGAAGGGAATGAATGTATTTTTTAAAGAGTAAATATAAAGTTTTTAATCAATTCAAAGAATTTAAAGCAATGGTTGAGTTGCAAACTAGAGAGAAAACAAATATTTTAAGGATTGAAAATGGAAGTGAATTTTTCTCTAATGATTTGATAGATTCTATAAAGCTTATGGAATTCAATGATAAAAGACAACTTTTTATTCTCCATAACAAGATGGAATTACAAAAATAATAAACATGACACTAATGAAGAAGGCTAGGAGTATGCATAGTGGTGTTAGTATAGAGAAAATATTTTGGGTTGAAGTTATTTTTTTTGTATTAGAAGTAGTTTACCAACAATTACATGATTTTCAATGGAGCTTCTAGACCATATAAACTGTATTACATTTGTAAGTCAAAACATTGAGATTGAATGTTCATGATTGTTAATGTTGGATAGCTCAAAGCTACTAAGTTACATACATCTAGTAGATAAATAGGTTTAGAATATAAATAAATTGTACAATGCTAGATGCAAAATTGTACAAGGTTATAAGCACTCGAAAGATACCATACTATACATATAGGTTCAGTCTATACAAAATTGAATATAAGTGTATGTTTAACCATTGCCACTTCAACTATTGGTATTTTTTTCACCCCAATTTTCCTCCACTTCAGGCGATAAGGCATTGGACCTAACCACTTCAATGACTAAAACTACATCATCATGTCCTTGGACCCCTAGGCAGCATAAAACCTAGGCCTTTCAACATCAATTGCTACATTATTGAGCTCCCTCTATATTTCATTCAATTCTCTATGAAATGTTTTGGCCTCTTCATGGGTATGGTGCCTTGTGTGTCCACATCTTACTTCTTCCCTATTGATCAAAATATTTCCCTATTTGATCAACCTCAACAATTTAGTCATGGAAACCTCTATGTGGATTGATACCTATAAAGCAACATTGAGAAATGTGAATCATTTTGATGACTCAATAAGTGCCCTCTTGCTACCCTTGAATTTTTCCTCGTTTCTTGCTTTCCATATGTGCCACATAATTTTAGTTGATAAAATATTATAGAACATCTTATGTTCATTACTCACTTTCTTATCATTAAATATAACATCTTTCCACATTAGTTTACCATCGTTATCCCAAATTTTTAAACAATAACAGAATAGCTTCCAAATTTCCTTAGCATAAAAACAATCAAATAGAATATGCATTACAAACTCAAGGACTCTACAACTATTATAAATATCAACACTAGAATGATTGACCTTAAATGGAATTTTATACAAAAGAAAAAGCTATCTGAAACAAGCCTTTTTAGGCTCCATAGAATTATGCCAAATTGAAGAGAAAAAATTTTGCCACTCTTTATCAGATAAGGAAACTCCCCAATAGCTATTAACATGATCAATAATAGAATCATTACAAATTGGATCCTTGTAGATGGTCTTGTCTTTGATTTCAATCAAAGTAGTCCCATCCTTCCACACAAAATCATTGGCTAAGTCTAGTTCTTTTTTAGTACAGATGGGGAAGGTAGTCTCTTTATAGGCTGACATCAGTGTAGAATGTATTCTTATGTTAGGATGAGGGAGGTTGAACTCAAAACTCGAGATATCCCAAATTTTTGATTGCCCATTAGTCACTATGGCCCTAAAAACTTTAATACCTTTATGGTTCCATTTTTTAGTCAAACACCCTTGTAACAAAGCCAAGGGTTTGTTATTATGATCCAAATTCCACTAGATGGAACTATAAGTTTGGATTTTAAAGTTGTCATTAAGTTTTATATTATTAATCTTGGATTTAACATTATCCTTATTTAATTCACAGGCCTTCCAAAGGCTCTTGAAAACTGAGGAGCCAGCTAGGGTCATAGGGTATTGGTTGATGATAATATCACTCAAGGGCAATAGTTCCAATCCTTCACCTATTTGGTTACTCATTGAATGTTGTTTCTTACCAATACCTTCCATGGATTGTTCCCATCTAAATCCTTGACAATCCATTAAATAGCTAAATCAATGCCTTACAACCTTAGATCCTTCAAACCCAAGCCACCATGCATCTTGTCCAAGTAGCACCACTCCCACCTAACTGAATGTTTCTTTGTGTTCCCTTTTACATCAGACAATAAAAAGCACCTTATCCTTTCTTACATTTCATTAACTTGATAACTACAGAAAAACTAGACAAAAGAAAAATAAATGTTGTAGGAGGAGAGAATCTTTTGACGAACTTGTAGTCTTCCAAAAAGAGATAGATATTGTCTATTCCTAGATTTTTCTTAATTTTTTTCTTATCTAATTCCACATTTGCTTAAGATTTTGGTTAACAAAAAATGGTATCCCTAGGTACCTCACTTGTACATTGTGCCCCCCATGAGAAATCATATCTCCTTATCCAACCTGGAGGGGATTCTTCCCACCTAAGAACCATTGATTTGGAATTAGAGATCCTTGCACCAAATGCTTGACAAAAAAGGTCAAGTTTTTTCATCAAGGACTCCATATTGTCCTAATCAAGTTCTATAAATATAGTAGTATCATCAAAAAATTGTACATTGATTAGCTCATTTTAGTCAGGGATTCTAATACCCCTAACCCTTGGTGAAAAAGTGTGATCCCTTAGCAAGTAGAAAAAAGCATCTGAAACAATGACCAAGAGGGTAGGTGCCAAGGGGCATCCTTGCTGAATGGACCTTACTAGTTTGATTTCTTCTGACCTTGACCCATTCACATCTACCTATGCAGAAGCATCCTTCAAAAGAGTATCCACCATTTTACAGAAGGTACTAAGGAAGCCAAAGGCTTGTAGGATGCTTCTCAAAAAATTCCACTCCACTCTATCATAAGCCTTTTCAAAATCCAGCAGAAGCATTGTTGCATTTTGTTTGGAGCATCTTGCCCATTTCATGGCTTCCCAACTTGTTATCAGATTTTATAAAATATACCTACCTTTTATAAAGCCTGTTTGAGTATTGTTGATGAATCTTGGAAGAATTCTAACCAATCTTAAGAAAATTACCTTAGCTAGGATCTTATATGACACATTTAATAGTGTTATTGGCCTCTAATGCTTGACTAAGGTATTATCCCCCATTTTGGAAAGAGTTTTATAACACCCATATTAATGCTTCTCCCTAGGGAGCCTTTTCCCAAAGCTTCTTGTTAGACTTGTAGAAGATCATCACACACCCAATCAAAGAAGACTTTTTAGAATTCCACTGAAAATCCATCACTCCTTAGGGATTTATCATCATTCATGGAGTGAATGGAATTTAATATTTCTTTCTTGGTTATATCTATTGAGAGTTTGGAAGCATCCTAAGAAATTTTACTTGGGATAAGGGCACTAGCATTATTACTATTCCCAATTCCCCCCTCAGAGGTGAATAGACTTTTGAAGGAGTGGAACTATTTTAGGATATCTTCTTGGGAAGTAAGCATCTTGTCCCTAGCCCATATTTGGTCAATCTATTCCTTAACATTTTTTTCTTCAATGAACTTAAAGAAAAACTTGGAACCTTTATCACCACATTCGATCCAATTCAACTTGGCTCTCACTTTTAGGCCTTTCACCCTGTGAGCCTAGATTTTACTTAGGTAGTTTTCTACCATATTCATCTCTTCACACAATCTTTCATCATTTGAAATTTCTTGTAATCTAGTCTCAACCAAAAATAGGTAGTCTTGAAGATCCCTTTCCTCCACCCTTCCAAATTTTTGTTCCATCTTTCTATGGTAGATGCATCTTTTAACAACCACTTATTAATTTCCTTGAGAGAGGAAATAGCATCTCTAGAGTCATTATCCTTTTAGCAAAAAGGTGTTGAAGATAAAACCAACCTTTATACTGCTTTCCTTTGGTTTTCCCTAGCCGATTAGGAGTTTATCCTTGATAAGATGATGATCAAAGAGAGTGTATGGATATACACACACTTTTATGCCATTCTCATTTGGAGTGAAATTGAAGAAATCCTTATTTTCACATATTCTATCTAGCCTACAATAGATCCTATTACCCCCCTTTTGGGAATTACACCAAGTGAACTAGACCCCTTTGTAGTCCTTTTCATTCTCTTCCATGGGGTTTACCAATTTTAACTTGTTCTTTAGCCTTTTCCAAAAAAAAATTTCACTACCTATCAAAGACATGTCAATCCTTCTCCACTTGTCCTCCATGTGTTCTACCATACTGAAGTCTCCACCCAAGATCCAAGGGATATATGGGAGGTTGGAAAGTCATTGCCATAGCACACTCATTTCTCTGTGATCGTTGGGGTCATAAATGGAGCAGACCCCAAATGCAACTACATATTTTTATGGGGTGACCCACACCACCCTAGTGTAGGGTGAGATGACATTACTAGTAACATGTTGATCCCATTGATTAGAGAATAGCATAGCAGCACCCCCTTCCTCTCTCATGCAAGGTGGAGAAAAAATAGATCCAAACCAAATAAATTTGAGACAAACATGAAGCATACATGATGATGTGAAACATAACATAATTATAACATGAACATAAAATGAAAACACTACACAATGAAAACACAATTTAAACACAATACAAACAAAAAGAAGGTACATAAAAATTAAAAAGAAAAACACATGGTTAATACTAAAAGGTTTTGACTTAGTCAAGCAAAGAGACCTCATTCTTAAATATTTTCTCAAATACTAAATGTCATTTCTTGAATATATTAGACAAGATAGTTCTCTCATAAGGGCCAAAAAGATGCATTGTGCTAAACCACTCATGATCTACATAGATATATTTGCTATCAAGCTGTGTTAATGCTAGGTGTCCATGCAATATGATAGGTTTCACAAGGCTAGCCAACTACATTATTCTAGTTATCTTATAAAACACATGGATCTACTGCCATGCAAGTTGTGTTATGCTAGGTGGCCATGTTAAAAGGGTTCTCAAATTCATTAATTAACAAATTGAATTATGCCAAATATATGGACTATTTTACAAATTATGCCTCAAGTAGTGCATAAATTTTAATGTCATGGGGAACCGTTTAATTTCATAGGGTACAAATCGCCTTAGGGGGTGTACAAAGTTTAACATCACGAGGGAAAAATCACCTCAGAAGGTGTACAAAATTTAGTTTCATGGGGGATGAATCACCTTAGAGGGTGTACAAATCCTAATGTCATGAGGGATGAAATTATAAATCCACACCTTAGGGGGCATTATAAATAACACCATCATGAAGGGTGCATGCCAGTATTATACTTCAAAGGGCACTACTCAATGCATGGGACATCACATTTTAGGGAGTATCATAATTGAAATCACCACTAAAAGAGGAAAAACATGAAATTAAGGGTCACACCTTAGGGGGTATCAAGCATAATACCACCACCAAGGGGAAATATCATGACATGAAAAGTCACAATTATAGGGATACCTTGTATTATATCCCCACTAAAGGAGATACCATGTGAGGTGCAAGACCACACTTTAGGGGATACTATTCCTAAGATCACCACTATGGGGGTCACAATGCCACACTTTAGGGGATATCATGCATAACATCACCACTAAAGGGACAACATGGTTTTATATTTTTGTAATTTAGGCAAAATAGACAAGGGAAAATGCCCCCTTAAAATGTTAGTGTACTTGATACACTAATTGTAGTGTAGGAAATTGTATACCAAAAACCAAATGATGAACAAATGATTCCTTGGTAGGGCTGAAGTAGTGAAAATATGGGATTTGGGAGTGCTAACTAAGAGGAACAAAACCCTGAAGTCATTTTTTGGAACCCCTAAAAGGACCCATTCACCACTGAAGGTGAATGAGTCCTCCATGGCTCAAAAACAACAACTTTTTGGATAGGTACATAGCTTTTTATTCTCTATAAACTTCCCCCATAGTTGCTATAACAATTAGGTTTCATTTCTAGTTATTTTTAGCATCATATTTTGCATAATTTGAGGTGTTTAGGGTCTTAGAAAAATTAGTGGTCCATCACTTTGTTGATCAATTTTGGTGGACCCTATTTTTCCCCTTCAACATAATTGGTGAACCTGACATATTCAACATTGCAATTTTTTTATTTTTGGAGTCTCCCATTGCATCTTAAGTTAGATCTTGCATTCATTTGCATTGAATTAAAGATCCCATTTATGGTTTCTTGTTTTGCATTACAATCTTGCATCTCATTTAGGGTTTATAATTGCATTGTTTTACATTTCTTAAATCTGAAAAATAAAAAAGCAAATTAGTCAATTTGCATTTCATTTAGATCATCTAAATTTGCATTTGAAAATTAAAAAAATTGCATTCCAAAAGGTGTTATTTACCCTTCATTTCACTTGCATTAGATCATTAAATTCTAGAAATTTCTATCATAAGATTTATAGTTTGAAACTAGGCATGAAAAGTACATAACTCAAAATTTGTTGTTTTCACCTCTTTAAAACCCTGATTTGGGACCCATTCACCCTTACTAGCAAATAAGTCCCTATTCAGACCTAGACTGCATCTTCTAGCATCTAAAAATGCATCAAATATCACTAAAAAATCACCAAAAAAAATTCAAAAATCCTTATCTAGGACCCATTCACCCTTATTGGTGAATGAGTCCCTGTTAGATCTTGATCTGTACTTTCTAGGATCTGAAACCTTAGTTTTAGGCTTTTGTTTGGTGCTATCACTTTCCTGTTTCAATTTCCTAATTTGTTGTTTCATTAAATTCATTGTATTTAGCTTAATTTGCTTCATTAAGTTTATTGTCAAAATTCAAAATGGCATTTACAACACCTCATTTTTAGATTGTTACATAGCACAATCAATCAATTATCATGTTCTAAATTTGACAATTGAATTATCCTTTTGCATGTTTGTTCTATCATTGTTGCATTTCAAGTTTGTAGGACAAGCGTTACATCATGTTTTCATTGCAAAAATATATGGTTATCATACTTCATGTTCTATTTTTAGATCTTGTTGAGTATTGTAAGAAATTTTTGTTAATTGCATATGAATATGAGGTCCTTTCCCATCTCTTTTTGTTTATCACTGATCCCTATCCTAGTATCCCTTCTATGAGTGATATTAATTTAGTGAAATAGAATACAACCTTGGGTTATCAAAACAATCATATTCATTCTTCTCCTAATATCTCTCCTAGTTGTGAAGAAGATATTTTGGTGTTAGAAGAACTAATCAATGAGAGTTTTGAGAACCCTAGTTGTTTCTCTCCCCTTACCTCTCATATTAGGAAAGACATTACTAAACAAGAGGACATCACAATAGGTAGTCATGACAATCACATGATACAAAAAGAGACTATTGAAACTTATTTACATAACACATCTCCCAACATCTTCCCCTCTCACGATAATGTTATAAATGATGAGGATATGTTGGCATTAGATAAGTAAATCTTTAAGATCTATGACAACCCTCTTTATGTTTCTTCCCCTACCTATCCTATTTTGGGAGACATTATAGGACATAGGGATGTAATTGTAGATGATCAAGATAACCACATTGGTTCTTCTCCTAATATCCTTCTAAGTCATGTAGAAAATGGATTAGTGTTAGAAGAAACACTTGAAAGTCATGAAAATATCATTTCTCCCTTTCCTAGTGCTCCTACCATTTGGAGAGATCTATTTGAATGAAAGGATCCAATCATTGACAAGCATGATTCTCCTTCTCTCGAGACCTCTCCTATTTGTGATAAACATCTTAAAATTCCCCTACTAGGGTAGATATTATGGCACAAGAGAATGAGACTTTAGAGAATTGGATGAAATCATGGATAATCATAAAAATAAAATTGGAACTTCTCCCAATATCTCTACTATTGGTGAAGAAGATACTTTGATGTTAGAAGATCAAAGAAATAAGAGTCATGAGAATATCAATTTCCTCTCTTCCCCTAGGGAAAACATTATTGAACAAGACAATACCATCATTGAAAAGAAAGGTAATCCAACCATTGATAACCCACTTACTTTCGATGAAGTCATTTTAGACAAACCAAACAACGAATGTTAGGGACATCTAGTTTGTAGTTCTCCTAAAAACTCTCCTAATAGGGAAGCTGTCATGATGTAAGAAAATGAGAACATTGAAAATTCATTAGATGAAGATGATGAAGTGACATTAGACTCCCCTTCAATAAGCGAACATGAAAATAATGAAAATTATTCTAAGGTTATGCACATTAGATATCCCTTGAAGTACTATCCTAAGCCTAAAGTTATTATTTATCCACCCTTGCAAAAATTGAAAACTCAAAATAAACATGACCTCATCCTTTAACCACCTAAGAACAATGCTTCACAACAACTAATTCATAATACCACTATGCATACGTACAACACTAGTAACAATCCACAACCAAGACAAACACCTTCAACATCCCTCCCATTACCTAATCCAATCTTGGCTAGTGCTCCTCGTTTGACCGCAAACAATGGAAAGGAATATAATCTTGTTGAATACCTTAAGAATACTCCCACTAATATTTTTGTATGGGAACTACTTCAAACATCGCCTAGTTATCATAGCATACTCCAAGAGGCATTGCAACAAGTTGTGATTCCTCCTAACAATAATTCAAGTGATGTTGTAACACTAATCCAACAAATGAATGAAATAAACTTAGACATTTTTTCACCAATGTGAGTTACCTCCCTTGGAAATTCTAAACAAGTATGAAGCTTTCAACATAATAGTCCACAAAAAGACTGCAATAAAATGAACTCTTGTTGACAATGGTGTGGCCCTGAATGTATGTAGTGTGAACCTTTTGAAAGGACTTACAATGAGTAAGAATGATATTAAACCTAATTCTTTATCAATCCATGGCTTTGACAACATAGGAAAACAACCACTCAGAGTAATCACATTACCTATCAAAGTTGGAGAAGTAACATTGCAAACTCTAGTCCACGTTATGCCTAATGATCTTTCTTACAACCTCCTTTTAGGGAGACCTTGGATTCATGAAATGAATGGTGTGTCTTCTACTTTGCATCATGTCATGAAGTATGTCTATAACAACAAAGTCTACACCTTAAAAGTTGATCTCGAACCTAAAAGTTGCTTGATGGCCGAAAGAGAAGGACAAAATCCTTTGGAAGCATTGGAATCCTATACACTGCAAGAAGTCACAAAAGATGAAAAGAACATGAGAAGAAAACTAAGGAAGTCACTAAGCTATTGGAAGATGATTGGGGTTCCTTAGATTTTGCAACTACATTCATGGTAAAATACAAGATCATTAAAAAAGAGTCTAAAAAGGGAAAAGAAAAAGTGATAATGTCAACACAAGATTCAACACAAAATTTGAAAGCATTGACCTCAACCACTTTAGAAGAAACAAACTACACAAAAAAATTTGATGAAGCTGATTATGAGCAACCACCAAATCTGAAAGAAATGAAAAAGCTTTATGGAAAAGGTTATGAACTTATGAAGCAACTTGGTTATAGTGGAAAAGGATGTGGTTCTAGAGAACAAGGTATTTGTGTCCCTATAGAGCCTAACATGAAAGAAACAATTAGTCTTGGTTATTATCCTTTGATAGAAATATAAGAGTCAAACAAGTCTTCACTCAACATCAACACTCTTACAAAATATTCTCCCAAACCAACTTTAACAGTAGTGCATCCTAAACTGATAGACATCAATGCTCCTAATTATTATCCTTTGAAAGACTCACTTAACATCAATTTCATCATGCAAAACACTAATGATTGGAGTTCATTAGATTTTACACCCTCCTTTTAGGGAGAGTACCAAATATTGTAGTCTAAAGAGTCTTGTGTAAGTATTATATCTAACACTAAGCAAGAGATATCTGTGTCACAAAATAATGAAACATCCTCTACCATTGGTCAAGAAAGTATCTTTTCGAGACTCCTCCAAGATCGTTTGATATCTCTCCCTCCAAGGACATGAAAGAAATTCTACTACAAGAGTTCATTTTGTGCATATCATAGAGTTCATGGTCATTCTACTAATGAATGCAAGGATTTGAGTAATAAAATCCAACATCTTAAGGAGTTTGGTGCTCTTCCTTATGTGGGATCACCTAATTCCTCTAATTGATACTGATTTTCACTCTAGCATGCCTCTCATCAATCATTTAGGCTCATCTTGTATTGCACTAAGTGGGGGAAAGGGGTTAGGTAGCCTTGTCCTCGTATGTCACTTGTTGTCTCTTTTGGCTAGTTGACCACCTTTCATGTACATATACGAGCAAGCTTGGGATGTGATTGGCATGCCTTAAGTTGACTTGCTAGTGATGTATTGAGTTATCTTTAGTTGATTTACAAGGGAAACCTTTTCTTCCTATTTCATGACGTAGCTTATCTTGGAAACATATGACTTGGCATAGGGTTTTCTGAGGAAAGCTCTCATGTCTTAGGACCAAACATTTGGCTACTTTAAATTAATTTCTCATGCATGATGTAGAAATTCCTTTGAAGTGGGGGCATACATCGACATATCTTTCAACATTTTATGAATGATTTTTCTTCTTTCATGTGACATTTTTTTTCTTGATGGTGTCATTGAGTTTTATTTCCTCTAAGAATGTGATATCTCTTTGATTTTCCCTATCTTGGGGAAATTAAGCACAATGTTTCCTAAGATGATATCTTACATTTTTCCTCTCTTGGAGACGTTAAGAAAAATTTTCCCTAAGATGAGACCTTGCATGAACAAAGCAAAATCCCTTTGAACAAAAATAGTTATTTATACATTGTTCATAAGTGTTTGGCATAACACAATGTGCTAAACCTTATGAAGTGTGAACGCAGACTAAAAGTTCCACCTAGCATAATACACCTTGCTTGTTTGTGCAGCCTTCTTCCTTCATAGGTACTTAGCATAACATGGTTTGTTAATCCCTATGGAGCATTTACAAAAAGCATTACATTGTGGTGGCTTATCGAAGTTGTCAAGAAGATAACTTCGGTTCCAGTATGAGAGGCTAATATGATTCTCTCATTTTCCACCTTGTTGGGACAAACTCACCCCATGAATGACCTAAAGTTCTATGGCCCCGGAGTGAGCAGTGTATGTTATGGAAAAACAACCACCACCTCACATTGCAGTTGTGCTTGATCCTTTGTTTTTGTTTATTTTCCTTGGCCTTTGATAGGGTATGATCATGTATCTTTGGTATTGCTACATACTTAAGTTTCTTGAATGTCTACTTTAGTGTGAGTTTGACATGGGGTCATCCTCTCACTAAAGTGGAGGAAAAATGTAGTAACGAAAAAAGTAGCCCTTTCCTTGCTTGATCTGATAATTGACATTAAAACTAAACTAATGGTGTCTTCGAGTGGTGTTGTAATATCTTGTACACATTCACATCATTTTAGGACCTTTATTTTATTAAAACATGCCTTAATTAGTCCTTTGCAAAGGTGTTGTAAAGTGTTGTAACACGCTTTCACACTTTTCTAGGACTTATTTTCTTAATTAAACCTTATGGGCCTCTTCCTAAATAAAATAAGCATAATTTGTACCTTGTTTAAGTGTTGTAAAGTTTTTTAAGGAACTTTCACATTTATCTAGGTGGTCCTAATTCATTATGGTTAAGTGGAGTTATTAACCCCCTCTTTAGGCCTAAATTTTGACACCTCCCGAAGATCTATCCCGACAAGCATAAATTAAATATCAAATTATTTCATTGGGAAAAAATTGGTCCCGGTAAGTTGAGCTAGGACCCATTCACCCTTGATGGTGAATGGGTCCTCTCTTAACATGACCCCCTTTTTTTAGTTGATCTGGAATGGGTTTCTGGCCTTCTTTCAACTCCCTGAAGCTTGGTCCTAGAAACTTAGCCAAGACCCCTTTGCCTTTGGTGGTGAATGGGTCCTCCCTTAATGAGACCCTAATTTTTAAATTTCATTCTAGAAGGAATTTAATTGTCTTTCTTTCCAAATCTAGTGTCAGCCTTAGTTCTTTGAATTTTGGGGTTAATCTCCTAATTTAGTATAAATAATGGGTTAATTCACATTGCTCTCACCTAGAAAGTTTACAAGACATCCTAGCAACTTTGAGAGAGCATCCTTATAGAAAATTGGAGTTCACAAGAGCATTTACAAGGCATTATAAGGTATATTTCTAGAGTTTATTGCAACAATTCAAGGTCAATTCATCATGTCAAGGGTTTAATGCATTAATGCATGTGGTTGAGCTAAGATAGTTAATGTTGCATTGAGGATCTATTTACAAGCATCATTTAACATCCAAGATCTACATTCTTCATGGCCACTACATGTTAGATTGCATATTTGCATTACAAGACATCATCCAAGGTATCATCAATTACATGTTTCATGTTCATGCTTCATTTCATTATTTCATCATTTGGTTTTATTACCTACAAGAGGTTTGACCGAGGAAACCCCCATTCACTAACAAATCAACAAGTTTTTTGTCCTTGAGTGTGTGATTGCAGATTTACAGGTTGAAGAGAAAGATTATCAAAGTTGTCAACATTGCAAAGTTGTCATTCAAGGTGCAAGATCACGGAAAGAGCCCTACAAAACTGAATATTGACTTCCAAAACTTGATAACAAGGATTTCAAGAGTGAATACATCAAGGTATAGGATCTTGAAATAAATTTTTTGAAATCCTAAAAGGACCCATTCACCCCTGAAGGCGAATGAGTCCTCCATAGCTTAAAAACAACTTTTTGGATAGGTACATAGCTTTTTACACTCTAAAATCATTCCTCATAGTTTCTATAACAGTTAGGGTCATTTTTTGATCATTATTTGCATCTTATTTTGCATATTTGAAGTGATATTGGCTTGGAAAACAAGTGATCTATCTCACATTTGGGATAGGTCCTATTTCCACCATTTCAATACCTTTACAATTTCACACTATGTTTGGGTCCCTTAATTTATTGGACTTAATTAAGCTTCTAATTTTCCAAATTATGCATTCCAAAGCCTTATTTTTCCCATTTTTTGAAAGGATAACCAACATTAAATAAATGCAATCAATAATTAAATCACCTTGGAATATGAGTATCCTAGACTTATAGGCTAGGACCCATTTTAAAATATATTTTTGGTGGCATCTTAATGATTCAAATTCAAGTTGTAACTATTGGCTTTTGGAATCTAATCTTTCGAGAAATTAGAGAAAAACCTATAAATACATAGTCCTTTTATCATTTGAAATCTAACACACTTTATGAAGCAATATTATTGAGAAAATATCATTTTCAAGAGTATTCAAGAGCAAATTTATTAGTCATTTATTGCAGAAATCAAGATCCTAACATCATGTCCAAGTTTATGTGTGTTCATGTTGTCTTGTGAAGGCTAATATGCATTTTTGGTCCTAAAGTATCCAAGCATTTCAAGTATCCAAATCAATCAAGCAAAGAAATATCCAATTACTTTGGAGAGATGTGTTTGACTCTAGTCCTCTAAGGGAAGCTATTTAAGGGTGGAAAATTATACAAATCATTTTTCATTCATCATTTCCTTCCTTTTTCATTATCTTTCTATCAAGGTTTAATTACCAAATTGAGTTTTGACCAAGGAAAACCCCCATACAAATAAAACTTTTTTTCCTCTTTGTGTATGTGTAGGTTACATGTTGATGAAGAATTGAAGAGATCTTAAAGGATAAATTTTCCATTGTTGCATAAGTTGTCATCATTGTTGTCAAGCCACAAAAACTAAGTTACAAATTTATTTCTAACATTCCAACAGTGGGACCTGTGGTAAACAAAACCTAAGATCTGACAACACAGGACCCAATAAGCTGATCAAAACCCATGTACAAAGATCCATTAAACCATGGAAATTATTCCTTATAGACACCTCAAAACCATCTTTTCTGAGTAGGTTTTCTATCCTCTACACTTCCCATATCCATTGGTAAACTATTTTTTCTTTCTATCAATATTGGGATCTTTTATATTTTTAATATTATGGCATATAAGATCATTAGTTTAATCATTTAAAATTATTTCTAATCTATTTCAATCCCCTAATAGATGTTGATCTAGGTTTGATTGGCTCACCTTCAAGTTTGAAAGTCAATATCTTGCACCTTGTGATCTACATCTCAATGAAATTTACAAAAATGTGGAAATAGCCCTAGGTTATGGACACTAATCTTAGAGTCACCACATTTTTATGTTTCACTAATATTGTAAGGAGATAATAGATGGAGATGGGATCCTTTAGAAAGGATACACACCACATAGGATCAACCAGCCTTTCCCCCCAAGTATGAGAACAAGGATAGTACATTGTTGCTCCCTGTTGATGGAATATGACCTTGCATAAAGTTATTTTGTGCCCTTATACATGGAAATGAGAATCCTATGATACTATAAATGCTACATAGCAAGGAGAAACAAGATAGTAAGTAATTTTTTATTTTTTATGGATCCACATCAATATCATATAATTGAATTAATCATTGAATTTTTTTCTTGAAAGAACAACATTCATCCATAGAATTACCAAATATTCAATGATATGCACACAAAAAATGAGTATTGAATTGTATTTTTATTATCATTTCTTTCATGAATAGGTGGTAAAGTTATTAATTTCCCTTGCAAGAATGTGCATAATGTATGTTCTATCTCAAACAAAGGAAGTGGGGTAAGAAGAAGGTCATTTCCAACATGTGAAGTGGTAATGGGGTTGAAGCTAGAGTAAATGTCTTATGTAAAGGTGGAGTACTTTGATAACTAATACCTTTTGTAGAAACTTATGGTGTTTGTTCTAAGAGAGTGTGAATTTCATGTTCATTCCTTGTATCAAAACCTTGTTTAGCAAGAATCTTAAACCCATGACCATAGCACTTTTCTAGATTAATGGGTGTATCACTAACTATGTTTGTATAAGATGGATGATTAGTTTGGGAATATGCTTATCTTTATTTACATTGGAAAGGGATTTTATACGTAATGGGCAAGGGATAAATTGTAAAGAACTCTCTTTATGGGAGGAAGAAAACATATCAAGTGAAGGTATGGTAGGATTATCTTATTTTTGAGGAGGGTAAGTGGGAAACATTAGTGGAGGATAAAGGAAAATGTTGGTTCTAATGGTAGGTAATGTATTATTTAAGGATATATCAATGATCTCTTCATCTTGCACCAAGATATATTCATTAGGAGGGAATGCATTGGGAGACAAGGAAACATGAGCTTCATCACTTGTAGGAGAAGAATTACCAAAGATACAACATGAAACATCAACCAAGGACCTCAAAGAATACATCATTTTTCCAAAGCACTCAAACATTATGAAAGTTTTTTGTACTAACAAATATATGTACTGAGATAATGGTTGTTACATCATAGTGAAAATAAAAACTGGAATGGATCTGGATATAAGATTTACAAAGACTACTATCATCAAAATATAATAAAAAAAACAACTACGTCAAGGGCATTGCGCACCCTAGTCCAATGAGTTGATTTTTCAAAATTCAAAATTTGAAAATGAATTACAATGTATGAGAATTCTAATCTATAGTTGTTCAGGTCTGATAATAGGAAAATTTCTAGAAATGTGCAGGATTTTAATTTCTTGCAATGTGGACAACACAATTTTGTATGCAATTTTTATATTTTTTAAGCAATAATATAGTGCAAACATAATTTTCAAATTGAAAAGTGTAGTAATTAATTGATACTAATTTGAAAATTTTGGAAATTATATTTTTTCTATATTTTAAAATGTCAAAAACAATAATGCAACTTTTCACTACTTTAACGACATGCAATTGTATAAATGTAAAAATTAAACACTTTCATAAAAAAAAAATAGATTCCAACATCACCTAATGTAAATTTTTCAATGCAATTGTGAATTAGATCTACCTTCCAATAACTTAAATTAACCTTATTTGTCTTTTGAATGAAAAATGCCATGCAAATTTATCTTTTTTAATATTTTTTATGAAAATTTTGTGTACTGTAGAAAAATGGCCCCTTGTCATTTTCATGGCCTTTTAGGTCTTGTTTCATGGTGTTTGATCTATTTTTCTCTGATTTTATGTTGTAACATGGCTTGAACATGCATATTTAGGTACTAAAGTTCAAATAATGATTTCTTGTGAAGGTGTTGTCAAGTATTGTAAGGCATTTATACACTCTTCTAGACTCTATTCATTACAATTTACCTAAAAATCACCTTTTCATCACTAAACAAGTTCTATTTTGAAGTGTTATAAAGTCTTGTAACAAGATTTCACACTTTTCTAGGCATAACCCCACTATTTATCCCTTTCTTATGCTTTATTTGGTCCCTTTATGCCCTCAATGCCTTAATTAAGTGCATTTTTGAATGTAAACCAAACAAACAACATTAAATATAAGATAATTCCCAACACCCATTTGCCATGGGTGGCGAATGAGCCCCCCTTGGCTCCAAATTCAATTTTTTAAAAATTTCCTTTTGGGGTTTTATTCAAAAACACTTGATGTTGGCCTATGATGAGGTATGAACAGGTAACTAAGGCACAAGATTGTATAAATAAGTGATTTTCACCTCATTTACAACTCATACAATCTCCTCATTCATTCAAGCAATCCTCCAACATTCACACATCATATTCAAGCAATCTCAAGCATTCAAGAATCTTACAACATCTTATCAATCATAAATCAGACATCTTGGAGCAACCATTGACATATCTTCAGATTTCTCCAATAATGGTTTGGTTAGTATTTACATTTTCATGTTGTCTATTCATCATTCTCTTTCCATTTCATTTCTATTTCTATTTCAAGGGTTTGATTACCAAATTTGGGTTTGACCAAGGCAAAGCCTTATATCCTAACCCTCAACACTTTTCCCCCTTTGCATGTGTTTGTGTATGAAAATTTATCAAATGGAAAGGTGCAAAAAAATTTACATATCCCATAAAATTCATTCAAGGTGTCTCAAGCCTTACTTCAAGCTTGGAGAGAGTCTACAGGTTGAGTTTTGCAGATTTAGATTTGGGGAATCTTCAGAAATAGAATTGCAAATCATAAGCCACAAAATCTTGTCCAGAATTCTTTGTTTTCCAAAAGAGGACTCATTTTCCATTAATGGTGAATTAGTCCCATTTCTAGGCTTGAACAGTGATTTCTATAGATTTGGATACCCAATTCCTTGAAACTGGTTCTGGCACTTCTGGCAAAAATAGGACTCATTCACCCAGAATGGTGAATCAGTCCCAGTGAGAATTTCTAGTGTCTTTTGCAAGTGTTTAGAGCCTCATTTCACCCTCTTCCAACTTCCATCTCCAATTAGGTTATTTTTTGTTACCATTTGTTTACATTTCTAGTCAAATAGTTTGAATACACATTGTGTTTTCCAACATTTTTACATTAGATTAGAATTGCATTCCTTATTCTACATTTTCATTAGTTTTTCAACATTTAAATACATCCACACACACACACTTCACACCCCTTTTTCCATTTCTTCTAATGAGAACATAAGCATTTTTGGCCCACCTTTCTCCTTCTAGGTGAAAAACCCTAGGAGTGATAGAAAGCAAGTAGGTGCCAAAAATATATGTTTCATTTTGGTAAACCTACTTTTTCAAATACCCTCCTTTCTACTTTGGAGTCCATTAATCATCCTAGAGTTGCTTACATTTCATTTTGCATTAGTTAGCTTGCATTCTAGGGTTTCATTTTTGCATGAGTAAAAGTGCATAATAGGTTGCATTTTTGCATCTTTACTCCTTCAAAAGTTCTAGAATTCTGCATTTTTCAATTAGGTCTACATCATAGCACTCAGAAACAATAAAAATCCCTCAAAAAAATTTGAAATTTCTAAAAAAATTCCATATTGGGACTCATTCACCACCCTGGGTGAATCAGTCCCTTCTGACCCCTTAAACTACATTTTCTAGAATTGAAAACTCTATTTTTAAGATTGTATTTGGTGCCTTAACCTACCTATATCAGTTGGTTAAGTTTTTGTAGCATGCATTTCATGATATTTAGCATAAATTAGCTTATTTCATGCATTGTTCAAATTCAAATTTTGCATTTGCAACATTTCATTTTCAGATTATTGCATAGTGTCCTCAGTCAATTACTTTGTTTGAAATCTAAAAAGTTACATTTCATCCTATGTCTTTCAATTTCATTTTAAGTTTGCATAGATTCTCTTACATTTAAATCATTAGACATTAGCATTTTTTACATTCATGGAACTTAGACTTTTGCAATTTTCATTTTCAACATTAGTTCCTAGTTCATTTAGATTAGATTCATTAGCAACTAAAAACAAAAACCAACACACATCAAATGATCCATTTCACAAAATTATTCAATTTCAAAAAACCATATCATCCAAACCTCTGAGTAGTGATTACTTGGATAGGTTAGACGACACCCTACAAGGTTTTCTCTCCCCAAGTCCATCCACTAAGGCTTGTGATGACAAACCTAAACCAATTAATTCCAATTTATCCCACAAACCTTTTAGTAGTGATGATTTAGGCATGTTAGATAAATCCCTAGATGAATTTATCTCTTCTAAATCATCCACTAAAGCTTTTCCCCAAAAGGATGCATGCATCGATAATCATGATAATCATAATTGTTATTCTCCTAAAATCTCTCCCATTGTTGATGAAGATATCTTGATGAAAGAAGACACAATCATTGAAGGTCATGAAAGACTTGCTTGTCTTCCTTCTCCTCCCCCTTGCAACAACATTATGACACACAAATCTGAAATAATTTACAATACCTTACCAAGTACCCTTTCATCTCCCCATACCTCCCCTACTTGTGACAATCCTTAGAGAATACGGATACAATCCTGAATGATCATGACAAACACATTTTAGTGGAGGATATGATTGAGAGCTATGAAAATCCTACTTCCCCCACTTAAGAAGAAATTATAGGACATGCCGATGTAGATAATCATGGAAATCCACCCTTTTCTTCTCCTACTATCTTCTCTACACATGAAGAAGATAGTTTAGTGTTAGAAGATATTGGTAGTGAAACTTATGAAAAACTTATTTCTCCCTTCCTTGATCCCATAATTGGTAACCATGATACTCCTAGTTATCCTTATCTTTATTCCTCTCCTTTGAGCAATGAAGCTATCTTTCCAAATCCAGTTATGACATGTGAACATATTAGCTCTCGGCCTAGGGTCAATATTATGGCTTATAAGAATGATATCTTAGTGACAACCGAAAAACCAAACAAATTCAACCCTTAATCATCACCCTATGCAAGCTCACACTATACCTAACCTAATTCTTCATAATCATAGCCTTCGTGATTGTCCTTTCATAGCCATCAACCCATCCAACAAACCTTCACTCAACATCCATACTATCACCAACCATTTTTCCAAGAAACCTTTAACCTTGTTACATCCTAAATCAATGCATAAATAACATTAGTTGTTGCTCCTTTCCATGTAATAGTTATAGGATCATAGCATTCTCACTATTACATGCTTTGCATCCCTTGCAAGGGGAAGAATACCATCATCCACTTTAGGCTCACCCTTGTCCTACACTAAGTGGGGGCAAAGAGTTAGAAAACCTTATCCCCTATATGTCACTTTTCATTGTCTCTTTCGACTACTCTTTAATTTTTATGAACATATAAGAGCAAGCTTGCAACGTGAACAACATCTCTTAAGATTGACTCACATGTGACATACTTCCTTTCTTCATGACGTAGCCTAACTTCAAAACATATAACTTGGAATAGGGCTTTCCAGGTTGGCTCTCATGTCTTGTTTTCCTTTTTGCATTTTCTTCCCTTTGCTACTTTAAATTAATTACTCACATAATGATGTGTCACAATTCCTTTAAAGTGGGGGGAATAAATTACCATACTTCATTTGCATTCTTTGTTCGTAGTGTAGCCTTTTTATTTATATGATGTGTTTGTCACTTTGTGGATGACATTGAGTGTAATTTCCTTCATAAGTGTGATCTTTCTAAGCATATTGCATTCCTCTTAGTGGCTTGATGTGACACACTACATCTCCTAAGTTGTGAATATACTATTCTTTGATTGGTCCTCTCTTGGAGACATTAGACACAATGTTCCCTAAGTGACTAACCTTGCATAAACTTAACAAGAATCCTTTGAACATCCTTTTACATTTTACATATTTACATTTTGCACTTTTGCCACCTTGCATAATGCAACTTGCATGCCTGTGGTACCTTCTTTTTGTTCATGACATTTTTCATTATGGTGCCTTGTTAAAGTTATCAAGAGGCATAACTTTGATATGGTTGAGCGGGAAGCCCACCTAGTGGCATGATTTTTCCCCATAGCCACCTTTGTGTTTGTGAGTGCATACCAACTAGCGTATGTATCTTACCTTTTGGGATTTCTCACCCCGCAGACAACCAAAAGTTCCATGGACCTATCTAGTGAGTACATTTGGGCCTCTCACCTAGTGGACCATCATATATTATGTCACCCCAAAGTGAGTATACATTCTCTTTTAGCCTAGATCTAATCCACAACTAGTTGGACTGACGATCAAAGCTTCATCTGATTCTCTCAAAACTTGTGTGTTCCTTTGTTCTTATGTTTAGTTTTCCATGGGATCTTCATCCTGGGGGCTTGATCATCCCTCTTGATCATTTTCATTCCATCTTGCTAACATAAGTGCATTTTAACCCTCCTCTCAATCTTCATGGCTACTTTAGTGTGAGTTTGAAGCAAGTTCATCCTCTCACTAAAGTGGGGGCTAAATGTGTCATAGCAAATGGCCCCTTGTCATTTTCATGGCCTTTTAGGTCTTGTTTCATGGTGTTTGATCTATTTTGCTCTGATTTTATGTTGTAACATGGCTTGAACATGCATATTTAAGTACTAAAGTTCAAATAATGACATCTTATCAAGGTGTTGTGAAGTGTTGTAAGACATTTCTACACTCTTCTAGACTCTATTCATTACAATTTACTTAAAAATCACCTTTTCATCACTAAACAAGTCCTATTTTGAAGTGTTGTAAAGTCTTGTAACAAGATTTCACACTTTTCTAGGCATAACCTCACTATTTATCCCTTTCTTATGCTTTATTTGGTCCCTTTATTCCCTCATATGCCTTAATTAAGTGCATTTTTTAATGTAAGCTCGATAAACAACATTAAATATAAGATAATTCCCAACACCCATTTTCAGGTCCTAGGTGGGACCCATTCGCCATGGGTGGTGAATGAGTCCCCCTTGGCTCCAAATTCAAAAAAATTAAAATTTCCTTTCGATTTTTTATTCAAAAACACTTGATGTCAGCCTATGATGAGGTATGAATGGGTAACTAAGGTATAAGATTGTATAAATAAGTGATTGTCACCTCATTTTAATTACTCCTACAATCTCCTCATTCATTCAAGCAATCCTCCAGCATTCACACATCATATTCAAGCAATCTCAAGCATTCAAGCATCTTACAACATCTTATCAAGCATAAATTAGACATCTTGGACCAGCCATTGACATATCTTGAGAATTCTCCAATAAGGGTTTGGTGAGTATTTACATTTGCATGTTTTGTATTCATCATTCTCTTTCCATTTCATTTATATTTCTATTTCAAGGGTTTGATTACCAAAGTCAAGTTTGACCAAGGAAAACCCCTATATCCTAACCCTCAACACTTTTTCCCCTTTGCATGTGTTTTTGTATGCAAATTTATCAAATGGAAAGGTGAGAAAATTTTTACATATCCCATCAAAGTCATTCAAGGTGTCTCAAGCCTTACTTTAAGCTTGGAGAGAGTCCAGGGGTTGAGTTTTGTAGATTCAAATCTAGGGAATCTTCAGAAACAGAATTGCAGATCATAAGCCACAAAATCTTGTCTAGAATTCTTTGTTTTCCAAAAGAAGACTCATTTTCCATTAATGGAAAATCAGTCCCATTTCTAGACTTAAACAGTGATTTTTGTAGATTTGGATACCCAATTTCCTGAAACTAATTTTGGCACTTCTGGCAAAAATAGGACTCATTCGCCCAGAATGGTGAATCAGTCCCAGTGAGAATTTATGGTGTCTTTTGCAAGTGTTCAAAGCCTCATTTCACCCTCTTCCAACTTCCAAGTACATATCGCCAATTAGGTTATTTTTTGTTACAATTTGTTTACATTTCTAGTCAAATAGTTTGAATACACATTGTGTTTTCCAACATTTTTACATTAGATTAGAATTGCATTCCTTATTCTGCATTTTCATTAGGTTTTCAAAATTTAAATACATCCACAGACACATACTTCATACCCCTTTTTCCATTTCTTCTAATGAGAACATAAGCATTTTTGGCCCACCTTTCTCCTTCTAGGTGAAAAACCCTAGGAGTGATGGAAAGCAAGTAGGTGCCAAAAATCTATGTTTCATTATGTATGCATAAATGATAAATTAATACAACCTAATATTATACTCATATTTTAAAATGATATGCCTCAAATTTTAGAAGATTTTAAAGTGCACATCACACCATGTTCACCAAAATTTTATATTGGAAAAAGGGATATAGATCCTTAATCACACTTCTTCCAAAATGGCAATGGGGAAATGGTGTAGGAGCACCTTGTGCATTGTACATACGTCCAATTGGAAATAATGTAAAATTTCGATTTTCTTCATGAAATGCATGTAAAAAGGTCATTGAGTTACCATTAGGTCTCTAGGAGGTCAATTAAGTCATTTTGCAAAAAATGTCATTTTGTTGCACAAATGCAAAATTGCTAATTGCAAAATTGTAAGAAGATGAAGGGCCATGTTGATTAGGAAGGTTTTTGGTCATTGGAAGTTGAAGGGGTATTTTTTTTAACTATTGGAAACATCTTTAAAAGCATTGTAAGGGTGAGCAAAGCACAATACCTTTTGTATTTGAAAACAAATTTTGTAATAAAAGTAGTCTAATATATTGTCTAGTAGTGTTTTCTCTCTTATTTCTAGCCTTGTACGGACTATATAGTACTTCTTAGGCTATATTTTTTTATTTGATCTTATATAGTAAGGTGTTAGCTCCCTTTTTGTAAGAGATTTGATGTATTTTCATTAAGTTTAAAGGGTTTGAGAGAATTTTATAGTACGTGGTCTGAAAACCCCAATTTAAGGGTTTTGAGAGTCTAGAAGGGTTTTAATGATCATTCCACCAATGTAGGATTAGGAGGTCAATGGAACAGGTTAATATAGGGTTTTTTAGTGTTGTGTGTGTGTAGATGTAGGGGAAGTGAAAATATTGAGCTATTGTTGTTGCCCTCATAGAATTTATTGTGTTTTTCCATGAAAATTGAAGGCTTCAAGGTAGAATCTAATGGAAATGAATTCAAGGAGGTTGGTAAATGGTTCCTAGAGCTTTTGAAGACTTATTCCAACATGTTTGTAGCAATGGAAAAGTTTCTTGAGGTTTAGAAAGCATACTTTCATTACACCCTCATTTGGTTGAGCATAGTGAAGTCTAAATCAAGGGTTTGAGTTTTTGTTGCCTTTAGAAAGGTTTGAGTGACCAAGAGATTATTGATTTTGTAGTTTTATACCCTAATAAATTATTTTTTACAATTATTTAAGGTTGTGGAGTTGCTTTGATGATACTTACTTTGTAAATTTGACCTAATTGGTGCAACTTATTGCAGGACAGTCAATTTTGTTGTTATACTTTCCAAAACAAGTACACCTGCTCTTGAAGTATGTTAATGTATGCTATAATGGGTCCTTGAAAATGTATTGTTTCAATGGAGATTCAATTAGGGTCAAAAGTTATACCCGATTTGGCTATTGTGGAATACTACTAGCATTTTGGTGTCTTAGGTGTGAAAGTTGAAAGAGTTTATGCATCAGAGTTTTTTTAGAGTGTTTTTGCTTTGATTAAATTAAAATAAAGAGGGTTAAGTTGAACTTGGGCCTGATAAAATTTTAGAGGCAAGATTTGATGAATTGGTGTCTTTTTTCCTTGTGGAAACAAGTTTCAAAAATGTGTATTTTGGTGAATGTTCAATTGATCTTTTCAAGTTTGTGTTTAGGGTCTTTAGAACCCTTGAATTTTAGTAGATGCTCTGCATCAATTGGTATCAGAGTTGGTTGATCTAGTGGTTTGTTGAGTTGTTGGTTGCAGGTGCTTAATCCACCTTTAAGCTACAAGAAAGAGTTGTGTGAAAGTGTGTTGGTTACAAAAAAGAATGAGGTTTGTGTTCACTGTCCTCCAACAAAGATTAAGCTAAGGAGAAGATGCAAAGAGAGTGACACCACTAAGAGGAAGAGTGGTAGGTGCATCTTCCAAGATCTATTGTTCGGTAAGATGGATGGTATGTTAAGTTTTTGTGGTGAAGCAGTGAGGGAGGTGGATATCTATCTAAGAAGCATTCGAAGAGTTTGTAGCCATTGCAAGAGTTGAAGATGAAAGTCAGTTTGAAGAAAATTGGAAAAGATAATGAGAAGTAGTTTTAAAGAAGGTCAAAGGTGAATTGTTGGGAATGAGGAAATATTTCTTAGAAAATAAATATGAAAGGACAATCATGTGTCCTTTAATTGAGAAAGGGTTAAAGGGAAGTTAAGTATTGCTAGAATAGTGGTTTGGAATCTAAGAATACAGATGTTATTGGGCAGAGAACTTGAAGAAAACATGAAGATAGAAGGTGGAATGGAACAAAGTGGAAGACAAGGCCAAAGGAGTGAGTTTGAGTATACAAGAAGAGGAAAAGAGTGGATAGTTAAAGATAAAGTCGGTAGAAGATTGATGCAGGTGTCAAGGAAAGTTCTACATCAACTTTAGAGGGTGGAAAGGTCTGAGAATATACAAGGACTGTTTGCAAAGGTGAAGGAACATTCAAAAGGTAACAAGTTCAGATATGCAAGGAATGATTCAAAATTGCATTATTTGGTATAGTGGAAAGAATCACCACATGGAGTATTTGAGGGTCAAAGGAAAGTTGAGAAGAAGAATGGTCTACAGTAATACATTTCCAAAGGGACTTGGAAACTTTTTAGGCTGGTTGTTTGGTGCAGGATCACCTTGTGCATTGTATGCCTCCAATTGGAAATAATGTAAAATTTGGATTTTCTTCATAAAATGCATGTAAAAAGATCGTTGAGTCACCATTAGGTCTCTAGGAGGTCAATTAAGTCAATTTGCAGAAAACGTCATTTTGTTGCAAAAATGAAAAAATGCTAATTGAAAAATTGTAAGAAGATGAAGGGTCATGTTGATTAGGAAGGTTGTTGGTTGTTGGAAGTTGAAGGGGTGGTTGTTTTAACTATTGGAAACATCTTTAAAATCATTGTAAGGGTGAGCAAAGCACAATACCTTTTGTATTTGAAAAAAAAATTGTAATAAAAGTACTCTAATTTGTTGTAGTAGTGTTTTCTCTCTTATTTCTAGCCTTGTACAGATTGTACAATACTTCTTAGGATATATTTTTTTATTTGATCTTATAGAGTAAGGTGTTAGCTCCCTTTTGTAAGAGATTTGAAGTCTTCATTAGGTTTAAAGGGTTTGAGAGCATTTTTACAGTAAGTGGTCTGAAAACCCCAATTTAAGGGTTTTGAGAGTCTAGAAGGGTTTTAATGACCATTCCACTGATTTAGGCTTAGAAGGTTAGTGGAATGGGTTAATATAGGGTTTTTGTTTAGTGTTGTGTATGTGTGCAGATGTAGGGGAAGTGAAAATACTGAGCTATTGTTGCTGCCCTCATAGAATTTATTGTGCTTTTCCATGAAAATTGAAGGCTCCAAGGTAGAATCTTATGGAAATGCATTCAAGGAGGTTGGGAAATAGTTCCTAGAGCTCGTTCGTACTTATGCAAACATGTTTGTATCAGTAGAAAAGTGTCTTGAAGTTTGGAAAGCATACTTTCAATAAACCCTCATTTGGTTGAGCATAGTGAAATCTAAATCAAGGGTTTGAGTGACCAAGAGATTGTTGATTTTGTAGTTTTATACCCTAATAAAGGACTATTTATAGTTATTTAAGGTTGTGGAGTTGATTTGATGATACTTGCTTTGTAAATTTGACCTAATTGGTGCAACTTATTGCAAGATAGTCAATTTTGTTGTTATACTTTCCAAAACAAGTACAACTGATCTTGAAGTATGTTAATTTATGCTATAATGGGTCCTTGAAAATGTATTGTTTCAATAGAGATTCAATTAGGGTCAAAATTTATACCTGATTTGGCTATTGTGGAATACTACTAGCATTTTGGTGTCTTAGGTGTGAAAGTTGAAAGAGTTGATGAATTAGAGTTTTTTGAGAGTTTTTTTTCTTTGATTTTGTCAAAATAAAGAGGGCTAAGATGAACTTGGGCCTGGTAAAAGTTTAGAGGAAAGATTTGATGAATTGGTGTCTTTTTGCCTTATGGAAACAAGTTTCAAAAAAGTGTATTTTAGTGATTACTCAATTGATCTTTTCAAGTTTGTGCTTAGGGTCTTTAGAACCCTTGAAGTTCAGTAGATGCTTTGCATCAAGAAAGGATTAAAAGTGATATCAATACCCACTTGGCTACAAATCTCAATAGAAGAGCCAAAATGGTGGATCAAGTTTTTAATAATTTGTGAGGAGATGATGTTGATATGATTAATTGACTATTAATTGACTGAATTTGATGATGCAATGATGTTCCTAGGTTATTTAAGAAAATGCAGCAAACTATTGAGATTTCTAGAAAATGCATAATAGGTAAATGAAAATAGAGTTCAAAATAGTAGAGGGTAGACACAAAAGAACCTAACATATAAATTTGGGCCTAAAATAGATAGATAGAGGCATTGGATGCCCTAGGGGTGATCCCACAATATTGGTTTACAATTTTTGGCCAAACTAGACACTGAAATATTTTTTTCTAACTAAATCTTCACTTTCAGGCACCTATAGTTGCTAAACCGTGAGGAATTTGAAGATGATGCAAACTAGTGATTTGTGAAATTTTGTCTGTAGATTCTAAATATATTTTTTTCAAAAAAAATGGAATTAGATTGCACTTCTTTTTCCATCTCCTTCGAAAACTAATTTTTTTAGTAAACAACATTTTTAAGGAGTGACGCTCACCGTATAATGCATAACTTTTTTTGCATGAAGGATAAAATTCTATTTTTTTTAATTTAGATTTGTAACTAAGATATTTAGTGCTTCCAATTAGTTTGATAGTTTTTTATTGAATATTTTTCCCTTAATCAATTTTTGAAGTCAAACAAATTACAACTCAGACATAGGCAAACCGTATAACACTTAACTTTTTTTGTATGTATCAAAATTCAAAACAAAAATTTGTTGGATCAAGGACTTCAATATCTAGTGCACTCATATTTTTTTTAAAAAAAATTGATACTCTTCTATTTTTCCACATGTGTAGAATAGAGAGCTTGATTTTCAATGAAAAACCTATGTTTAATAAAACTATAAAAAAAAAACATAATAAAACCAAAACATATTAAAATTATATTCATCGGATAGCTTATTCTGAGGACTATCATCATCCAGTTGGGTCTAAATGAAGTATCCTCCATTTTTATCCTCAACTTGAGCTTCAAAGCATAAAATTTTGGACTTTCTTGGTGTCAGAGGGTGGGAAGGTGGGAAAAGGGGGGTTCGGGTGAACCAAGGGGGTTCGAGAGGACCCCTTTCAAAAAATATGTTCTTTGTGTTTTTTGGCAGGAATGATGGGACCTTGCATTTAACTGGTTTGCTCGAACCCGAGTTCATTCAAACCCTTTTTTGGTTCACTCGAACCAAAGGGTTCATTTGAACCCCAAAAACCAAATTTTTTTGCATGGGGTCATTTTTTGCAACTTTTCCTTCCTCACTCGAATTGTAAACCACTTTTGTGGGTTTACCCCTAGACTAGGTAACAACTACTCAAGATCTAATTTCTCTCTCTTTTTTCTCATGATCTATGTGCTCAAGTCTATTTTGGACATACTACGAAACTTTTTCTATCACTAATAAAATCCACTTTCCTTGATTTGATGAATTTTAGGGCTTTAATGCATGAATGAGAAATTAGGTCTTCAATCTTCCTCCAATTCACTTCATATTTGTAAAGTGCACACATGAAAGATGGGAAGGGTTGTGCTATATAGGGGCTTGCCTAAGTCAAACTCCATTTGGTATTTCTACCTCCACAATGACTATGATGATGTAAAAAGAGAGCTTAGTCTTAGTTGGGCAGATGATAAATGATAAATAAGTGATAAATTAACAATTTCTATAACTTACCACTTATATCTACATTCCTTGATGGACTGAAGCCATGTACTCATCACCTTCAAGGAGAAATTGATGCTTGAATTGAATTCCTACAAGTGTTAGTACTAAAACACAAATGAACATAAAAAATGAACAAAATCACATGAAAATATGATGGTTGGCTAACACGATGCTTGAATAAAATAAATGTTTCTATAATTTTGCTAATTCTACTCTTGATTTCTCAATTGCTCAATTATTTTCCTTAGGATTTTCAATTCAAAAATTGCTAGGATAAAATCATGAAAATGATTTGTATTTATATGAAATTCTTTAATTTCTTGAAAAATAAAATACCGATAATCAACAAATGATTTTATATTTTTAAATATTAAAATGTTGACACCAAGATATTTAAATTTTAGCCAAAATGGACTAGACAAGGGCATTGGATTCCCTAGTCTAGACCCATCCTTTTTGTGGCCTTAAACATCTGTATTAACTATTAATTTTTTATTTTCAATCTCATCTTTTAATTTTATAACGATATGTATAAAACAAGTAGATTAAATGCATAATTAGATCCAAGCATATAGGGGAGAGCTAAACCTAGTGTGAAATTATCAAGGGTGACAATTTTTTATGCCACAAATTGATTCATTTCCTCCTTCAAATGAAAGAAAGGTGGGTAAAATAGATGAATATACAAAAATGACATTAGATCCCCCATCCATAGAAGATCATCAAAAAGTAGTTAACTTAGTTGAAATTTTAAACCGATAATTGGTTATCAAACCTCTAATTACTGGACCTCCCTCTAAACCTTCTCTCATTATAGGACCTCCAAAACCTCCTAGTGATATCCTAAACTTTGAAAAATAAAACTCACTTAAAGTAATCATGTACACCAAGATGTTTTGCAGCAACTAAGTTATCATGTGGTTCCTCACACATAAAACACTCAAAATAATAAACAACCAAAGAAAACACAAACATCCATTCTATTTCCTCAACCATATCTTCCTACTACACCTTGTCTTCCTCAGCATAGTGGCAAAGATTATGATCTTTTTGAGAAAAATAATACTCTAGCCAAGATCTCTCTTTGGGACTTAGTTTGAAAACTTCACCTAAATACCATAGGATGCTCCAAAAGGCTTTGCAAAATTTTAACACCTTACCTTCTATTAAACCAAATTATGTAGCAGCCTGTTATATGGTATGAATACAATAAACCTATATATTGTTTTCCATAAAAATGAGTTACCCCCTCCTGAGATTCAAAAACAACATGAGGTTCTAATGATATTTTTGGTCATTAATAAAACTAGAGTTAGATGTTATCTTATTGAAATGGATCATGTCTTAATGTTTGTAGCATTGATCTTCTAGATAAGTTTGGTGTGGATATGAATCTCATAAAACTTGATAATCTTTCTATCCATGGCGTCAACAGTGTTGGTAGGAAGCCATTGGGGATAATCACACTACCTATTAAGGTAGGACATATGACTTTTCCTACCCTTATCCATGTCATGCCACAACCAATTTCATATAATATTCATCTTGGTAGACCACAAATTCATGCCATGAGGGGAGTCCCATCTACTCTTCACTGCAAGATGAAATATGAATATAATAACAAGGTACATATGGTTAAAGTAGCTATAAAAATTTATAATTTAAAATTTGAAGCCAAGCATAACACTTACAACTTTCTTAGTAATTTTATTCCATCATCAAAGTTTGAGCCATTTCCTTCTGATGATAATGATACCATGAATGATTATGAGTTGTATTCATTAGATTTTACACCCACTTTCAGTGGGGAGTTTTTATATCTCACCATCAAAGCCTGAAGATTCAAAGGTTGTTTCATTAGCATCAAGGAAATTTAGTTCAAATAATGATCAAAATATTGCTTTATATTCAAGTACATGTTTTGGTGATGATTGGGGCTCATTAGATTTTACACCTTCCTTTGTGGGAGAGTACAAAATATCACAATCTCAACCTAAGGAGTCTTGAGTTTCATTTTCTCAATCTTTTTCTACATCAACAAATCCAAAAACATCATCCCATGGAAATGATGGGGGGTCTTTATCTTTCATTCCTTGTGTGTTGGAAATGTCTAATATTAACATTTCAACACCTAAAAAAGATTCACATTCTTGAAAAAGAATCAATTACTCTCATAATATTTTAGAAAATACTCCTCCAAGTTAGAAGGTGTTATGGGCTTGGATTTAAAATTCTTTTCAAAAGTGGATATAATGAAAAAATGAAACAAGGAGTTTAGGATCATGGAACTCTACACTGTACCTTGCAAAAAGAGGTTCAGGGTTCCAATATTCTCCATCATATACATCTCATTCTCCATCATTGACTATATTAATAACATCTTATGGTAAGAGAGCTAACTTTTATTTATAAGAGAAAGGATTGTCTCCTACTCCTTATCATTTGTTAGAACAAAAGCATATTTTTTAGAGGTTTCTCAAAGCCCACTAAATTACTCTTCCTCCTCCAACGCTTAAGAAATTTTATAAAAAATATTTCTTTTGTGCATATCATCAAGTGTGTGGTCATTCTACCAATGAATGCCAGGCATTGGGTAATAAAATACCACTCATTGATTGTGGTGCTCTTCAATGTTGTGATGCTCCTAAGCATTCTAAATGATAGTCTTTATTCTATGGTGTTTCTTCTCACTATGTGGCATTTGTAGCTCCATTTGTTTTCTCATTTCCATTCATGGTGGTACAATCTTGTGTGCAACCATATTTCATCTATGGTAGAAACATGATAGTCTATTATATGGTTTTCTTTGCCTTTACACTTGGGGGAAAGGATAACTAGTTTTGGGAGGTTTGTATTCTTTTCAAGGATCCCCTCTTCCCCTTCTTTTGGACTTAAAATATCAACATAGCAAGTATATTGACATTTTAATGGAGGCATATCACCCTATCCATTTCATTAATGTCTTGTGAATTTTGACTTATTGCCATACCCCCTTGGTGGTGGTGTTGTTTATAACACCCCCTGAGGCATGGTTATCAATTTTTCCCTTGTGATATAAGCATTGATTCGTCCCCCATGACGTTAAAATTTTATACGCTCCCTGAGGCATGATTGGAAAAATAGTCCATGGATTTAGCATAACAAAGCTTGTTGGTATATGAACTATATTATTTTTAAATGGCCACCTAGCATAACACAACTTGCTAGCCTATGGATCTATGTAGCTCATGAGTGATCTCTAGCATAATGCAATTACTTGTTGATCCTTATATTAGAGAACCATTTTTTTTAACACCATATATATTGGATGATGTTTGGTATTTTAGTCATTTAAGACTGAGATCTCTTTACCTTACTGAATAGAATCCTTTTTAGTGTACTAACCTTTTGTTTATGTCTTATTTTTATTTTTATTGTTTTTGTTGTGTTGATTATGTTTTTTCCTTGTGTCTCTTGCATGTTTGCTTCATGTATTTGGTGTATTTTCTTTGTGTATTCCACATTTTTTCTTTGTTTATTCTTTGTATGCAATGTGTTTTCTTTATGTATGCTTTGTGTATTCTTTTAAGTGTACTTCATTTATTTTTCATTGAGTACTTTATGTATGATTGAATCTTTCCTTATCTTGTGTACATTTTTCTCCTAGCATTGTAGACTGATGAGATCCTAATTTGGGGCTTTCACACCCCTCAACTTATTTCCATCTTATCTCTTCAACATTTTGATATGGATATTTATTCCTTTAGTGTGAGTATGAATGTAAGATCATAATATCACTAAAGTGGGGGCTAAATGTAGCATCATAAATTTTCACCCCTAATAGTTTTACACTACTTCGACACTCTATTTTTCCTACAACATTAATTATAATAATAATTTATTCATTTTGGGGCTAGATTAATAAAATATTTTAAATTCTTGATGTCCCAACATATTTGATAAAAAATCACCCAATCAAGGGTGCGGGGTGCCCTTTACCTTAAATGTGTCTTAATTCAAATTTAAACTTTGGTGCCAGTATTTGGTGGTTTAAAAAGATCCCAGGTTAGCCTATATTCAAAAATATCAATTGGGATGCATATATAAACAAGTTATATTCTCATTTCAAAATTAGAGATGAGATCAGAATGAACAAGGATCTATCATGATCAAATTGTGAAGATGCATTGTGTTTTCCTCTACATGTTATTTACAACAATCTATTGTATTTTCTAAACTAACCTCTTGTAGACATATCAAGAAATTGAGGCATCTGTAAATCAACATTTGTGGCAACTTGTGGTGTGGCATCACTTCATCAAGGATTTCATACCAAATGTAACATTGTCATTTATCATTTATCATTTCAGTCAAGGGTGTGTGTGCAAGAAGTTGAGTCCATTTTTTGGCCAAAAAGTGGAAGTGTTTTCCCTGATTTTCAAAATTTCTCACATTTGACCTTAAAATTTGAAGCACTTAGAGATGAAATATTTAAAAAAGTCACTAGTCATAAAATGTAGTACTTGGAGTCTAGTTTCCAAATATGTAATTTATTTCAATACGGTCCAGATGATAAAATTTGGTTTTCAATGGGCATTTCTAAAAACCACAGTTTAAAATCATTTTTTTTAACCATACCATGCACATGTACGTCATCCATATTTTGACCTAAACAATCATATTTTCTAAATCCTTTTGGGAAAAGATTCATAATTCACTAAAGCACATTTTTCGATTTTTTTTGTAATTTTTTATTTTATTTTATTTTTTTGGTTAAATTTGTATCGGCCATATTTGTTGTTTTTAAAAATCATCGTGTACGTCATGCATAAGATGACCTAAACTTATCATTTTTGAATTTACTTTTCAAATTGAAAAGAATTTTCTGAAGTACATTTTGGTGCAATTCATTTTACAAAAAAATATCTTAATAAAAAGTTATTAAAATACTAAAAAACCCTGATAATTCAAGTTTATGGACCAGTTTCATTATAAATTAATTTAAAAATAGAAAAAAAATCAAATTGTAAAAAAAATACATATTTGGAATTTGCACTGTCTCATCTATAATGGGTTTTACTTTCGTAAAAAAATTCTGCAAAATAGGTCTTCAAACACATGTCCAAAGTCACTATTTTCATGTGACATTAACATGACCTTCAAGTTGCAAGTCAAACCAGGTCCAAAGCTTAGGTTTGGGTCCCCAAGCCATTTCCCGAACCAAAAAACAAGCCAAAAACCTGACTAAAAATTCATATTTTAAAAAACGAGATCCTATTTCATAAAATAAAAAAATAAAAAAAATAAAATTATTGTTCTACAAAATGGGATCCCGTTTTGAAAATTGCCAAAACGGAAAGTTTCCAAAAATGGAAAGTTTTCAAAACGAGATCCCATTTTGAAAACTTCCCAAAATGGAAATTTTCAAAACTAAAAGTTTCAAAATAGAAAAATTTCAAAATAGGATCCCATTTTGAAATTTTCCATTTTGAAATTTCTTTGGAAAATTTTCAAAACGGGATCCTATTTTGAAAATTTTTTTAGAATGGGATCCTGTATTTAAAAAAAACGGGATCTCATTTTTTACAAGCCAATTTCATTTTTTTTACCTAAGATAAAAACTTCCACGTTTCATGGACTCATCTTGCATTTTCCCTCAATTATTATCATTTTGGTCTTGCTCTTACCTTGGGTATGCATCCTTGATCATCATCATTTTTTGTAAGTGGAGGTAGAAATACAAAATGGGGTTTGACTTAGGAAAGATCCTATACAACACAACCTTTCCCCCTCTTTTCATGTATACAGGTTAGATTTGAAAGTTTCATCAAATGACAATCACAGGAAACACAAAGCAGATTGCAACCTACATTTCAGAGTTTTTAAATTTTAAGAGAAAGCATCTAAGGTCTAGGTTTCCTTGCACCTATGTCCTTGCAACTTAGCTTTTTCTTTCAGTCATAGGTTCCTCTCTATCACCATTTCTCAGATCTAGGTTTGTTCTATTAGTTGCTATTTTCTTTTGTGTGGTAAAATGCATTTTCAAATATAGGTTTATATGTCAAATAGGCTTGTTGAAACACACATAAAATTTATCATAGATCTTCAACACAATAAGGACCAAAACCCTAGGAGATTGGCTCTTGATTGTGGCAGCCAGATAATCATCAACTCTAATTGGTTTTGTGTTCAAATGTGGAACCAAAGTGAAAAGAAGCTAATCCTATTTGAATCTTTTAAAAAACTCCACACTAGATGAAAAATTTCTTGAAACTCCACTATTACTAGCTTTATCTCATTGATGTGAAGATAATTCTTGTGCTCTCCAATCTCATAGACATGTGGTAGTAGCTTTTACAATAGGTAGTGAAGTCTCCTTTATCTCTAACAAAAATTTTGTGAGGTGATGTTGATCTATGTTTTTCTCCTACTTTATCTTATTGTTCTTACTATTAATGTATCCATTAGTGATATTATTTTTTGCATTAATGTATAATTCACTTGTTAATTTATAATGATTTTTGTATTATATTAAATAGCACAATAATTTCCTTTATATTACATTCCTACATTTATATATTATTACAAAAATTAGGCAATACCAAACTATCTTGGTTTTACTTGAAAGAAAACCTGCAAGCAATCACAACAACATTTTATTTTCTAGTTGTTTAAGCTATTGGTGTTATTAGAGGATAATTTTTAGTCAGTAGTGGATTTGGAGGAAACTTTCTAGATCTCCTTTTCCTTTATTATTTCTCCATCATTTTATCAATCTATCTTTAATAGAATAGCTTATTTTTTCTAGTATTATATTATCTATATTGCTATCAGTCTATTGTTTTTCTTTTGGTTTTATTTATGGTGTTTAGGAACACTTTTTAAGACATTTAAACTTCTTCTTTTTTGGGTACAAGAATACAACATGTCACATAAATGTTTATGCTAAGCACTAGAATCCAAACTAGCTAGCTATACATTTTGGTGTTAGGTTCCTTTTTCTCATTTCTTTTGAGTGTTATTTCATATTTCTATTTCTATCACCTATTTCTTAGCAATTGGGTAAACCCACAAAATTGGTTTACAATTCCAATGAGGAAGGAAAAGTTGCCAAAAATGCCCCCATGCAAAAAAAAATTGGTTTTTGGGGGTTCGAACAAACATCTGGTTCGAGCAAACCCAAAGGGGGTTCGCTAAAACCCCCCTTCGAGTGAACCCATTAAATGTTGGGTCCCACATTTCTCGGGAAAAAAAAAAGGAAAGGGTTGTGGAAAGGGGGTTTGAGCGAACCTCCAAGGGGGGTTTGCTCAAACCAGTGTTCGCTCGAACCCCCCTTTTCCCCCCTTCTCCCCCTCTGGCACCAAGAAACTCCATAATTTTTCCCTTCGAATCTCAAGTTGTGGATGAAAATGGAGGAGACTTCACAGACCCAACTAGATGATGGTAGTCCTCAAAATAAGCTATCCAATGAATATAATTCTAAAATATTTTGGTTTTATTATGTATTTGTTTTTTTAGTTTGATTAAACATAGGTTTTTCACCGAAAATCAAGCTCTTTGTTCTGCACATGTGGAAAAATAGTAAATTATCAAAAAAAAAATGAAAAATATCAATGCACTAGATATTGAAGTCCTTGATCCAACAAAAAAAATGAATTTCGATACATACAAAAAAATTTATGTCGTATATAGTCTACCTATGTCTGAATTGTTTGGTTTGACTTCGAAACTTGATTAAGGAAAAAATATTCAATAAAATACTATGAAACCAATTGGAAGAACTATATATCATAGTTACAAATCTAAATTCAAAAAAAATATAATTTTATCCTTGATGGAAAAAAAGTTATGTTGTATATGGTGAGTGTCACTCCTTAAAAATGGTGTTTACTGAAAAAAACTAGTTTTTGAAGGAGATAGAAAAAAAAGTGCAATATGATTCCAAAAATTTTGAAAAAAATATATTTATAATCTATAGACAAAATTTCACAAATCACTATTTTTCATCATCTTCAAATTCCTCACGGTTCAGCCGCTATAGGTACCCAAAAGTGAAGATTTAGTTAGAAAAAATCAGTTCAATGTCCAGTTTGGCCAAAAATTGTCAACCAGTATTGTGGGATCACCCAATTATCAATTTTTTTATTAATCCTATAAACAATATCTATTTCCAATTAGAACACTTATGGGTTAATTAGTTAACCTCTTCTAAAATAACGATAAATTATTTTATGCCAATAGTGGCATGGTGTGATGGTTAAGTTGTGTTTTTTTTCTTGCCATCAAGATTCAAACCCCATTAGAGTGTAGTTGTTGAGTGTTTACATTGGGGATGAGGTCCCCAATTTGTGACCTCATCAATTCATAGCTCTAGATTAAAAGTGTTTCCCCTCTTAATAAAAAAATATAGTAGATTATTTTATACAAATGTAGAGATACCTACTTAACCTAAGTGTAGAATCATTGAAATCACTTTCAAGGAAAGTTGGTCTTTCTTTGGTAAATTCAAATTTCAATCTCTACATTTTTAAAGCTAGAAATATTATTCTAGCGGTTTTCAAATACCCTTGTAAATTTTACTATTATTAGCTAAGATAAAATACCTATAAAGTGTCTAACAAAGTGAGGAGTGTCTGAATCCAACACACAAGCCTTAAATAACCTTTGTATCTGATTGTGAGCTACCACACACCTTAAAGTATTTTATAATGTATCCCATTTATTTTTTGAAACGCAATTATAGGTAACTTTCAAATATTTATAATTTGTAATGTAGTGATAAGAAGTTCTAGCCTTAAGAAATTATTCACATCATACCTTGAATATGACATATTGTGTTATGCAAAGAGTTTACCCTCTATAATTGGTTCTCTAAAATATTGGACTAATACTATTTACAAATGAGATTAATATAATTACATTCTCATAGACTATACATTCCTTAGAGACTTACCATTTGATGACCATGTCACTACCCACTTTTCCTTTTTTAGAGTTGGATAATTTACCACCATTAATATGTTCCCTCTAGCATTGTAAAATCTATTTTTAGATTTGGATAATATCACCACTGGTCAATATCTTACCTCTATCATTGTCAAATCTATCTTACCTAGATAGAGTAATCATTTCAAGCAATATAATGGTTAGTGGGTTTTCCTTCAAACAATAAGATTTTTATCAAATGGATATAATGGTTTAGATCTAATACGCCATAATAATGTAAATATTATTTTTTTTGGCGAAAGTGGCAAGCCACTATAATATATTATAAATATTAAATAAGATATTACAAAATATGGTTTTGGGGAGCATACCGGTAGGAAAGAACCAGTAAAAAAACCTTCGGTTATATCTCTGATCATGTAAAGATGACATACTTGCAAAATCCAATTTTATCATGTGTACAAAATATGTTGATAATTCAAAATTCAGCATTTTCCCTAACTAATCCCGTATAGACTCTTCTGGAAAGATTAGTAAACCCTAACCAGCCTCTTCTATGATCAGAACTAACTATAATCTTACCCCAAAATGTTCATTTTCAATACCTTTACAAAGACCATAAATTAATGCATTTAGCCCCTTTACAAAACTCAAAAAACCCTATATATGAAATACAAAAAACCCACAATAAAAAAATTATGCTTTCCCATTTGCTGAATTTTCATCAATTCCCTCTATCTATTGTAAATCTCTTTCAAAGACTCTTTGTCCATCATTTTGAAATCCCTGAAACTTCAAACGTGAAGGCATACGAGATGACACTCTTGCATTAGTAGTAGTGGAAGACACTTGCAGATGATTCGCAAATTGTTCCTAAGCATTTTGACCACAGTCTAAGATTCAAACTAGTGAATTTACCCTCAACTGCAAATCCAATTGTAAGCTTTGACTAACAGGATGTGAGATATATGCTCGAAGAAAATCCAAAGCATAGAATTTATCCATAATCTCCAATTCCATTAGCGAACACACATTCCTCTAGTTCTTTCTTAGGGATCGCAGCAGAACATTCGCATTATTGTGTTGGAGAGCAAGTCTAGTGGTGTCAAAGATCTCCTCAAAACCCTGACACCTTTGCACTAATTTTCTAGGAAATAGACCACTGATAAACCCATCTCCACTGTAAAAGTTGTATTATTGAACTGCTCAAAGAATGGCGTTATCTCATCGGAATTGAAACCTATTGTATTTCCTAGCAAGTTCCTCAATTTCACTCAAGGACTGAATTAAGTCCAATGCATTGGAAAGGAATATAGATATCACCTGAGATGGAAAGAGGAGGCAACAAGCTTGTGGACTAGTAACTTCAATACCAAGGATAATTTGAATGCATTCCTCCACCCTTGCACAATCAATCCTAAACATTATTTTCAAAACATCTTGTGTGATATAATCTTCAATGGGATTTTCCCACAACTTGACTGGAAAATACACTCTATAGTTCCAAGGACGGAGCACCATTTCGCTATTGCTTCAACAGAGAATTACAACTGTTATTTTAATGTAGATGACTATGCTACCAACCACCTACTACCTACATAACTATTTTGCAAAGAATAATCTAGAAACCACCTTTTTAAAACTAACATATGGCTATAGAGTGATATGTTATCATTATGAATAAAGGTGTGAGGGACTGAGTAATTAAAACATCGTGCACCCTTAAATTCTCATACGTGCAGAATGAAAGCCGAAATGTTTAGAGGCGATGTTTTCATATCAAAACATAATTAAACTGTACATGTATGATGCCAACATCTTAAGGAGAATAACAAGAATGAAGTGATATGACCAAGGTGGAATATTTGGTCAGATGCCAACATCATCAGGTGGTATGTAGTTGTCCTTTTTAAGGCTAATGGAAACACCCATGTGAGATAACGATCCATCATTGTTGCATATGCTCTCTAACATGTGCTTTAATTCAAATTCACTATAAATTGTCCACGGTGGATGTGTTGATGTTAACAATAATTTGATTTAGATGAGTAGATTACATGTTCTTAAGAAGAATTAGCTTTTCATAATGAAATGTAATCAGCTTCTATTACATTTCTTAATTCTACTAGCTCCTGAATACTAGAGAAATCATAATTGTTGTTACTATCTTGTATATAAAAGATCTCCTTTTTATCACATCCTAGATTAGCGAGGTGATCTACTAAAACATTACCTTCTTTGTAAGTATGAGAAATCTAGAAATCTTCAAATTCATCTATAAGTTTCCAAACAATCTACAAAACATATATCAAGGCCCAATTAAAACATGATCTTTCTTTATAGGCACTTACTATTATTAACGAGTCACCTTCAATGTGTATTACTTTGATTTGCAATTGCTTTGCAAGAAGCAACCCATAAAGAAGAGATAGTGATTTTTCCATATTATTCATCCCAGGCGGTAAGGATATTGATCTAACTACTTTGAGAAATCCTTTTTCATCCCTGATGCAAAAGCTTGCTCCCAAAACTCTAGGATTACCTCTAGATGCCCCATCAAAGTTCAGTTTTAAGAAACCTTGAGATGGAGGTGACCATTTAATTGAGATTCTATCGATCTTTGTATTATGCAGTTGTTTCAAACTTCCTTTGAAGGGAAGAGTTATATGCTTCCAATTCTATAGAATGATATTATCCTAGGCTGAAAACATTGATCCAACATTTTTATGATTTTGAACCCAAGAATTGATTGCCTCTGAGATAGATTTTTCAATCAAAGCATGAATAAAATGCATAGAGGTGGTAGATTTTCTAAATATTCATTTATTTATTTCCCACCAAATGGCCCATACTACCATTGTTGGGATAGTCTGCCAAATACATGCAAAGAATGAAGTTTTGTAAAGCATAGGCCAAGCATAAAAAAGATTCCAAATTGTGTTTGGAAGGGGCATATTATAATTCATTTTCCCCAAGACGAACAACCAACAATATTGTGCAAAGGAACATTACAGAAACAAGTGATCATGATTTTCAAAATTTTGATCACACAACACACACTTGAAAGGCTCTGCAATACCTAATTTAACTAGTCGACCACTTCTCAACGCTCTCTTTCTCATCACTAACCATGCAAAACTACCTACTTTTGGAAGAATAGAACTATTCCAACAAAAGGAGAATACTCTTTGAGACTGAATAGAGTCACCCCTGTTGATAATTCATTTATAACCCTATTTTACTTAATAAGATCCATATTTTGATGGTGCCCATATTACTCAATCAGGTTTACCTATTATGAATACTGCTTTACTCTCTAGAATTTTTGACAATAACTCTTTTTTCTCTTGTGATATCTATAGAGAGGAAAAATCTTTCCATATTTCCCTCCCTGATGAGGGTTCAATAGAACTAACATAATCTATTAATTTTGTTCCCCATGTCTGAGATATAGTTGGAATGGTTGATTGTAGATCGTGATTATTACTCAATGGGGATGTTCGTTCCAGGAATCACTCCAAAATTTAACTGTTTCTCCTTTATTGACCTCCCAAGAGATACATGATGTTACTACTAAGTTCCTACATGAGAGCATAAAATTTCATATTGTCGAGCCTTCAGGTGGGTTAGAAACCGTGAAAATTCTCTTAGGGTCTTGGCTATCCAAGTTTTTAGCTCTCATCAAGGAACACCATTTGGATTATGACTTAGAATACATTTTCCATATTAATTTCCCCCCAAAGGCCTAATTGCATTTAGGTATTTCATGCAATCCCACTCCTCCTTTGTGTTTTTCTGAGACCATACTATCCAAAGAGACTAGTGGAATCTTTTTGGTATTATTCATGTTCCCTTTCCACAGAAAGCCTCTTATGATCTTTTGAATCTATTCAACTACTATGTTTGGAGCCCTTAACACTAAAATGAAGTAATTAAGTATTGTTGAAAGGACTGATTTTATGAGAAGAATTTTTCCTGAGAACGATAACCATCTAGCTTTCCAAACACAAACTCTTTGCTTAATTTTTTCAATGACTTTAACCCAATAAGATGGTTTATTAGACCCCATAAAAAAAGGAATACCTAAATACTTACAAGGTAATTCAGCTTCTTGAAATCCCAGAATTCTGATGATTTTCCTTTTTATCGCAGCTTTGGAGTTAAACACATATACTTTGGATTTTTGTGCATTTATCTTTTTCCCTAATACTAGTGAATACTTATCTAATACCTCCTTTATTTGTTTTTCCTCTGAGATAGATGCCTTCCCATATAATAGAGTGTCATCTGTAAATAAATTGTGGGTAGCTGAGAGATCTGTCTGCGAAATGAGGATTCCTTGACATAAGCCCAAGTAGAGTGTTTGTCCTTTATTGTCCTACTCAAAGCTTTTGCCATGATTATGAAAAGGAAAGGTGACAATGGATTCCCTTGCCTCACCCCTTGAGTTTCTTGAAGGAATCCACATGGAGAACCATTGATTATTATTGATAAATGTGGACCTAAAAGGCATGAAAGGATCCATTTGCACCATTTCTTTGAGAATCCAAATTTGTCTAGCAATTTAATCAGAAATTCCCAATCTACTCTATCATAAGCTTTCATCATATCCAATTTAACTATAAAAGATGACAAATGATTTGACTTGATAGAGTGTCGAACCTCATGTGCTACCAGCGCCCCTTCTGCAATTTCTCTTCCTAGAACAAAGCCTCCTTGTTCTGAAGATATGATTTTTGAGATAAAGGGTTGCAGTATTAAATATATTGCTTTTGTAAAAATATTATATATTGTGTCATAGAGTGATATAGGCCTAAAATCCACAAAAAATTTAAGTTCATTTACTTTTGAGAGTACCACTATATTTGTAGCATTGAAATGCTTTATCATTGTTCTTGATCTGCGTGATTCTTCAATGGCCATAAGGAGATCATGACCCACAAAATCCCAACATTTTTGGAAGAATAAAGCCATAAATCTGTCAGGACCTAGAGCCTTATCCGAAGACATTGAAAATACTACTCCCTTTAATTCTGATAATGTGAATGGTTTGAGCAAAGCTTCATTGTCATTTGGAGAAATGAGATTGGGAATTGCAGATAATAATTATTTCTCTTCCGTGGTAGCAAACTTTTGAGGAGCAAGGAGATTTTTGAAGAACTATACTCCCTCATTTTGGATCTCTTTTGCATTTTTTATTTGATTCCCTGAGCTTGCTTCCTATATTGAAAAAATAGTTTTAGAAACTCTTTTTTTTTGTGCAGATGCATGAAAAAAAATTGTGTTTCGATCTCCCTCCTTTAACCATAATTCCCATGACTTTTGCTGCCAATATATTTCTTCCCTCTTACCCAATTCTTCCCACAACTACTGAAGTTCTTTCTGTTTGTCATATATGACAACATTCATACCATTTTGAATAATATATTCATGTATATATGCCAATTGTTGGGCTATCTCTTTCTTCTGTGCAAACATATTTTTAAAGACAGTCACATTCCATTCTTTGATTTTCCCCTTAGTATATTGCAGCTTTTTAAATAATTGGAACATTTTTGTACCTTGTTAGGCTGGTGCACTTACCCACCATTGTTGTAATAAGGGAAAAATGATGGATCTCTCAACCACATTTTCTTGAACTTGAAAGATGGCTTGCTGATATCCCTATTGGGCGTGTGATAGGTAACATTATAGCATAATGATCTAAACCAACAAAGGGGAGGATTTGCGAAGGAAAAATAACTGATGCAACTACCCATTCTTGAGAAACTAGAAACCTATCTAGTCGGACTGCTATTTGAGAGAAATGTCTTCTTCAGTTTTTCCAAGTGAATCTCCCCTTTTCTAGCAAGATATCCCTGAGTGCATTGTCTAATATGAAACTTCCAAAGTCAGATATTGTTTTATGAGGTGGGCATATCCCTCCTTGTTTTTCATTGAGGGACACTACTGTATTAAAATCCCCAGCAATAATTAATTTTTGATCATTTAAACTTTGGACTAAAGTTTTCAAAGTATCACATAACCTCTTTTTGTCTTGTGTGGATGTAGGGCCATAAACACTAAAGAGCTTGAATTGTAAATCAAAACTCTGAACATTTAAAAGTTTCCAATTATTATCCGCATTTATAGGCTCCACTATAACTGTTCTTGGATTCCATAGAGAAAGTAATCCACCAGATGCCCCTTGAGTTGGTATTGCCATAGCTTTCCATCTTCCCCATTTGGAAAGTATTGTTTCAAATATTTCTCTAGATAATTTAGATTCTTGAATGAGGAAAATATCAGCCCCACTAGCATCAATTTGATGCTTGATTTGGGCTCTTTTTTCAGGGGCATTAATGCTCCTAACATTCCATGAGATGATATTCATTGCATGCGAGGAGAGAAGCATTCCCTCCTTGATCTCTTATTGATTGAGAAGTCACCATCTAGAGTAGCTTGCATACCCACTTTAATTTCCTCTTTTAACTTATCAACCTTAGATTTTCTTCCCCTTTTGGTTGGAGTTCTTTTAGGGAACACTTGGGAGATGGGCATTTGAGCTAGTGATAACTCCTGAGAGAAATCAAATCTATCACCCGAATCTACATCCATTTCCTTGTTACCATCCA
>VDFB02353493.1:86128489-86143888 GCA_007258455.2 Sequoia sempervirens | reverse complement strand
TCCCTCTCTATCTCTCTCTCCCTTCCCCTCTCTCTCTCTCTCTCTCTATTTGTATGTCTCTCCCTTTCCCTCTCTCTCCCTCTCTCTATCTCTCTCTTTCCCACCCTACACCTCCTAATTACTCTTGGGTCTATGTGTGCAAAAATTGGATATCCAATTCAAATCGGATATCCGATTTATAACACCAAAATCTAATAAAATGTTTTTCAAATTAGATATATTACCTAACACAAATCGGACATCTTATTTGTGCCACTTTGGCTTGGGAATTTCTTTGGAGCAATGTACTGACACCCAACCCAAAAAAAAGTCAACTTAGGATTTTCACATTTTTTGGCAAATACAAAATGCTAATTTTTTCATATCACCACTTTTTTTCCCATCATGATCCTGCACATACCCTACCTTGGAATGTAGATCTTCAACTAGAATGAAATAACTTCAATGTATGTGGATCTCTATCTTGAAACTTGATTTGAAACAATGCCTTGAATGCTTGAATGGATCTTGAACACTACATCAAACATATTAGCTCAAATAACATGCATGATGCAAGAGGACTTTGACATGATAATAAGATCTTGATTGCTACAAAATTCTTCAATAAATTTTCTCTTGAATGCCTTGACATGATTTTGAGAACTCTAGATTTCTTAGATCACTTTTTCTCATAAAATTGCTAGCTTGAAAATCTTAGATGAAACTTAGTGAGATGAACTTATATTTATAGGTATGTAACATTAATTTATCAAAATTCAAATAACACAAGCCAACATGTGAATATAGTTTTGAAATCATTGAAATAATGCCAAAAACATAATTCAAATTTAGGTCCTAGGCCTAAGTGAGGACCCATTCACCCATGGGTGAATGGGTCCTAGGTCACTTACCTAGGAAACACATTGCTCAATGAGAAGTGTTATGTTTTGGAATTAATGAATGTCAAATTTTTCCTCTTCATAAATTGCAATTAATTAGGCTTGGATTTGAATTAAAGGGGCCAATTAAGTAAAATTAACCTCAATTAATTAATAAAGCCCTAGATAAGTGTGAAAGTGTAAAGGTACATTTTACAACACCAAAAATAAGTCACAATTAAGTCCATTTTATTTAATAGGTCCCTAAACTTAATGTGAATATGTAACATACATATTACATCACTAAATTAAGGCATAATTTAATTCTTTTCAATATTTAATTCCCAAATTAAGTGTGAAAAAGGGATACTTTTTCCCACACTACATTTAGTCCCCACTTTAGTGAGATTATGGGAGTTGGTCCAAAAATCCAAGAAAGACCCAAAGTCCCGACTTAACTAAAGGGAAGAAAAAGGGGAATGAGGAACGGGGAATGGATTTGGACTTTTGGACTTTGTCCAAATGTCCAAAGGGAAGAAAAAGTCCTGACAATAATTTTTTCAAGAAGGGGAATAGGGAACATTGAACATATTTGGAGATTTGAAGTTTGTCCAAATGTTTAAAGGGAATCTGAAATCCTAAAAGGAGAAAAATGTCCAAAGAGAACAAAAAGTACCAATAGGACATTTTTGAAGAAAAAGGGGAATGGGGAATGGGGAAGGAATTTGGGCTTTTGGACTTTTTCCAAATATCCAAAGGGAACCCAAAATCCTAAAAGGATTAAAATATCCAAAGGGAACAAAAAGTCTTAATATGACATTTTTGAAGAAAAAGGGGAAAGGGGATCAGGATTAGATTTGGACATTTATAATTTGTCTAAATGTCCAAAGAGAACCTGAAATCTCAAAAAGACCAAAATGTTCAAAGGGAATAAAAATTCCCAACATGACATTTTTGAAGAAAAAGGGGAATGGGGAACAGGGAACGAATTTGGATAAATTTCCAAAGGGGGCTCAAAATCCCGAAAGGACCAAAATGTCTAAAGAGAACAAAAAGTCCTATAGGAAAAATTTGAAGAAAAAGGGGAAGGGGGGGAATGAGGAATAGGTTTGGATATTTGGACTTTGTCCAAATGTCCAAAGGGAACTCAAAATCTAAAATGACCAAAATGTTGAAAGGGAACTATTACCAATTTTTCACCACAACTCGATTGGTGGAGCTGGCTGAACATTATTTTATCTTATAGTGAAATTACAAATTGAGTTTAAGTGTTGTTTTTGCATCTTTTATCATTATTCATCAAGTGACAGTTGTGCATTTAAAAGAAGAAATGGAGTTTCAGAGTGCTATTTAGATATTCCAGAATTAAATGAAGTGCAAATTGAGCATATAAACAATAGAGCATTTTAAATGTTTTGTTCATTTCATGGAGAGATTCATATTTACATAGTTTCATTTGATTGCAAGAATCAAAATGATATTACAACATTGCATTGAAATGCATTTTCTTTTCAAATGAAAAGCATAAAGATGAAATCAAATATCCACACAAGCCATGGATGTGACTGTCACAATGCACCATTAATAGTACACTACACTATTGAAGATGCAAAAGAAAAAATCACATAAGTAAACGACATAATCATCATTGCCTATTTTGGCCGATGGTCGATGATGAATGGTGCACCTTTGTCTTCTCGAGTTCCATCGACCTGTAAGAGAAAAGAGGGGGATGTCAGTGCCTCCGATTATGAAGAAACTTATATGAGTCACCAACGATAGTGCAACCTATTATTAATCATACACTGAAAGCAATCAAACAAGTACAAAAGAAATGAGCTGAAAGAAAAACATCAACATGATCATCATATTCTATTTTTATGCTAACATTGTTTGTTTCTTTGTGCGGTATAGGGAAAATCATGAAGCTGATCATTATTTGAAGACCAAGCATGTGGAGAAAAATGAGCTCCCACAAGGGTAGAGCTTGACATGCTGCCTTTATTCATTACAAGTGGGCTAATTTAAAGATTAAATCATCATATATTCATCAAAATAATTGATATATAACTGAAAGAGTTAAGCATAGTTATTTTTTGAGCTACTAAACCAACTGTGCATTCATAACAATCAGGTGGATATTTTTTTGAAAGCTATAGGTGAATAGTGAGTTTAACTTGCTCAATTAATTCAACTCAGTACCATTATGTCAAACATTGCTGCATAGTTCACGTTCTGTGTTATTTGTTCGTCATGATCATATATGTCATGCAAGGATCAGTTCATCAGTTTTATTTTCACAGCCAAGGATAGTGAACAGGCATACATTATGCCTTAATGAGCAGTTTTGTTTCAATTTTCATCTTAAGAGAAAGTAGATTTACAAAATAGTTTATTAAGAGGAACATAAAAATGCATGAAGAGTGCCAGGCCGAAGCCCAAGAGCACGAGAGAACATATATTGCATTCAAATGGTAATGAAAAATCAATTCCAGTTTGATTGGTAAGGAAAATACAACATTAAGAGTTATAATGAGGAAACGATTGTTCCAGATTGACAAGAAATGATCACAATTTTTTTTAAACAGAAGGTCTCTCTGAAGTGTTAACCATGCCCTCGAAGTGCATTGAGGTAATCAAGTAAGATGTAATCTTCAGAACTACAAGACTTTAATTGAAATTTTTGAATGAAGTCAAAATAGAGTTGGGCTACTAGTTGTTTACAAATTCAGTAAAAGGTAAATTTTGTGTGCAAAAAAAAGAACGAAACAACTTGAAGCCATTATTCAAGTGATGCAAACAACAAACACATTTCCAGCATTTCAAGGGCTTATGGTGGATGTTCATCATTAATATATTCTGATGTACTTTATTCACAAAGAGTCAAGTATGGGAACATGGAAATAATTTAACAAGGCATACTGAAAGTGCATATATAAGACGGTTTTAAATAAGCTTTTAGTTTTATCATATGGTGGAAATGTAAGAATTCGAATGACTAAAAGAAGCTTAGATTTTACACAATTTTCAGTCTTTTCATGTCACAAACAAGCTTCAGGAATTTGCTTTTAGTTTTCATTCAATACCCAAGAGAAGGTCTTATTAAAGACAATTTATACAACATTTCCATGAAGAAAGTTGAAGAAAGTAGAATACCATGTGAATCTGGTAAGATTTTTACACACACAGTTTTGTTGTTCTCTCATATTCTCACAGTGGTTTTCAGATTTACATATGGAGATCATAGTTTTCAGAAAATACATGGGCCTCTAAATTAATTCGGTGTTTCCTCATTGCTATTTGTTTACCCACTTTGGGGTTTCGAAACACAACTCTGCATATTATAATTTTCAATTCACCCTTAAGGGGTTCAATGAGCAAGTTACATAATGCCAAAGAATGCTATGTTCAGTCAGGTGAAGCTTTTAAACTAAATGCAAATGGATATATAGAGTACCCACGTTTGGGGTTTACTTTTAAAATACAAAAAATACAATTGAAGTGATAAACCATGTGAGGATTTTGTATGAGACAACAGGAATACAAAAATGAAAATTTTCTGTGGTGGGTCGAGATTCAGAATGGAGGAAATGCAGTTTTTATTCAATTCTCATGATACCCATATGCAGGTTTGTCTTTGAATATACAAGGAGAGTTTCCTGTTTTGGGTCGAGCCCATAAACTTTTAAAATTGCTTTCTTATGATACATATGTTACGACTTGTATATGGCCATTGAATCTTAAGTAAAGGAGAGGTTTTAAAGCTTTCTGTTTGAGGAGATATGCCAGTAAGGAAGAAATACATGATAGTGAAATAACTCACCATTTCCTGCTCAAAGGAGAACACATATGCCATGGCCAAAACATTCACGAAAAGCTCCAAGCCTAAAGGTTCGCCATGGCATATAGAGGTAAATACAAGGAGACCAAGCTCAAAGATTTGAGCTCATTCAACAAAGCACATAAGTACCAAAACAAATGTGTTAGAGGCTACATAAGCCACGACCATAAGGCCAGAATGAACAAAGATGAAAAGCCATAGAAGCATTTTACCTTGTGCATAGAAGAGGATAAAACCCTTAAGCAAGTTTTCTCATGAAGCATCAGTCAAAGCTCGAGTTCAAGCTCATATTGGTCAACAAGGAAGAAGCACAAAAATGTAAAGAAAGTCAAAAACTGCCATGAACAAGCTGCAGCCATAGTGTTTTTTCCTTGCTTTAAAATGAAGTAGAAGAACTACAATACTGTAAAAACAAGCTTACCCATTGAGGAGCTTGACTTTCTGAAGGAGAAGATGATGATTCTTAAGCACACGAGCTCAGATTCAACATAATCATGGTGGCGCTATTCTTGCAGACAAAGCTCATTTTTCTTCAAAGTGTTGAATGCAAATGAAATGATTTTAGGGTTTGACCACCATTTTTATCATGCCCTAATTCAACCCAATACTATTATCATCTAGAATATTCATGTTTATCAATAGCACATGGGGAAATTCAAGTTAGGGTGGCTTAGTGTTATGATTTATTCAAAGTCTGAAGTCAATGAGGGGGGCCGAATTCATATGCCTAGAGATGTGTTTAGAGTCTTTAGGGTTTGAGGCTAGCACTAATCTTGTTCCTTAGGAAAAATTAGAGACTTGAATACCTTGTGTTATTGCTTTGAGAGAAAATGAGGGTATGGGTGTTGAATTATGTTATGACCTAGGGATAGTTTTTTATCATTATCTATTTAGGGTTTATGATTTAATTGATTTTAGAGAAATCAATTGGAGGTGTTGATGAGAGAATAATTATTATATTGATATTTTTATGATTTTTGAGAAAATCAAAGCATTGTAATTGAGAGATAAGAATGTTTTTCTTTTTTGCAAAATATTTTGTAATCTTTAGTTGCAAAAAATAGATAAATTATAAAATCTGCAATCCTGTAAAGTAGAATCGTAAAGCAATCTTTTATAAATTGTTTTATGATTTCTTGCTATTTTTAGCAGATTCATATTGACTTCTTCTCTTGGTCAGATTTGAGTCTTAGCTTGGAGAGATAAGGTGTTTTCCTAGCTTTTAAAGTAGATTCAACCTATTTTTAGAGACTTGACAGTTTGATCATAAAAGCAGTATGCTTTTTTATGCTTTTATGTAGTTTCTGAGACAGTTTGAAACTTTTTTTTTTGAGCTTCTTTCTAAGCTCGAATTAGGGTTTCTGGAGAGATTATTCAAAAAGACTTAAGTCTTTTTTCTCTCCTTCTCAGTTCATATTTCAGTTCCTGCTCACACACATTTTTGAGCTTGTGAACCTTTGTACTCAGTTTTCAGATAGATACTCTTTCAGTTTTAGTAATACAACAGAGTTATTTCTTCCATTTTCTCGTCTCAAGACTGGTAACGACATTTTGATGCCTTTGTGTTTTCAAATTTGAAGCCTTAATGTCTTGCTTTTATGAGTTTTCTGCACAAGATTTCATGTTTTCAGGTTGTATGATGTATTCGTTGTCCGTGAATCTTTATATGAATTATTGATGAAATCATGTATCGATGAGATTGTGAGAACTATTGTAATAGAGAAATTGTTGTGAGTGGAAAGATCTAGTTTCTATCAGAAATAACAAGTTAATCATCAGTAGTTTTAGGTTTTGATTTTAGTCCATCTTCCTATCCCTTTCCTCTGAAGTTTTAGAATAAAATTAATCATTCAAAGAACCAGCTCATTCTAGAGATTCCTTCTTCGCTCATATCACCCACATCTAAAGAGGGTTTCCATGTTTCAGTAGGTTTCTGAGTCTTGCATTTAGTAGGGTGCAAATCTATTGACAATAGGAACAAAATGTCTTGACATGACAGTTTTTAAGAAAAGGGGAATTGAGAATGAGGAATGGATTTTGACACTAAAGGGAACAAAAATTATTGACATGAAATGTTTGAAGAAAAATGAGAAAGGGGAATGGGGAATGTTGAATAGATTTGGACATTTGGAACTTGAAATCCCAAAAGGACCAAAATGTTGAAAGGGAACAAAAAGCCCTATCAAGACATTTTTGAAGAAATAGGGGAAAGGGGAACTAGGAATGTATTTGGACATTTGGAAATTTTCCAAATGTCCAAAGGGAACAAAAAGTCTCAACAATACATTTTTGAAGAAAAGGGGGATTTTGAGTCGCCTTTGGGTTTTTTTAAATGTGTATTTAATTGAAGTCTAGGAAAAGGATACTATGGCTACCAGAGGCATATTTGATCATGAAAAAACCTTTAATATTTCTTGGATTGATTATAATTGATGGGAAATAAAAGGGGAGACACAAAGTGGTAACAAAAACATTTACATAGAACAAAAAATTTGGAATCAAATGCAATTAACATTGATCTAATAGAAGTAGTAGAAGAAACTGATGTGTTATTGTAATTTTTAATGATTGGATGGTTTATTGGTTTGAAGAAAAATAGAAGATACATTGAAGGTGGGTGCAAAAAGTTGGGGGGCCAAAAAGTGGCCAATTTTTTTTTTTTAAATTGAAAAGTCATAATGTGAGTGCATTATAACGCGCTCCCATTATAACATGCTCATGTTATGGCTTGGTGTGTCTGAGCCTAAGGCTCAATCACACTGAGCCTATAACACACTCATGTTATAACATGAGCGCGTTATGAGTTGTTTTAAGAAAAAAAATGAAATCATTTTTAGACTGTCATATTTCCTTCATCTGTAGCCTATAAACCCTTCCAAGGCGTGCTTGAATTGTGGAGACCCAAAATTTGTCTATTTCTTTATTGATTTGTTGCTATTTCTTCGCTAGAATGCTACCAAGTCGATGGGGAGCTCCAAGGAATAAGATTTTATTGCTTTTTTTATGAATTTGTTGTTAAATAGGTAGATTTAATATATTTTTGATGTTAATTTCTTTAATTTTCAGGAGTTGAAAATCCACCTGATTCTCCTCAAAATCCTTGTCCTCATGAAAAACACCAACAAAATATTGATGAACAACCATAACAACAAATTCCTCTAACAATTCTTGAACATCCTCTTGGAACTCAACAAAATTTAATGGGGGAAATTGAAAACAACAAAAAATAAATTGAGTTAATTCAGAGGTTGAATGATCCTATAAGTTCAACCTCAGAAAGAACCATGCTTGAAAATTGAATTCAAGCTATGTTAACACATGTAGATGTAATTATCAAGCAATTAAGTGATTGAGCGGATAAGAGGCAGAAGTAAAGAGACTTTTATGTAGAAAAACTATCCTATAAACAAGTAAAAAATGAAGAAATTACATAAAATGACTTGTATTCACTATTCACTAATCCACATACAAATCAAACTCTTGACCTTACAAGTAAGAAGTTTCCTATCCATTGGTACAACCGCCAAGGGATAAAGGACAATTTTTGGAAGAGGTGGTGGATGGATTTTGACCATCCTCAATGCAACAATAGAGAGGTCTTCCAATATTTCTTGAGGAATCTCTATTGTGAGTTTTTCCTCAACAAAATCTCCAACTATTTTGATATGCAAGAATTTTAGGGGAGAGGTGGTTGGTCAGCATAGGATAGACCAGGTGCACGTCTTGATCCTCAATGGCTAGCAAGATGAGAACTCGCTAGAATGGCTTATGAGAACATTTCTATCCATTTCATCATGAAGGAGAGTGCTGAGGTAGATACTCTACAATTTATTAGTTATTTGACCCAGAGTATCATCCAGTGTGCGAATCCTGCAATACAGTGTGAGCTAGAAAAGACTTCAAGGGGTAGGGTTCCACCTTATATTTCTCAGGCTTTCAGGTCCACCTATACATATGGCCCCACAAATAGTCAAGAGGTTGGTGTATAAGCTATGTCTGCAGATGACTAGTTGGTGATGAAAAATGCCATGTTGAATGAGGCTTTGGGACTCAATACTTAGGTTAATGTTAGCATGTTCATTAAATTAAATTTATTAAATTTAATATTTGAAATGCAAGATTAACTAATTTAGTTTAATGATTGTAATAAAATTTTAGGGTCATAGTGTTCATACTATTTTCACCAACCCTCCACCTTCTTTTTACTCCACTGCATCTATTATAGAGGTATGTAACTCATAAAAAATTATAAATATTACATGTGAATAGAATTTTTATATGAATGGTATTCTAATATTTGATTTTGGATGTTGAATAGGTTAATATTGGAGATTTCACGTCAACACTTCCCAGTGGCGGTGGAGTTCAAACCTTCACTCAGGTAATAGAATAAAGAGTTTAACTAATGAATTATACTTAATAGATTTGTGTAGTTTATATTCATATCGTTGATTACATTGCATTGAACATCTTACAAACTCAAAGCATTACTTCACATTACATAACTAATAACCAGATGTTGATAGATGACAAAATTTCAATTACAATATAGTTTTTTAGAAAGTCAACATAAGAAGTGATGCAATTACTTCACATAGCATAACTAATAATTAGGAGTAGTTTCCAATTGCATTTTCTTGTCACGAAATTCCATGAGACCACATTTTATTAAGGAATTTTTTCAAATACTTCACTACCTTTTCTATTCCATGGATTCTTGGAAAAAAATTATCAAAGCATAATAGTAACCAATAGCATAGACAAGGCAATGAACTGTTTGAAAAAAGTTCTCAAAGAAATGTAGTCTCATCGTGATGTCCATCACCATGAGATCACATTTCTTTGAGTCATTTTTTTAAACAACTCACCACCTTTCCTATGCTACCACATTTTCCATACATGTGTACCAAAGCATTTTATGAAATAGTTCACTTCCTTGCTGATATGGCTAAAAGCCTAAAATAGGTGCTTTGCAACAAACTATGGATGCTTGGAAAAAATCGATCAAAGCATAATAGTAATCAATAACATAGACTAAGTAGTGAGTTGTTTGAAAAAATTATTTGAAGCAATGTGGTCTCATGGTGATGGAATGCCATTCCATCACCATGAGACCACAATTCTTTGAGGCATTTTTTCAAACAACTTGTTGCCTTAAGAATAGATAATCCTCTTTAATCAAATCAAATCATTTTAAGGTCTTGGATTTGATCCCCAAATATAATCCCATCCTCCATCTTCATCCTTAGATCTTATTCTTCCAATCCCCAAGTTCATTTCTAATCCATCATCCTAATTTCCATCTTCATTCAAAATCAATACCAATCTTTCATCCAATCAGTTGTCCACCGTGTCTAACCATCTAATCTATCCTCCATCTAACCTAATCTATTCTAATCCAAATTCATCCATTCCAACCATCCCCGACCATATCAATAATGATGAGGATAGCCTAAGTTGTGTCCAGATCAAAGTACCTCTTCCACTCCATTGTATGATCGCTCTCAAAATGTGGTCTCAAAGTACACCTTCTACCCCATCTAATGATCCTCTTGCCCTCATGATAAAAAAAACCCTCCCTCTTCATGTCACGATCCCCCTCCATCTCATAACCAAGACTACACTATACCATCTACCCTATCCCAACATAATAGCATAGAGAAGGCAATGAATTATTTGAAAAAAATTCCTCAAAGAAATATGGTCTCATGGTGATGGAATGCCATGACAAAAAAAATTGTCATGGAATTCCATCACCATGAGACCACATTTCTTTGAGGCATTTTTTTAAATAGTTCACTTCCTTCTCTATGCTACTACATTTTTCGTACATGTCTACTAAATCATTTTATCAAACATTTCACTACCTTGCTGCTATGGATAAAAGCCTAAAATAGGTGCTTTCAAACAAGCTATGGATAGGGAAAATAATAAGCATAATAGTAAGAAATATATAGTTCTATAAGTACTCAAAATTATGTTGATTATCTCATACATTATAAGCCATGACCTTCATCACTATTATAATTTTTGTGATTGAATAATTTATTGTTTTATTTTCAAATGATGGAAGCAAAAATGCCTTCAGATGTTGATGGGGTAATAGAGAAAGGTGTATCTTCTGCAATAGATAGCTTGATGCCTCTCACAGGGGTATGAGGAAGATTAGTAAATTTCAAATTACATTCATTGTTATAGCTTTTAGTTAGTGAAAAATTGAAAGATTATTGATTCATAGTTTAATTTCAATTTGGATGGTTTCTATAGGACTTGGGCACACCACAACATGAGCATGTGAATATTTCACATGAAGAGAGAGATCATCTAGTGGTGGTAAGTGATTATTTTGTTAAATATATCATTTTTTATAATGTAATTTCTATATATTAATGTCTTTACTTGTTATTGTAACAAATAAAGCTTGATGAGGTACTAAACCCTAGGAGGAGCAACCCTTGAGTTTAGAGTAAACGAGTTTCATACACATCACCATCCACTTGACCAAAAAATGCCACCTGTTTGTTTCATTCACCTAGAGGGCAATGAATTTTGATTGGGGTCCTTTGTTGTATTCCTATATAGCATTTTTGGAAATATTTTTTATTGCATACACTTGACATTGTATGCCTATATGGAATTTTGTAAGCCTATATGACTATTTTGTATATATTTTATACTTATATCGACATATATTGGTGTATGTCTACATGGCTATTTGGTTAATACAAATATTTTTTATTGATGGTGTCCATATTTGCATTATAAATCCACACTTCAATAGATATTTGTAGATGGTTTACTTCAAATATTTAAAATCCAATTGTTTTCCATGCACTCTTATTTTCTATAATAATTGTAAATATATAATAAAGGTTGAACATTATTCTCCTGTAAGATTATTGAACAATAAAACTTATATGAATATAGTAATGCTTCATGTGCTTCACAAAGGAAATTCATGTGTATGATTCATGCTTTATATCATTGAGGAAGACATCTATCATTCCACATGTATGCTTCATGCTACCATTCGCTTGTATGCTTCATGCTTCACACATTATGTAGATAAAGAAAACATCATAAAACTATTGAAAAAAGAAAATGGAAAGTAATAACTAAGTCTTATAAACAAAATCTCAAGGCATTCAAGTCTTATTAAAGATCATAAGGGCATTGGATGATTTGAGATTAAGAGACCATGAATCAACCTTACCAACAAAAAACTTCATAGATATTCATCCTATTTCTAAACATGAATTCAAACCCAATAATTAGAAGAATGCAACTTTAAAAGCTAAAATTGCATGCTTACAATAGTCAATAAACAACTTCAAGAGACATGCATGAAAAAAAAAAATAACCAATTGAAGTTCAAGAATTTCCTTTTCCCCAAGCATATCTAAAAAGTTGCAAATAAATCAATTTAGGTTTTCACAAATAGTGATGATATGAATTTGGTTGTGACTTTTCAAAGGAAAAAAGTTGTGACCCTTTGAATAGGAAAGGCTACGAACCTTTTATAATGAAGCGTGATGACCATGCCTAGTGTAGATGTGACCACATAGATGTGTTGGAACTAATTTTTTGGCCCCACAAAGAACAAAAAAAAAAGTAGCCTACCTTGCAACTTTACACTACATGCAACTGGCCTGTTTTCCATCAACTAAAATTTATTCACCATGGGAAAAAACTTGGAGCTATCAAAAAATGAGAGAGGTTATTGTAGAGGGGCCCTACATGAACGTGTAGCCTTAGGAAAAGTGTTTCCAAGTGCCATGGTTGCCGAGTAATTGCTCGTCAAAGTTTTCTACCCTTTTGCACTTTGGTCTCTTAAGAGACTTCATCAGTAGAATGTGGCTTGGACCATTCCAACATGTTTGGGTGCAAAAGAGGACCTTTCATAGCATAAAACCACCCATATAGAGGTGTTGGAATAGTTGGTTTGGTTGTATGATGAATAGAACAAAAGTTACACCACTTTCCAACTTTACACTACATGCAACTAACTCATTTTCCATCAACTGAAATCTATTCACCATGAACTAATGAATTGGAGCTATCTAAAACTAAGAGAGTTTATTGTAGAGGGGCCCTACATGATCCCATAGATTTAGATGGAGTGTTTCCAAGTACCACAGTTTCTGAGTAATTTCTTGTCAAAGTTTTCTTCCCTTTTGCACTTTGGTCTCTTAAGAGACTTCACTGGTAGAATGTGGCTCATACCGTTTTAGCATGTTTGGGTGTGAAAGAGGAACTTTCCTAGCATAAAACCACCCATACAAACATGTTGGAATAGTTGGTTTGATTGATGATGAACATAACAAAAGTTACACCACTTTCTAACTTTACACTACATGCATCTGACCTGTTTTCCATCAACTAAAATCTGTTCACCATGGGCAAACAAATTCGAGCTATCAAAAATTGAGAGAGGTTATTTTATATTTTCCCTACATGATCCTGTAGCCTCAGATAGAGTGTTTCTAAGTGCCATGGTTTTTGAGTAATCGCTCGTTGATGTTTTTTCCCTTTTGCACTTTGGTCTCTTAAGAGACTTTGTCAGTAGAATGTGGCTCAAACCATTTTGGCATGTTTGGGTGAAAAATAGGACCTTGCCTAGCATAAAACCACCCATACAAATGTGTTGGAATAATTGGTTCAGTCGTATGAAAAATAGAATGAAAGGTACACCACTTTCCAACTATGATATTCAAATCTCTCTTAGCACAAAGGTTTCACATTTGTTCCCTTTGTGCCACCAATTCCATATCTCTTCTTGATGGTTGAGGTTCTTCTTCAATTGGCATGTCTTTGTCAATAATTTCTAATTTCTTCTTCTCACGATTTTCCCTCATCCATGCCACTTTCTTTGTGTTCTTAACTTCTATCTCTTCCTGTGTTGGTTTAATCCTTGATCGTTTCCACCACATGACATGATAAAGAGACAAATATTAGTTCCTGAAAAATGAATCCATACAAATAAATAAAATATATGTCATTCAAACCTTCATACAAAATACTTACAATCATCCTATAGAAGAGTAAATGTGACCACTCAACCATGATGAATAAACAAGTGCAATAATAACACAAGGAAAATGGAAAGCTAATTTTTTTTGAAGTATTTCTAGCATTGACAAAGCTCACATGATTGTTTTTATGGAATGCCTTAAAGAAATGTGGTCTCGTGGAATGCCATGAATGCAAGATAGGCACAATTTTTTTTTTATAAAGAAATTACAAACTTTCAAGAAAATACAATTGGCTTGACTATAAATCCAAATTCCACAACATTTGTTAACATCCTAACTTTGAAACAAGGTATGGGCATTAATCAAAACATTGAAAGAAAGGGGGATTTTGTCAAATGTTATAATTGAAACTGTCTTGCCAATAATGTATGAGAAATTTGGAAGCATGGACAAGGCAGGTGAATTATTTGACAAAATGTTTTGGTAGAAATGTATGCAAAATGTGGTAGCATTGACAAGCTAGTGAGTTGTTTGAAAAAATTCCTCATAGAAATGGGGTCTCATGGTGATGTACATGAGACCCCATTTCTATGAGGAATTTTTTCAAATAGATCACTACCTTGTCAATGCTACTGCATTGACAAGCTAGTGAGATCAATCATTTGGAGACCCCATTTCTATGAGGCATTTTTTCAAACAGCTCACTACCTTGTCAATTCTACCACATTGACAAGTTGGTGAGCTTGCTCACTAGTCAATGCGGTAGCATTGAAAAGGTATTGAGATCACTACCTTGTAATGGGGACCTTGGAATGGGGTATGAAATATATCAGAACATAAAAGGGGGGTATTTTCATGAGTGTTATGGTTGCAATTTCCTTTGTATACAAAGCTATTTTTTTTGAAGTATTTCTAGCATAGACGAATTTCACATGAATTTTTTGATGGAATTCCTTAAATAAATGCGGTCTTGTGGAATGCCATGATTGCAAGATAGGCAAAAAGTGGAAGCATGGACAAGGTATGTGAATTGTTTGACAAAATGTTTTGGTAGACATGTATGAAAAATGTGGTAGCATTGACAAGGTAGTGAGCTGTTTGAAAAAATGCCTCATAGAAATGGGGTCTCAAGGTGATAAGAATTTTTTCAAATAGCTCACTACCTTGTAATGGGGACCTTGGAATGGGGTATTACATCTATCAAAACATAAAAGGGGGGATTTTTATGAGTGTTATGGTTGCAATCGCCTTAGTAGACACATGTGAAATGTGGATGCATAGGAAAGGAACATGAACTATTTGAAAAAATTCCTTAATGAGATATGTCCTTGTAGACTATAATGATTGTAGGATATGCACAAAATGGAAAATGTATGGAAAATTTGGTAGCATAGACAAAGGAATGAGCTGTTTAAAAAAATGCCTCAAAGAAATGTGGTCTCATGGTGATGTGGGCATGGATCATGAGTGTGCTGATTTTTTTACCATTTTTAGAGGATGCCAAAATGTGCTCATGTTATAATGTGAGCACATTTTTTCTTTCTATACAAAATGACTATATCTCAACTTCTTCAAAACACACTCACATTATGGAAATGTTGATTTTTCTGAAGCTTTCCTCTCTCCCTCCCTCTCTCTCTCCTTAGCAATCCATCCATCCTTACCCATCTAGGTCTCTCACTTAACCCTAGACACTATGCCTTAAACCCTATACCCTTAAACCCTTAAT
>VDFB02353493.1:86097639-86127799 GCA_007258455.2 Sequoia sempervirens | reverse complement strand
ACATGTACATACATGTCATACAAGCATACATGCATACATACATACAAATATATATACATTCTTTTAGTCAACTAGCATTTAACACAAAGAAAGACATAATGCGAGTACGTTATAATGCACTCACATTATGTATTTCTTAGGAAACTCAAGCACAAATGCAAAAAATATGTCAAAACTATGAAATAATGTGAGCACATTATAATGTGCTTGTGTTATAATGTGCTCATGTTATTTCTTGCTTTGGGAATCCCCAAGCATTAGGCTTGGGATTTAATTTGGAATACAACCCAAAGGCTTAGAGTGCCTTCCTAGTTTCCAAAGATGTATTATTGCAGGTAGTATTTATAGGCTTGGTTATTTTTGGTAGGTTTCTTACTAGCCCTTTTGAGCTTATTTTGATCAGATTGTCAAAATTGACATGCCTCAATCTTCTATGCCACAACCAAATCTCATTTGCTTGACTTATTAGATGGTTTTGGTCTTTCACTTCACAAAGGTTGTAGAGATTGCTATAATTCCTAACTCCTTGTGCAATTGTCTTACCATTCTTTCTTATCTTGCAGCCTTTAGAGTTAAATGTAACTTTGTAACCATTGTCACACATCTGGCTAACACTTAGAAGGTTATGTTTCAACCCTTCAACATAAAGGACATCTTTTGTCTTATTCTTCCCATCTAGGCTCAAGATTCCTTTTCCAAAAATCTTGATAGAAGTATTATCACCTAAGCTTATTGATCCTTCTTTACACTTCTTGAGCTCAATTAATTTTCTTTTATCTCTAGCCATATGCTTGGAGTAGCCACTATCAATTACCCACAGATTGTGTTTCTTTGCATGCAGTGCAGTTTGGGTAATCATAGATTGAGCAAGACTCAACACTTTTTCTTGCCATACTTTCTTAAGTTTCTTTTCTATTTTGGGGGTTGTGTTCTTCTTCTCAGATTAAACATTTGGTCTTATAAAATTTGTTCTATAGTTTCTTGCTATATGACCAAAATTTTTGCACTTGTAATAGATCACATTTATTAATGCTATGAGATTTCCACAATCCATAATGCTTACAATGTTTTGTTTATGGATTTTGATTGTGTTTGATTTTTTTTGCATCAAAATTTCAGATCACACTCCATGATCCATCATCAGGATGATAGAGTGCATAAGGAGATGAATAATGGTATCTGGGTTTGCAACTTACCATTATTCATCTCCTTATGCACTCTATCATCTTGATGATGGATCACAAAGTGTGATTTGAAACTTCGATGCAAAAAATCAAACACAATCAAAATACATAAACATAAAATTGTAAGATCACATTTATATCAACTAAGGTAGCAAATGGACTTTTGCTTAAGTAATTTGTACTCCCCTTAGGAACAACTCTATATTCTCTAGCCCTATGACCAAATTGATTACATGTATAACAATATCCATGAAAGTATGAAGAATACCTGGTCATAACATTCCCTTGAGTCAGATGAGGTGGTATTCTCTATCTTGGCCTTCTTGGATCACACACTCTTGTAAATCCATTAGCATCCATTCTTGGCATGTTTTTCTTTTTCCTTTGTTGATCTTGGACTGATTGGTTATTCTTGTTGTCTTCCACTAGCTTCTTTACTTCATTTAATTTCAACTCAACATACTTCTTCTCTTCTTCATCAACATCTTCCTTACATGATTTCTCACCATTTGATATGGAATTTTCTTCTGCCCTAAATATTTCATAAAGTTTTATAGACTCATTGACAAAGGAACTCTTTCATTTTTCCAACCCTAATGCAAATTTCTCTTTGTTAGAGGGCTTCTGAGTACTCAATAGCTCATCCAAAATTTTTGATCCACCTTTTAGCTTCAACCCTTTTTTAACTTTCTCTTTAGCTTTCTCTAAATCCTTTCTTAAGGAAACTACTTCTTCCTCAAGCTTCAAGCATCTATCTATTTTAGATCCTACTTTGGATTTCATCACTTCTTCCATTCCTTTGGCTTCCTCCACTTGAAGCTTCAGACTCACTACCATTTGATTAGATTCCTCAAGCTCTTTAGATAGCTTCTTATTCTCCTTTTTCATTCCTTCAACTTCATCTCTTAGAATGTCAAGATCTTCTAAGGTAGAAATAAGTTCTCCTTCCATATCAATTTCAACTTATTCTTCACCAAGATGTTTTCCCATACCATGATTTTGTTTCACTGAGTCCTTGGTGATTAAGATAAATTCTTCCTTTTCTTCTTCCATTACAAGAGCACAATCTAAATAATCTTTTGAACTATCATTAGCATCAAATGAATCACTTTCTTCTTGAATATACAGGCTCTTATTTTTCTTTCCAAAACTCTTCTTTTTAGGATAATAGGTTTTCTTCATTTTACGGTCTTCTTGTTCAAGATTATCCTTCTTGTAGGGGAATTTAGAAGTAAAATTTCCTATCTTACCACAATCAAAGCACTTGAAAGGTAACTTACCTTTGTACTTGCTAGATCCTCTCCTTAATCTTCTGATGAAGTTTGCTTCTTCCTCATCAATCTCTCCTTGTTAAGATGTGGTGGTTTCATCTTTATCTTTCTTAGTTTCTTCATCCTTTACTTTGTTAGCAACCTTGAAGGAAACTTATTTTCTAGATGGTTATGCATTTTCCATCCTCATCCCATATTCGGTGAACTTACCTTTGTACTTGCTAGATCCTCTCCTTAATCTTTTGATGAAGTTTGCTTCTTCCTCATCAATCTCTCCTCGTTAAGATGTGGTGGTTTCATCTTTATCTTTCTTAGTTTCTTCATCCTTTACTTTGTTAGCAACCTTGAAGGAAACTTATTTTCTAGATGGTTATGCATTTCCCATCCTCATCTCATATTTGGTGAATATACCATACAACTCATTAAGAGTAAGTTTATTTATTTCTCTTCCTTCTTCTATTGTTGAGATCTTAGATTCATACTTTTATGTCATTTACCTAAGAAATTTTAGTATGACAAATTCTTTTTTCGCTTCTTCTCCATATCCTCTAATAGAGTTTACTACATCATTAACTCTCTGGAGATAGTTTGTAGTCTTCTCTTCTTTTGTCATCTTCAGGCCTTCAAATCTGGTCCTCAGTACTTGAATCTTGGCCAATTTTACCTTGTCATATCCTTCGTAGATCTTCTTCAATGTATCCCAGACATCTTTTGCATTCTTACAATACATAACTTTGCTATACATAGACCTAGACAAGCTGTTTGTAATATAAAACCATGCTTTTTCATTATTCTCGTAATCTCTTTTTCTTGCAGCATCAGTAGGGGGTGTAGCTGCTGGTATGTATCAATTCACAATATACATCCACACATCAAATCCTAATGATCCCAAGTATCTCTTCATCAATAAACTCCAAAAATTGTAATCTATTCCATCGAACTAAGGAGGCTTGTTTGTGGAAGAGATTTCTTGGCTAGCCATTGTGTTCACACATCCAAGAATCTACCTGAGCTAGTTAAGCTTCTCCTAGGGAACCTAGTGCTCTGATACCATTTTTTGGAACATAAAAATCTACTGAGAGGGGGCTAAATCAATAGATACTCCAATTTTAACCCTTTAACCTTTGGAGCAGATTGACTCCTTAAACTCTTAGTGTGTAGATTGAAACATGAAATATAAAAAATTAAACAGGCACACAATATTGTTGGTATGTGGCGACTGATCATGCTATACTGTACACCCCAAATTTGTAGAACCCTAATCTAGAAGCTTCTAAGCTTGTTAAAAAGGGGTTCAGATGGGTGTTACAGTATGATGAAAAACACAATTATTCACAAGATTGTAATAGGTTTTGCACTGGATAATAAAATTATTGGATGGCTGCGGTTTGGTGGATGTAGCCCAGATTGGGTGAACCACGTTAAATTCTCTATGTGTTTTATTTTCTCTATTTATTAATTAAATTTGCATTTAATTGTTAGATATTTTCCTTTCTAACCCTAACAAGTGGCATCAGAGCCAGGTTGTGTTTCAATTATCATATGTAGGAAGGTCTCACAGTTGAGTGGGAGTAATGGTAGATGAGGGTAAGAAGGTTGAGAAGTTTAATGGGAAGAACTATCAATTATGGAAGATGCAAATGAAGGACTACCTCTATAAGAAGGATTTATGGTGGCCATTGGAAGGGAAAACCAAGAAACCCGCAACAATGTTTGATGAGCACTGGGATATTTTAGATAGAAAGGATCTTGGTAGTATTCGTTTATGCCTAGCACAATCGGCGGCGTTCAATATTACAACAACAAAGACAACTGAAGAGTTAATGGAAACCCTGGCGAAGTTATATGAAAAGCCTTCTGCTTCGAATAAGGTATTTCTTATGAAGCGTTTATTTAATATGAAAATGGTAGGTGGGTCAGTTACTGATCATTTAAATGAGTTTAATACGGTCACCAGTAAATTAACTTTTGTAAAAGTAAACTTTGATGAAGAAGTTAGGGCTCTTTTGACTGTGTTCTTTCCTGGAAGCTAGAATAGCTTGGTAATGGCTTATAGCAATTTTGTTTCTGGTTCAAATACATTGAAATTTGATGATGTTGTTGGTGTTATTTTGAGTGAGGAAATTCATAGGAAAAGCTCAAGTGGAACATCCACATCAAGTAGTATTTTGAATGTAGAAAGCAGGGGCAGAACAAAGGAGAGAGGAAACAATTTTGAAAATCATGGGAAGTCACGAGGAAAATCAAAGGACAAAACATCCCAATCTAGAGAAAAGAGGGATTGCTGGTACTATGGTAAGCCAGGTCATTTAAAGAAAGATTGAATTGGTCTCAAAAAAATAAAGGAGACAAAAAGGAAGGAAGTAAATAGGAAAATGTGGTAAGTAATAAATCTGATGAGGATGCTTTGATTCTTTCCCTTGATAATTCTAATTATTCTTGGGTGTTAATTCGGGGGCTTCATTTCATGCTACCCCCCATTGAAGTTATTTTCTTGATTATGTCCAAGGGGATTTTGGGCTAGTTTATTAGGAGATAACAAACCCTGTTAGATTTTTGGAAAGGGAAGAATCAAAATTAAGTTGAAGAATGGGAATCATTGGCTACTACATGAGGTAAGGCATGTTCCAAAGTTAAGCAAAAATTTAATTTCAGTAGGGAAACTAGATGATGAAGGTTGTGTTGTTACATTTAGTGATAAAAAATGGAAGGTCAGAAAGGGTGCCTTAGTGGTAGAAAAAGGTGTGAAAGTAGGAACCTTATATCTTTGTATAGGTCATACTGTTCCTTCTACTTTAATTATTACAAAAAAAGATCAATGTTCAGGAATAGTTGTTGCAATTTAGCAAGTAGAAGATCATACAGTTGCTGTGGACTCTGAATCATCACTGTGGTATAATAGACTTGGGAATATGAGTGCAAAAGGTATGAAAGTACTTCATTCAAATAATGTTTTACCAAGTCTAAAATGTGTTAATATGGATTTATGTGAAAGTTGTGTGTATGGAAAACAAAAGAGAGTAAGTTTTCTCAAGGATGGGAAGCAAAAGAAAGATGAGAAATTGGAGTTTGTGCATACGGATGTATGGGGACCAACTGAAGTATCTTCTCTCGGTGGCTGTCAGTATTATGTTACATTCATTGATGATGCAACTAGAAAGGTATGGATTTATTTCCTTAGGCAGAAATCTGATGTATTTGAAACTTTTAAAAAATGGAGAAGCTTGGTTGAGAATGAGATGGGTAAAAAGCTAAAAATTCTTAGATCTGATAATGGTGGTGAGTATTGCACCAAAGAGTTTGAAGATTATTGTTCCTCTAATGGTATTTGTAGGCAGAAAACAGTTCTAAGGACTCCACAGGAAAATGGAGTGGTTGAGCGCATGAATAGAACAATAATGGAGCATGCACAGACTATGAGATTGCATGCTAGGCTGCCTTTAAAAATATGGGAAAAGAATCTAAACACTGCTGTTTATTTAATTAATAGAAGTCCTTCTAATCCTTTGGGTTGTCGTATTCTAGAGGAAGCATGGAAAGGTAAGAAGGTGAGTTATTCTTTTCTCAAAACCTTCGGTTGTGAAGAATTTGCACATGTAGATTATGAAAATAGAACCAAGCTTGATGAAAAATCAAAGAAATGTATATTTGTTGGATATGGCATTGATGAAATTGGTTATAGGCTTTGGGATTTTGAAAATTAAAAAATTGTGAGAAGCAGGGATGTCATATTCAATGAGAAAGTGTTGTACAAAGATCTGTTGTTGCAACATGAGAAGAAAGAAAATGATTAAATGTAGTGTTGGATGATATTCCAAACAATGATGTTTCAGTGGCTCCTCATGTTCCGCAACAACAATAACAACAATTACCACAAACTCTTGTGAATGTTAGATGATCTTCAAGGATAAGTAGACCTCCAGAAAAGATTCTCTCCCTCTTTGTATACTATTTTGTTAACTGATGTTGGTGAACCAGAATATTATGATGAAGCTATGCAGGTGGATACCAAGGTTTAGTGGGAGCATGGAATGGAAGAAGAAATGGACTCCTTGCTGAAAAATTAGACTTGGGAATTATGCAAGTTGCCTGCCGGTAAAAAGGCTTTACCAAACAAATGGGTTTATGGCTGAAAGAAGAGGATGGAGGTAAGAAGAGATTTAAAGCTAGATTAGTTGTAAAGGGATTTTCACAAAAAAAGGGTATCGATTTTGATGAGATTTTTTCTTCAGTTGTTAAAATGACTTCTATTCGTATTGTTTTAAGTATTGTGGCTTCTGAAGATTTTCATTTAGAACAACTTGATGTTAAAACAACCTTTCTCCATGGTATCAGTTTGGAAGAGGAAATATATATGGAACAACCACAAGGTTTTGAGGTCAAAGGTAAGGAGAAAATAGTGTGCAGATTGAATAAAAATTTATATGGCTTGAAGCAAGCACCTCGGCAATGGTACTTGAAATTTGATAGTTTTATGGCTGAGCAAGGCTACAACAGGTGTAATTATGACCCTTGTGTTTATTTTAAGAGGTTGGATAATGATAGCTACATTATTTTGTCTTTATATGTTGATGACATGCTTGTAGCAGGGTCTAACATGGATCACAGAAGTGAGCTAAAACAACAGTTAGCAAAATCTTTTGCTATGAAGGATTTGGGGGCAACAAAAAAATCCTTGGTATGAAAATTTGTAGAGATAGGAAAAACAAAAAAATATTTTTATCTCAGGCTAATTATGTTGAAAAGGTGTTGCAAAGATTTCATATGGAGAGTGCAAAAGCTGTCAGTACACCTTTTCCTAGTCATGTTAAATTGACTAAGGATATGTGTCCAAAGACACAAGAGGAGGAAGAAAAAATACCCAAGGTACCATATGCTTCAGCTATAGGTAGTTTAATGTATGCCATGGTATGCACGAGACCAGCTATTGCACATGCCGTAGGAGTTGTTAGTAGGTATTTGAGTCATCTCAAAGTTGAGCATTGGAAAGCGGTAAAATGGATTTTCAAGTACTTGAGAGGTACATCCAATAAATGTTTGTGTTTTGGGGGCTGTAATTCTTATTTAAAAGGCTATGTTGACTCAGATTTGGTAGGGGATATAGATACCAGGTGAAGTACCATAGGTTATGTATTTACAATTGGTGGGACAACAGTGAGTTGGATTTCTCAATTGCAAAAGGTAGTTGCTTTATCCATCACAGAGACAGAGTATGTTGCAGCAATAGAGGCGACAAAGGAGATGATATGGCTACAAATTTTTATGGACGAGTTGGGAAAAAAATAGGCTAAAAATTACTTGTTTACAGACAGCCAGAGTGCTATATATCTTGCAAATAATTCTGCCTTGCATTCTAAAACAAAACACATATAGTTGAGATATCATTTCATTCGGTCATTGTTGGAGGATGGACAGGTCAAGCTGGACAAGATGCATACATATGCCAATCCAACATATATGTTTATGAAGGAAGTGACAAGGGAGAAGCTGAGCTCCTCTTCAAATTCAGTTGGCCTTCAAGTATAATAGAGCAATGGGGTCCAAGGTACTTATTTCCAGTAGGAGCTGTAAGTGTAGTAGTATCGTCCAGGATTATTCTCCAAGTGGGAGATTGTGTTGGTGTGGAGCCTGATTAGTCTCCAAGTGGGAGATTGTTGGTATGTGGTGACTGATCATGCTATACTGTACACCCCGACTTTGTAGAACCCTAATCTGGAAGCTTCTAAGCTTGTTAAAAATGGGTTTAGATGGGTGTTATAGTATGATGAAAAACTTGATTATTCACAAGATTGTAATAGGTTTTGTATTGGATAATAAAATCATTGGATGGCTGCGGTTTGGTGGATGTAGCCCGGATTGGGTGAACCACATTAAATTCTCTGTGTTATAATTTATTCTGTGTTTTATTTTCTTTGTTTATTAATTAAATTTTCATTTAGTTGTTAGATATCTTCCTTTCTAACCCTAAAAAATATAACAACTCATAATACAATATATATGTGGAAAACCCAAGATGGGAAAAACCACGGTGCGAAAATGTTGCTAGGAGCTACTGTCTTAATCTAGCCTCACAATGAAACCTTCTATTACAAATTTTAAGGGAACCAACCCTAAGGAGACACCAATCCCATAAAATGAGCACCAACTTAGTTATCTAATGGCACCAACCTATCAGATTTACAACATAAATGATTATTACAATTTGTTCATTGAGAACAAAAATTAATGTTACAACTTACTCTATAACTGCTCAAATTTTTGTTGCTCTCTTAACAACTTAGTTCTCTACTCTACACTCCACTGGTTTTTCTTTGCTTTTCCCCTTCTTCTCTAGTGTATTGTTGGTCTACCTCAATGCATCCTCATACACCCTATGTAGCTCTCTCTTTTCTTTTTAGTGTATTCTTTGTCCACCTTGAGAGCTCAACATCCCTTCTGCATTGTGCACCTTCTCAACTTTTTATATTCACATAGTTGCACTACTTAGACAACATACTCATCATTTTTTTTGTGTAGTGTCTAGCCAATGATTATTTTCTCAGGATTCCACATCATAATATGATCCTTTGTTAGGGTTCTAGGATATATTCTTAAAACTTTCATACAACTACATCGAGTTGCACAACATTAATTTATGGTACAAAGAATTTTCCCTCTTAGTCTCTCTATCAAACCCTAAGATTGGATATGAATTTAATGCATCCTTTTGATTATCTGATTTGATCTTGATTCCAACCTCTATAACAATCTATGTCACCACTTTGTGCATCAAATATCATTAGATTTTGCATTGATGTAGGTAGAACATTTAATTTTCACCTCTGTGTCAGTTTACAGGTGAAACCCTATTTACATGGACTTAGCCATTTGTGATCTTTACTTACAAATATGAGTCGTCAATCACCTATCTTCGCACCATGATCTAGTGTCCTTTGTTCATCATCATACCTTTAAAACATGACCGTCAGATAAACAGTATTTAAATCTCCATCGTTGATCAAATTTCCTTTGGAACCACAACCATCACGTATTGCTACTTCACTCAGGACATCCACATTAATTTTCGTGATGTGAAGAGACATAGCGATTACCGTTTGATTGCATACCTTTGAACCTACACCGTTGATCACACCTCGTGCTTCGTTGTTATACATATTCCTTTATTTCTCCATCATTGATCACTGTTGGAGATCAACTACCATTCAATTTGCACCATCCCTCGCTATCTCACTAGCACTGACAATGGGCCCACTAAATCTTTGTAGGTTGGCAGGCTAACTCTATGTGTCTACCTTTGATGTCATTCTCCACTATTGCACAACACACATCACTCATCGCTTAAAGCTTTATATCATGAATGTGTTTAAGTGTGATGCACTAACACCCAATGATGTAATAATATTTTGACACCTGGCAATGTTGAATTCACTATCCACTAACTCCTGAATCTCATCGCTCATCACCCAAATCATCCTATTTCTTTGCTTCACAACAATGATGTGAAGTGATCAGATGATATGATGCCAAGTGTTTGTTGGACCCACCAAAGCTCTATCCTCCATCATCGTGCATTGTCCAATCAAAACCTTGTTCAACCTGCACTATTCCCCGCTCCCCTGCAAGGCATGGACGGGGTCCCACCACAGGTGCCACGAGCTAGCGGGCACTGTCAGATCTACATGTTCACAATCATTGATTAACCTTTATTGCTTATTGCTAAAATTCAAACCAATTTCAAGAAGCTTTCCGTGATACATGCGACCTTAGTGATATCCATTAGATCTTCCAACATTAAATGCATGCCATCAGATTTCCAAAAGAACACACCAATGACACTAACCAGATGACCAAGTAATGGGGTTGATCACCAAATGAGTTTAAGGGCATAAGTGACGACTTATATGTGACTTACAACCTTCAATAAGAAGTCAATGATAGAATAGAAAATTTGTTAAGGCGCCATGATTGCAACCTTAGGGTTTAACTACAAAACCCTAATTTAGGCCGAGAAGAACCATAAATCATTTTTGGGCTCATTATACCTCCTCTGGACTTGTAACATACATTTTTGAGAAGCTCGAGGAAAACCCAAATCGAATCTGGACTTGATTTTACTTCAAATGCCTAGAAGAGTACCTTGCAACAATGCATGACACTATTTTGACATCAATTCCAATCAAATCCCTTTATACAGGATCAGTTCCATCTCACAGCTGATCCCCTTTTGACATCAATGACAACAATATGCTAACATCAAGTTCATGCTAAGAATTAGGTTTGCACATGTTTCAAGGTCGAACAAAACAAACACCTAGGTAATGTTAGGCTCTCTCTTAGCTATCAAACGATGTAATTTTTTTCACATTTTGACAATGTTAAGCCTTTCATCTTTAATTTCTTTTGTTTGTGTGTCTATTTTTTGGAAAAAACCAATGTTTGGTATTTTTTTCTTTATAAATTAACCATTCATCAAAATTTCAAATAAATTACACTTTTAAAAACTAGACTCCATTCTACACATATTAAAAAAAAAAATTTCAATGAGTTTTAAAAATTTATAGGGGTAGCACGACCAAAATTCTATTTTTCAGGAAGTGTCCACTTTGAAAATTAGTAAAAAATCAAATATTCATTAAAAACTTATAAAAAAATCAGGCATAAACTACATGCTATTAGCTAATTTATCACCAAAGTGAGTTTAAAAATACCAAAAAAAAGTTAACCTTTTGAGGGAGTCACAAAAGTCTCTATGTTATGCTTTTTTGATAAAAATAACAACAATTTATGTGGCTCCCTCTTTTGAACCCTTAATCTCTACCATTCTCTCTAGAAAAGTCTAGAAAATGGGAGAAATCGAGAGTTATACCTACAAAAATATATTCCAAATTTTAACCTTAATATCTACTCATCTTGTGAAGAACCATGCTAGATCAAACTATATGATCTTCCATTATAATTTTGGTTGGAATAACACCTAGCAAAAATTTGAAGAACCTTAGGCAATGTTGACCTTGATATAGACATATTAAAATAAAATTCATACATCTATGCAAAAATTCAAATTTAATTTCCATAAAGGAAATATTTAATTTCATTAGACTTAGCTTCTAGAGTCTAATATCAAAGTTTATATATATATATATATATATATATTCACAAAGTGTAAAGGCATGAACCATAACATAGTAAATTGTAATCACTTTCCTACCCAAAATATAAAATAATGGTTTTTGAAGAAGACTAAAGTGTAGAAGACCATGATTACCAAAAGAAATATAGAAGAAGAAAATACAAGGGTGTATCTTCTAGATCTATCACACCCTAAAAAAAAATGGAAAGAAAACATTTCTCTTCTTATTACACCTCTCTTTTAAAACTGACAGCAAGTACTATGGAACAAGAAAAAATATACCTAAATATGCATCCATTGAAGCAACATAAGACGATTTAGAATGGTATAGCTAAGATTCAATGGATGATTACATGTGATAGAATTTATAGTTCAACATGAATTATTGATTAATCAACTTCTAAACTTTTCAAACAAAATATAAAAGTAGTAAAAAAATGGGGAAGGAAAACCAACAAGAAATTCAAGAGGGTATAAGATGCTACATCTAGTGGTCAAAATCACATAAAGAAATTTCTAATGAACACTAAGGTATGCATTTCCTCCCTTAAGGAATCATGAAGATCACTACTTATTAGGGGTTTAAATGTCCCTAACAAGAGATTTTTTTTCAAGTGTCATTTTTAGATAATAAATGTCAATATACTCATACTCTAGGAAATAAAATTATCCTTGGAAGATAGCAAAAGCTTTATGAATATTGTAGAGGAAGGGACACAAAAATTGTTTAGAAAATTGGAGTTATGCGTAGTTTGGGACACATATAGAGATCTCAATGCTTCAAAATGAAAAATATATAGGAAGAAAATATACTAGATGGAAACTAGAGCAACAAGTGCATCCTTAAACATATCATCCATCCTAATCAACATATATGGATTGACCAAAATTGAAGAAAAACTAAAGGTATGGAATTAAATTTCTAATTTTGTTAATTTTTTAAATCTAGATCATTTTTAATAAGTGGAGGTTTCAACACAACCCTATCCTCTTCAAAAAATGTGGAGGAATCTCTAAACTAAGAAATCACCACAGAGATTTCTAAGAATTTGTTAAAAAAAATAGGCTTATTGATATGTATCCTAAGAATGGAAAATTTATATGGACAAATTGTAGAAAAGGTTTTACCATTATCACCAAAAGTTTGGATGGGTTCTTAATCTCCTCGAATTGGCTTTGTTAGACACACATGACAACTAAGAGGGGGGGGGTGAGTTGTGCATTAAAACCTTCAAAACCTTATTAAGTATTATTATGAATGTAGAAAAATGAAATAGAAACACATCCACAATCAATGATCACATGGACCTCATATCTAACATATGGGAGCATTAAATACATGTATCCAATTACTTAAAATAAAGAAATATTGATGGGTCTTGGGAATGGAAAAGTCTAATGATATGCCTATTCCCTCAAACTTCAAGGAAGATTGACAAGTGGAACTAGAAAAGATAAAGTTGTTCACCAATAAAAAATAAGACAAATTAATATGGGCTATGTTCAAATATAGAAATTACTCAATGAAAATTAGATACAAACTATAGAACTAGATGGGGGAAAGTGTCAATTTTCTCACAATGCTATGTTGGAATAAGTGGAATCTTTCCAAAGAAGGGGCCTTTTATTGGATGGCTCTCCAAAAAATAATACTTACTAGTAACCACTTACAAGCCACTAAATTCTTTGGCCCATTTGTACATGTAATGTGCAAAGTTGTAGAGGCAACAACAAATCATATTCTTTTGAATCACCCCATGGAAAGTTCATTTCAAGACTTGTTAAAAAATAGACTAGGCTTGAGTGGAGCACTTATAAAAATATATACTTGAGATTTTTAAGAGTTTCCTAAGAATCAAAAACTCAATTTGGGAAATCCTTTGACTAGAAAGTCCCTCAAAGATAATTTGGTAGATTGGGAAAGAATACAACAACAAAATATTCAATGTGAAAGAAGCTAGTAAGGAATATATCATGAGGAAAATTGGCAATGGAATAAGCGAAGTGATTATGGACAATATATAACATATTCTTTCTTGAGGCCATTCAAAAGTTGGGATGGGATGGTGATGAAGAAATGAGAGAACCTTAGAATCCCCCAAGGCTACAACACCAAGAAACACCAAAGAAGATAGATTTTGTCAACATCAAGTGGTGCCCTCCACCATTTGAATGAATAAAACATAATTTTGATGGTGAAGATTGAACATGGGAATCTTTGCATAACTAGAGTAGGAGTTGTTAAATAAAAAACAAAAAAAATGAGTTATTTTTGGTAGCATCCAAGAAATTATAAATTGGCACTAATAATGAGTCTAAATTCTAAGATCTAATCACAGGTTTACAAATTTTCTAAAAGGAAAGACTATCTAATGTCTAGACATCAAAGGTGATTATTAAATCTACATAAATTCAATTTATAGCTAAAGAGTAACAATTTGAAAAAAATAAAATATTACACAACCTATTTGGAGTCTATTGGATAGCTTGGATAACCATATGATTAAGCATTGTTATCATGAAGCAAATCACATAGAAAACTATCTCACAAATCAAGCATGCAAATAAAAAAAGGAAATAGTCATTTCCAAAAACACAACGAGATGGGATAACATGCCACTCTGAGAAACCCATCAAGCTAAACCTTTTCCTTCATGGATGTACTCACACCTCTTCCTAGGCACAATACTCATGCAAGTTTCAATTTTACAACATACAAAATATCTTAATTTGTAAGATTTGGTGGATTCCTTCTTTGTTTAAACGAATTTCACATTCAATGATCAACATAAAAGAAAGATGTAGTTTTCTAGTTATAATTGTTCAAGCCTAGAGAATGAGCTCTCAACTCAACTATGAAGGATTTTTAACATAGAGATAGAAGAAATTTAGATGGTGATAAAAAAGGTGATTAATGTAAGATCCTATGAATATAGTCATGAACATGATCAACATATTGTAGAAAAATTCTTGATGAATAACATTTTTGTCCTTGAAAGAAAATGGTGGGAAAAATAGCAACACCTGCATTTGTCAAAGAGCTACTCCTGGAACCAATACTAAGCAATCTTAGATTTCAACAAAAGGTCAAGCCTTGGAAGTCTAAGTGGTATCTTTAACATACAAACTGCAAAAGTAAATGAAAATATGAAGCAAACAATATCTTTATTTTTAGATGCACATGGAGACCTTTACCTTCTTCATTGACCATTATCCTTCATTGTTATCTCCATCACAAGTGGAATGGGCTACTAAAATGGCAAAAGATCTTTGCACCCTCATCCATCACAAGCCCACAAAGGCAAATATCTCTAGAATATAGAATTCCAAATAAAAAAAAATGTAATCTAAAATTACTTTTAATAAAATGACACTACCCCTTGGTAGCATCTTATGAATAAAAAACATATAAAATAATGTAAAATGAAGATATAAGAATGAAATATACGTGATTTTATACCTTATAATAATCAACAACATAAAATTTACAAAATAAGATAATTATATTTTATTATATTAATATTTAACTTATCTTCACACAAATAATGTAACATAAAAATATATACAAGAAAATAAATAAATAAAACATGATTTTTCATCAAAACAATTAGTTTGTAAAATTTCAATTTTTGATCGTATTCCATGATGATCTGTCAACAGAATGAGATAGTCAAGAGAGAATTGAGAGATAATTAGCAGACCATGCTGATCATCACTCTCCTCATCTATTTAATCAGCATAGCCTGCTAATTACCTCCCAATTCTATTGTTTTGACCATCTCATCTTGATAATAGATCGTAAAATGTGATCCAAAAAAATATATTTGCTAATTAATTCATAATTTTTTAAAATTGTTATCATAGACCGTAGAAATTTCATATTCATTCTGAAAAAGAAAAAGAATTTTTATAAACTGTTACCATAGATGGTAGAAATTTCATGTTCACTCTGAAACAATTTTTGTATAAACTGTTATCATAGATGGGAAAAATTTCATGTTCATTCTGGAACAGAATTTTTATTATAGACCATAGAATTTTCATGTTCATTCTGAAACAAATTTTTTATAAACTGTTATTATGGACAGTAGAAATTTCATGTTTGTTTTGGAACATAATTTTCATAAACTGTTATCATAGACCGTATAAATTTCATGTTCGTTCTGAAACATAATTTTTATATACTGTTATCATAGACTGCAAAAATTTCATGTTCATTCTGAAACAGAATTTTTATCAACTGTTATCGTAACGCTTTAGAAATTTCATTCTGAAACAGAATTTTTATCAACTGTTATCATAGACTGCAAAAATTTCATGTTCATAGCCTGTAGAAATTTCATGTTCGTTCTGGAACAGAATTATTATAAACTGTTATGATAGGCCGTAGAAATTTCACGTTCATTCTGAAAGCAGTGAGAAGGACGAGCACGGATTGTGTCGGTGTGAATTATGTCGGTTGTGTTGGCCGTTTGAATTTATGGAGTTGTGGTACGTTCATCAAGAGGCATTAACATTAGAAATTTGAACTCAAAAGTACATTAAAAAGAGGTGCCAAACTCAGAAACAGCTTGTTTTGGAAAGTAATCTGTGTGCAATGCTTTGCTTTAATCGCGTGTTTAATCGTAACGCAGAATAAGTAAACATTTTTGATAGTTCTGAAATGTTGTCTGAAGGTAATGATGAACGTACGTTACTTTCTCGCGAAAATGGAGGCGGAGAAATATCAATCAAGTTCATATATTGAACAGTATGATTACAGTTTACATTACTATTTGTAAAGAGGCTGTACTTTGTGATCAACCCACGTACTAATTTGTTTAATAAGGTGTTTTGTAACGTTTTTTCAACGATATTAGGTGTTCGAATAATTTTATCTTAATTTCAGGTGGATTTTTAAGAAAACTATGTTAAGACAGTAATTATTAGAATTTGATTTTTGTTGAGTGCTGTGAAGGGCTGCAATCATTTGCTTTACAGCTATGGCTGCCAGACTGTCAGCTCTCAAGTATGATATGATTCTTGATAAACGTATGGCCTGTCGAAAGTTCTTCACTTCACTGGTTAGAATTTCAGATTTTGTTTCAACAATGAGTTTATGGACTATTTATTATAGAGTTATTTACATTAGGTGGTATTTTTCTGCGGCATGAGTTAAGTTTTATAATTAATGGTTTATAAGGTACAATATTTGTTGAGTGTTTTGTAAATGAGGTAGTAAGTTAAGTAGGTTTGGTTTTGGAAGAAGTAGTCATGATTAAGTGTGATTGAGTCAAAATAGACCTTGGCTCATGGCCTATAAGAAAAATATTGATATAAACCTACAAGAGTTGATCCTACAAGGAGATTGCAAAACAATGCACACACTCTTCAATGTAAGAATGAGAAAGAGTATATGCTGAAGAAATACATACAAATGAAAATGATACATATGGAAATGAAAGAATCTGCGGAATATACTTAGTAAGGAGAATTCCCAACATTGATTTGGATGGACAAACAAACTCTAAAGAAGAGATAATTGCAGATAATTGTGAATCCACCACTATTACTAAATATGTGATGGATGCTTGGAAATTAAATGAACTAGAAAGAACTAGAAATGCATGATGCATAAGGATAATCTAGAAAGTAATAAAGTATTCTAAGCGAAAGAAAGTCTATTAGGGGAAGAAAAAAGAAAAGGTAACCACATTAAAAGAGACATATCAAATATTAAGCTACCAAGATACTTAGTGGTAGGTGACCTACCTAGCTAGTTAGAAAAAAAAAAAACTTTTGAAAGGGAGGACCTCAAGATGTAAGCCTTAGATGACACACTGGTAGTAAATGTGACATAGAAGTGAAGTACACATAGACCCTACATTCCAACATGGAAAGCATTGGCAATCTTGGTGAAAAAATATATACCCTGGAGGATGAAGGGAACTTAGATTGTATATTCCTAAGTGGCTGAAATAATAAAGGTGTTTATTCACTATACATGAGATGCAATTTTCATTCAAAAGAGGGGTTTGACCTATGTACACTTTGTAAGAGAATATATAAGATGATAACCACTTGACGGTCTCATCTACCAAATCCATGTATCACTTGGCAATGATATGAAATAAATCTTACCTTTCTTCACTATTTTATTTTTTGTAGAGGTTAATATATACATTATTTAAAAATGATTTCAACATGATAAACTAAAGAGATTTTTTAATTCTTTTGATGGGTACATATGAGATGAGTGAATAATTATATTTCTTTTTTTTTGTGGTTTACCCAATGCATAAGTATTGATTTATTTTCTCGATCCAAACAATTGAAAATCCCTATCTATTCATATTAAATAGTTAAATTTTCAATTATTATTTTCATTCTAGGGATCAATGTCAATTTATTATAGTATATGAATATTTTTTAATGTATTTTATTTTCATAATATCCTAAGAAATTTCGTTCATCTCTTTCCATTTAAAGTTGAGTATGATAGTGATAGAAATGAAATATTATGAGAGGTATAGATTAAAATAGGAGTATAAAAATGTCCTTAAAAAAGGCACCTAAGATATATTGTAAAAATAGGGGATGTTTTAATAGGAATTGTGTATTATGAGGGAATACGAAAAATTCAAAAAGTAAGGATAGAAATAAGGGGTATTATTTAAGATTCCATTAATGTAGGTGATATAAGATAAGTTTGCTAAGTGAACTCTCCAACAAAATTTTCTCCATTAAGTTACTTATGAAATAAATCTTGAAGAAGTCATCTAATGATTTTTTGTTTATATCTTTTATATTCAAAATTAAGGGAAAATAAATCAATAAATCTAATAAAGTTTAGATCTTCCTACGTTAAGACTATATTTAAAAATTGTTTGTATACTCATACTACAAGTCATGATTATTTAAGTGATTGAGTGATTCCAATATTTATGATTATCCATGATTAAGGGAAAATATTCAAGATCCAACATCCTCCATTCTATTGGCTACTATTGCATCCATTAATTTAGATTCAATATTCACTGTTGTAGAAGAGGGTCCTAGGGTGACTTAAAATGTAACTAGAGTTATGTGTGTGTGTGGATGCTTAGCTTGAAGAGAGGATGAAAATCACCCAAATGGAGAAATATTTTATAGACTCTTTTTCTTCCTAGGAATTTTTAAAATTTTAGTATCCTTTGGGTGATATTTTTAGTTTAAATGGTCAAACTATTCCTATATTGAGGGAAATAGGCTATAGAATATTTACATTATTATGAAATATATTAAGCAAGAAATGGCACATGCAAAGCATCAATGGCAACCCAACAGCTCTACTTTTCAGAGAAAACCAGAGGCCTTCGATCTTGTGGCATCCCTCATGGCAGAGCTCCTCAAAATAATCAACATTTTCTCTCCTGAGGTCCCACTAGGCAATACACAAATGGGTCGATCAGAAGAGGACAAAGATTTACATGGCCAAATTGGGTTCCAATCTAGCCACATAGGGTCTCCATCAAAAATGGCCAGCCAATTGTTGATATCTGTGAAGGGGACACATTGCTCAACAAAGATTTCAAGAGTAAACCATATGAGAAAAACCCAAATTTTTTGCAACAATCTTATTAGGAGGTAGAGGTTGCATTCAAATCTACCAAGAATAAGCAATCCAATGACCTGCATGTTAAATAAGTAAGGTTTAAAGATGCATGAAAATGCAAAGAGGATCTTACAAGTCACAATAATGTCATACATGAGGTTCCCTTCAATCCAAAGTCGAATGATGTTAATACAAAGATTGATGATAGGGCTTTGGAGCACCAGCAAAAACCTAAAAATAAAACTGGGTCTATTCGTAACGACCCAAGTTTTGATCATGATTTGTAGCACAGGGAAGCCAAATGCCACATATCTAGGCACAAAAGAATAACTCTTTGAAGAAGAGAGGCAAGAAAAAGAAGGCAAAATCTAAAATGAAAATGGTCTTGCAATGGAAACAAAAGGATGCCCCAAATGTCTAGGTCTCGGGCCAACAAACCCTCATGCCTCAAGGTCCAGAAGGAATGCATAGTCCAAAACGACAACGATCAACTCTAGAAAAAAAAGAGGGGGAAAACACAAGTAAGCAACTAGGAACAAAAACGGTTGTTGGCATAACTTTCTCAGAGGATCTTCTTCATAATCAAATTTTTGATTTACACCATTGTGCCCTAGTCTGTAAGTTCTGGGATAGAATTCTTGAAATAGATTTACTTCATGATTTGATTTTTGAAGAATGGGAAGGGGTTTCAAAAGTTTTCTATTTAGATAAGAAGGAATGGATTTTTATCATGTTATTTCATAACAAAGATTAGAGAGATGCAATTTTTAAAATTAAATCTTGGATTTATGAAGGATCTGGCTTATGTATGAACCCATGGAAACCAAATTTTAAGCCAAGTATTTTTCTAGCTAAATTTATACTAGTATGAGTGTAATTACACTCCTTGCCTCTTGAATATAGAGAGCTAAATCTCATAGAATTCATGGCAAACCAAATAGGGATACTCCTCAGGCATGACAAGGAGTTTTTTGCTAACCTGTCTCTTCCAGTTAGGGTTTTTTTATTGCTAGATATCACAAAACCCTTTCCTAATTAGATCAATATCAAATCCAAGTTTGGTGTCTAGGAGCAAGAGATTATAGTTGAAAATAGTCAAAATTCTTGTTATGTATGTCATTCTTTAGAGCATATGGCCAATGAATGTTTTACCATTTCCAAATCAACTAAAGGAAGTGATCTTCAAGAACTTACATATGTATTAACAGAGAGAAACTTGGGTAATCAGAATTAGGCAAAGTAAACCTTATCTACCAAGACTGTAAATAACATCTCAAGAGACTTTTCCCATGAATCTGACAAGAAGAAAGCTCACTTTCAACTAGTTTAGGAAACACCAGCAATATTTGCACCGAAGCAAGAAAAAAATATTCAAACACATTACATTATTCCTTATCTCTCTGAAGGAAATAAGGATAACCACTTGGTTAAATTAAAGGGTGACATGCTTGATTTGTAACTTGTGTTAACCAATCAAAGGTTGAAGTGTTCTATTTCGTTAATCAAGAACTTGGAGGTAAGCTATCCATTCCACAATGTGATTTCATCTTTTCAGAGGAATCCTCTTCAGATCATCTCCACTAGGCCTATATCACATGCATTGAACTAGGAGTCATCTATCAATGAACCAAAATGGTTCCTCAAGCCTCAAGAATAAGGAATATCTAAGGAAAATAATGAGCTTGAGCAAATAATCTATCAAGATGATAGGTTAGAGGATATTGCGCATAAATTATTGGAAACTATAGGTTCTGAACTTATAGATGAGATAGTTGATGAAATCCTCAATGAAGAGATTGAAACAAAGTCAGAGTTAATGCCTGTTGATCTTTCTTTCTCTAAGGATTGTATGGATGGTAACAAGGAAATGGATGTAGATTCGGGTGATAGATTTGATTTCTCTCAGGAGTTATCACTAGCTCAAATGCCCATCTCCCAAGTGTTCCCTAAAAGAACTCCAACCAAAAGGGGAAGAAAATCTAAGGTTGATAAGTTAAAAGAGGAAATTAAAGTGGGTATGCAAGCTACTCTAGATGGTGACTTCTCAATCAATAAGAGATCAAGGAGGGAATGCTTCTCTCCTCGCATGCAATGAATATCATCTCATGGAATGTTAGGAGCATTAATGCCCCTGAAAAAAGAGCCCAAATCAAGCATCAAATTGATGCTAGTGGGGCTGATATTTTCCTCATTCAAGAATCTAAATTATCTAGAGAAATATTTGAAACAATACTTTCCAAATGGGGAAGATGGAAAGCTATGGCAATACCAACTCAAGGGGCATCTGGTGGATTACTTTCTCTATGGAATCCAAGAACAGTTATAGTGGAGCCTATAAATGCGGATAATAATTGGAAACTTTTAAATGTTCAGAGTTTTGATTTACAATTCAAGCTCTTTAGTGTTTATGGCCCTACATCCACACAAGACAAAAAGAGGTTATGTGATACTTTGAAAACTTTAGTCCAAAGTTTAAATGATCAAAAATTAATTATTGCTGGGGATTTTAATACAGTAGTGTCCCTCAATGAAAAACAAGGAGGGATATGCCCACCTCATAAAACAATATCTGACTTTGGAAGTTTCATATTAGACAATGCACTCAGGGATATCTTGCTAGAAAAGGGGAGATTCACTTGGAAAAACTGAAGAAGACATTTCTCTCAAATAGCAGTCCGACTAGATAGGTTTCTAGTTTCTCAAGAATGGGTAGTTGCATCAGTTATTTTTCCTTCGCAAATCCTCCCCTTTGTTGGTTTAGATCATTATGCTATAATGTTACCTATCACACGCCCAATAGGGATATCAGCAAGCCATCTTTCAAGTTCAAGAAAATGTGGTTGAGAGATCCATCATTTTTCCCTTATTACAACAATGGTGGGTAAGTGCACCAGCCTAACAAGGTACAAAAATGTTCCAATTATTTAAAAAGCTGCAATATACTAAGGGGAAAATCAAAGAATGGAATGTGACTGTCTTTAAAAATATGTTTGCACAGAAGAAAGAGATAGCCCAACAATTGGCATATATACATGAATATATTATTCAAAATGGTATGAATGTTGTCATATATGACAAACAGAAAGAACTTCAGTAGTTGTGGGAAGAATTGGGTAAGAGGGAAGAAATATATTGGCAGCAAAAGTCATGGGAATTATGGTTAAAGGAGGGAGATCGAAACACAATTTTTTTTCATGCATCTGCACAAAAAAAAAGAGTTTCTAAAACTATTTTTTCAATATAGGAAGCAAGCTCAGGGAATCAAATAAAAAATGCAAAAGAGATCCAAAATGAGGGAGTATAGTTCTTCAAAAATCTCCTTGCTCCTCAAAAGTTTGCTACCACGGAAGAGAAATAATTATTATCTGCAATTCCCAATCTCATTTCTCCAAATGACAATGAAGCTTTGCTCAAACCATTCACATTATCAGAATTAAAGGGAGTAGTATTTTCAATGTCTTCGGATAAGGCTCTAGGTCCTGACAGATTTATGGCTTTATTCTTCCAAAAATGTTGGGATTTTGTGGGTCATGATCTCCTTATGGCCATTGAAGAATCACGCAGATCAAGAACAATGATAAAGCATTTCAATGCTACAAATATAGTGGTACTCTCAAAAGTAAATGAACTTAAATTTTTTGTGGATTTTAGGCCTATATCACTCTATGACACAATATATAATATTTTTACAAAAGCAATATATTTAATACTGCAACCCTTTATCTCAAAAATCATATCTTCAGAACAAGGAGGCTTTGTTCTAGGAAGAGAAATTGCAGAAGGGGCGCTGGTAGCACATGAGGTTCGACACTCTATCAAGTCAAATCATTTGTCATCTTTTATAGTTAAATTGGATATGATGAAAGCTTATGATAGAGTAGATTGGGAATTTCTGATTAAATTGCTAGACAAATTTGGATTCTCAAAGAAATGGTGCAAATGGATCCTTTCATGCCTTTTAGGTCCACATTTATCAATAATAATCAATGGTTCTCCATGTGGATTCCTTCAAGAAACTCAAGGGGTGAGGCAAGGGAATCCATTGTCACCTTTCCTTTTCATAATCATGGCAAAAGCTTTGAGTAGGACAATAAAGGACAAACACTCTACTTGGGCTTATGTCAAGGAATCCTCATTTCGCAGACAGATCTCTCAGCTACCCACAATTTATTTACAGATGACACTCTATTATATGGGAAGGCATCTATCTCAGAGGAAAAACAAATAAAGGAGGTATTAGATAAGTATTCACTAGTATTAGGGAAAAAGATAAATGCACAAAAATCCAAAGTATATGTGTTTAACTCCAAAGCTGCGATAAAAAGGAAAATCATCAGAATTCTGGGATTTCAAGAAGCTGAATTACCTTGTAAGTATTTAGGTATTCCTTTTTTTATGGGGTCTAATAAACCATCTTATTGGGTTAAAGTCATTGAAAAAATTAAGCAAAGAGTTTGTGTTTGGAAAGCTAGATGGTTATCGTTCTCAGGAAAAATTCTTCTCATAAAATCAGTCCTTTCAACAATACTTAATTACTTCATTTTAGTGTTAAGGGCTCCAAACATAGTAGTTGAATAGATTCAAAAGATCATAAGAGGCTTTCTGTGGAAAGGGAACATGAATAATACCAAAAAGATTCCACTAGTCTCTTTGGATAGTATGGTCTCAGAAAAACACAAAGGAGGAGTGGGATTGCATGAAATACCTAAATGCAATTAGGCCTTTGGGGGGAAATTAATATGGAAAATGTATTCTAAGTCATAATCCAAATGGTGTTCCTTGATGAGAGCTAAAAACTTGGATAGCCAAGACCCTAAGAGAATTTTCACGGTTTCTAACCCACCTGAAGGCTCGACAATATGAAATTTTATGCTCTCATGTAGGAACTTAGTAGTAACATCATGTATCTCTTGGGAGGTCAATAAAGGAGAAACAGTTAAATTTTGGAGTGATTCCTGGAACGAACATCCCCATTGAGTAATAATCACGATCTACAATCAACCATTCCAACTATATCTCAGACATGGGGAACAAAATTAATAGATTATGTTAGTTCTATTGAACCCTCATCAGGGAGGGAAATATGGAAAGATTTTTCCTCTCTATAGATATCACAAGAGAAAAAAGAGTTATTGTCAAAAATTCTAGAGAGTAAAGCAGTATTCATAATAGGTAAACCTGATTGAGTAATATGGGCACCATCAAAATATGGATCTTATTAAGTAAAATAGGGTTATAAATGAATTATCAACAGGGGTGACTCTATTCAGTCTCAAAGAGTATTCTCCTTTTGTTGGAATAGTTCTATTCTTCCAAAAGTAGGTAGTTTTGCATGGTTAGTGATGAGAAAGAGAGCGTTGAGAAGTGGTCGACTAGTTAAATTAGGTATTGCAGAGCCTTTCAAGTGTGTGTTGTGTGATCAAAATTTTGAAAATCATGATCACTTGTTTCTGTAATGTTCCTTTGCACAATATTGTTGGTTGTTCGTCTTGGGGAAAATGAATTATAATATGCCCCTTCCAAACACAATTTGGAATCTTTTTTATGCTTGGCCTATGCTTTACAAAACTTCATTCTTTGCATGTATTTGGCAGACTATCCCAACAATGGTAGTATGGGCCATTTGGTGGGAAATAAATAAATGAATATTTAGAAAATCTACCACCTCTATGCATTTTATTCATGCTTTGATTGAAAAATCTATCTCAGAGGCAATCAATTCTTGGGTTCAAAATCATAAAAATGTTGGATCAATGTTTTCAGCCTAGGATAATATCATTCTATAGAATTGGAAGCATATAACTCTTCCCTTCAAAGGAAGTTTGAAACAACTGCATAATACAAAGATCGATAGAATCTCAATTAAATGGTCACCTCCATCTCAAGGTTTCTTAAAACTGAACTTTGATGGGGCATCTAGAGGTAATCCTAGAGTTTTGGGAGCAAGCTTTTGCATCAGGGATGAAAAAGGATTTCTCAAAGTAGTTAGATCAATATCCTTACCGCCTGGGATGAATAATATGGAAAAATCACTATCTCTTCTTTATGGGTTGCTTCTTGCAAAGCAATTGCAAATCAAAGTAATACACATTGAAGGTGACTCGTTAATAATAGTAAGTGCCTATAAAGAAAGATCATGTTTTAATTGGGCCTTGATATATGTTTTGTAGATTGTTTGGAAACTTATAGATGAATTTGAAGATTTCTAGATTTCTCATACTTACAAAGAAGGTAATGTTTTAGTAGATCACCTCGCTAATCTAGGATGTGATAAAAAGGAGATCTTTTATATACAAGATAGTAACAACAATTATGATTTCTCTAGTATTCAGGAGCTAGTAGAATTAAGAAATGTAATAGAAGCTGATTACATTTCATTATGAAAAGCTAATTCTTCTTAAGAACATGTAATCTACTCATCTAAATCAAATTATTGTTAACATCAACACATCCACCGTGGACAATTTATAGTGAATTTGAATTAAAGCACATGTTAGAGAGAATATGCAACAATGATGGATCATTATCTCACATGGGTGTTTCCATTAGCCTTAAAAAGGACAACTACATACCACCGATGATGTTGGCATCGACCAAATATTCCACCTTGGTCATATCACTTCATTCTTGTTATTCTCCTTAAGATGTTGGCATCATACATGTACAGTTTAATTATGTTTTGATATGAAAACATCGCCTCTAAACATTTCGGCTTTCATTCTGCACGTATGAGAATTTAAGGGTGCACGATGTTTTAATTACTCAGTCCCTCACACCTTTATTCATAATGATAACATTGTCAATATAGCCATATGGCGAGATAAAAATTCAACAACCTACATTCTTTGCCCTTAGTTATGGGGAGAGGTGGTTGGAGGAATATCATCTAGTTAAAATAACGTTGATTTTCTGTTGAACAAAGCGAAATAACTTCCGTCCTTGGGGTAGAAGATGGCTAATTCAAAATTAAATCTGAATGGTATTTCGCTTCAAGTTACAAAATTCTAACAATGACACTCACAACAGTTTTCCTATCACAATGAATCTCACAATCTCACTGGCACATACTTCCATCAGTATTTTGCATGAAGATTCCTAAATGAAATACAACAGGCACCTTGAAACTATGCAATTCTAAAACATAACTTACAACAGCAAGACATAAAAGGATCCTGATTGAACCACAAAGACATCAAATTGCTATTATAAAACTGAGACAGAAATGAGAAGGAGAAAACTACTGCTTTATTAAAACTAAAAGAGTGAATAATGTTGGACTGAGTACAAAAGGTTCACAAACTCAAGATGTGTATGAGCAGGAACTGCTAAAAATGAACTGCCGAGAAAGAGAGCTAAAAAGACTAAGTCTTTTTGAAAGGCATAACTCCCAAGAAACCCTCTAATCCGAGCTCTGAGAAAGCTCAAGGAAAAAAGGCTTCAAACTGTCTCAAAAACTACATAAAAGCAGAAAAAAGTATAATGCTTTTATGATCACACTATCAAGCCTCTAAAAATAGGCTGAATATGCTTTAAAATCCAGAAAAACAACTTATCTCTCCAAGATAAGTCACAAATCCGACCAAGAGAAGAAGTCAATAAAAAATCTGCTAAAAATAGCAAGAAATCATAAAACAATTTATAGGATATTGCTTTACGATTCTGCTTTACAGGATTGCAGATTTGCACAATTTATCTATTTTTTGCAATAAAGGATTAAAAATCTTTTGCAAAAAAGAACACATCCTTATATCTCCATTACAATATATGATTTTCTCACAAAATCATAAAAATATTACACATCATTATCCTCTCTCATATCTTATCAAAAATTTGTCATTGATTTCTCTAAAATCAACCCTAAAACACAAAGAACCCAAAATGGATAATCATCAAAACCTAACCCTAAATCATAAGGTATTCACTATTACATTTACATTGATAATCCATATTCAAGCCTTCATATTTCACTAAGGCAAAGAAAAAGTCCTAAGACTTAACCATTGTCCTAGGCACATAAAATAAGTCTTAAAAGACTTAACATATCGACCAAACACACAAATTTTGCCCCCCCCTCAAATATCAAAATTCAGACTTAGATTAAAACATAATACAAGGGTATAAGTCTCGGCCTCCATTCAAAATTTTCCACATGCTTTGACTGAACATTCTGGATATGATCATGATGTTGCTCGAATTAGGGCATGAGAAAAGAATGCCAAACCCTAATAATGATTCATTTTGCACTCGTGACCTTGAGGGAAAAGAGCTCTGTCTGGAAAGAAAATGCCGCCATGATTGTGTTGAACTCGAGCTCGTGCACCTTGGGAATCTTCCCCACGCTCTTCAAATAGTTGAATCTTCAGTGGGTAAGCTTTATTTTGCAGTATCATAGCTCTTTTCTTCATTCGAGAATATCAAAAGGACCCTAAGGTTGCGAGCTGTTTATGCATTTCTTCTAACTTTTTCCACACTCCTGTGTTGCGCTCTTCTTTGGTCGTCATAACCTCGAACTCAGCCTCTGTCAAGATACTCCATGGGGGGCTCGCCTTGTGTTTTTGCTTTAGCTTCCTATGCATAAGGTAAGTTTCCTGTCATAGTTTCACGGCTTCTCATTCTTGTTCATTATGGCCTTATGGCCGCGGCTTGCTCATAGTCTCTAATACATTTACTTTGTATTTCCTGTGCTTACATCTATTATTTTTGTGCTCCATTCCACTATGAGAACTCGGTTATCATTCAAAAGCTCGAACTTCTATTATCTTGAAAGCATTGTAGAGGTCTTGGCCACGGCTTCAGTACCCTCCCACGGACATGTATTGGTAAGCTTCACTCAGCTAGACACTCCATTCTTCAGAGACTAAAAGAATTTCTCCTTTACCTATGAGCTTCTGGCCATGTTTAGGCCACACCAAATATGTATCATAGAAAGCATAAACATTAACTTAAAGGTTTTGGGCTCGACCCACAACCAGAAATTTCCCTTTTATATATTTGAGGATGAATCTGCATATGGGTATTTGAAATTTCTAAAGAAAATTGTATTTTCTTCGTTCTGAAACTTGGCTCAACACAGGAAATTCGCATTTTGAATTCTATTGTTGTCTCATGTGCAAAAACCTCACATGGGTTATCGTGATTATTGCATTTTCTGTACTTTAAATGTAACCCTAAAAATGGGTACTTGAGATTCAAAATTGCAAATCTATTCGTATGATTCTATCCATATGGGCTCGACCCAAAACAACCAGTGGTTTATTTTAGAAGACTCCTGAAACAAAAGAATGACATGGGTATTTGTATATTTTGTAGAAAATGTATCTATTCTGATTTCTCTTCATAGCTCGACCACCAGTTCTTTGCATTTGTTCTTGTTATTTACTCAACAAGCTCTCTCACATGGATATCACTGGAAATGTAAAACTTCATGGTTTTGTGCATTCTGAACCTTGACCCAAGAATAAAATCTCACCAAAATACTTGTTATCTTACACAAAATTCTCAGCTGGGTTGATAGAACAAACTGCTTTGTTGTTGAGATAAGAAAACTCACACAGATGATTGGAAATGGTGAACAATTTGTATGTCTATTGTATTTAGTGTATGGCTCAACCCATATGACTAGTGGCTTCTTCTTTTTCTTGATGTTTTTGTGCCTTTTAATTTCCTCCATACAAGTGCTTGACAATGAGAATGGAACTAAGCGTTGTCTGAAAACTCTCGTATGACAAAACACTTAACTTGTTGTTCTGAAAAAAAACACATCCATCTGAGTAAATTGGAAATGTTGAAAATCTGATTCACATGGTATTTTCACTTCTCAGCCTTCTTTATAGAAATGTTGTATAGATTCTGATCTTTAACAGGACCTCCTCTTAGATATTGAATGAACACTGATACTCTCCATTCTTGAAGCTTGTTTGTAGTATTAAAAGACTGCAACTGTGTAAAAATTTGAGCCTCTTTAAATCATTCAAATTCTTACATTTCCACCATTTGAAAGAACTGAAAGCTTAACTAAGACTTTCCTATATCTGCACCTTTAGTATGCCTTGTTAAGTTATTTCCATGTTCCCATACTTACTTCTTTGTGGATGAAGTACACCAGAATGTATTAATGATGAACATCGGCCATAAGTCTTTGAAATGCTGGAATTGTAAATGCTATCTGTATTGCCTAAATATTGACTTCATGCTGCTTTTCTTGCACACAGAAAATCTCTCTTCTGGATGATTTCTTAACTTTTACCAAACAGCAACATTGCTATTGCTTTCCGTTCTTGGACTTTGTAGAGATTTTAACTTGAAACATTACAACACCATGAACCATCTCAGAAACTCTTTCTGGAAAGAAACAGTGCTTGCTTTTTCCTTATTATTCTGAAATGATCATTTCATATTGCATTCACTAATGTTGCATTGCATTGAAAACTTGATATTCTTTCATTTTCTTATTGCCTGAAAACTCCACATAACTGTTCATATGTATTATGCCTAACACTTGTAACTCATTGAAGATAATTTTGGGTACACATTTTACTTCGATTGTTGTCTTCAGCTCAACACTGATGCATGGTTTTATTTGAAACATCCTTCCAGCCAGAATGAGTTGTTTTTCCCTGCACACTACATTCAATGGAAGCTCACATGTTTCCTTACATAAATAATATCTCATAAACACCTTCTGGAACGAAACTGTTATCATTTTAATCCTATGATTCTTAATTTTGTATTCGCTTATTAGTCAACTAGAACTGGTGATTCATTTGACACTTGAATGCACTGTCTATCTTTTGTACTCTGAGCTTCAACATGGTACTCTTCATGCATTTTTATATTCCACCTAACAAATTGTTCTTTAACTCTGCTCTCTTTCATGATGAAAATTCGAACAAAACTGTTTAATAAGGCATAATGTATGCCTGTTCACTCTCCTTGACTGTGAAAAGAATACTGATGAACTGGAACTTGTGTGACATATATGATTATGATCAACAAGATAACA
>VDFB02353493.1:85970509-86097539 GCA_007258455.2 Sequoia sempervirens | reverse complement strand
TGCATCCATTGAAGCAACATAAGAGAATTTAGAATGGTATAGCTAAGATTCAATGGATGATTACATGTGATAGGATTTATAGAAGCATAAATTATTGATTAATCAACTTCCAAAATTTTCAAACAAAATATAAAAGTAGAAAAAAAATGGGGAAGGAAAACTAGCAAGAAATTCAAGAGGGTATAAGATGCTACATCTAGTGGTCAAAATCACATAAAGAAATTTCTAATGAACACTAAGGTATGCATTTCCTCCCTTAAGGAATCATGAAGATCACTACTTATTAGGGGTTTAAATGTCCCTAACAAGAGATTTTTTTTCATGTGTCATTTATAGATAATAAATGTCAATATACTCATACTCTAGGAAATAAAATTATCCTTGGAAGATAGCAAAAGCTTTATAAATATTGTAGAGGAAGGGACACAAAAATTCTTTAGGAAATTGGAGTTATGGGTAGTTTGGGACACATATAGATATCTCAATGCTTCAAAATGAAAAATATATATAGGAAGAAAATATAATGGATGGAAACTAGAGCAACAAGTGCATCCTTAAACATATTATCCATCCTAATCAACATATATGGACTGATGAAAAATTGAAGAAAAAATAAAGGTATGGAATTAAATTTCTAATTTTGTTAATTTTTTAAATCTAGATCATTTTTAATAAGTGGAGGTTTCAACACAACCCTATCCTCTTGAAAAAATGTGGAGGAATCTCTAAACTAAGAAATCACCAAAGAGATTTCTAAGAATTTGTTAACAAAAATGGGCTTATTGATATGTATCCTAAGAATGGAAAATTTATATGGACAAACTATAGAAAAGGTTTTACCATTATCACCAAAAGTTTGGATGGGTTCTTAATCTCCTCAAATTGGATTTGTTAGACACACATGACAAATCCAGGGTGAGTTGTGCATTAAAACCTTCAAAACCTTATTAAGTATTAGTATGAATGTAGAAAAATGAAATAGAAACACATCCACAATCAATGGTTACATGGACCTCATATCTAACATATGGGAGCATTATACATGTATCCAATTACTTAAAATAAAGAAATATTGATGGGTCTTGGGAATGGAAAAGTCTAATGATATGCCTATTCCCTCAAACTTGAAGGAAGATTGGCAAATGGAACTAGAAAAGATAAAGTTGTTCATCAATAAAAAATAAGACAAATTAGTATGGGCTAAGTTCAAATTTAGAAATTACTCAATGAAAATTAGATACAAACTATATAACTAGATGGGGGAAAGTGTCAATTTTCTCACAATGCTATGTTGGAATAAGTGGAATCTTTCCAAAGAAGGGGCCTTTTATTGGACGACTCTCCAAAAAATAATACTTACTAGTAACCACTTACAAGCCACTAAATTCTTTGGCCCATTTGGACTTGTAATGTGAAAAATTGTAGAGGCAACAACAAACCATATTCTTTTGAATCACCCCATGGAAAGTTCATGTCAAGACTTGTTAAAAAATAGACTAGGCTTGAGTGGAGCACTTATAAAAATATATACTTGAGATTTTTAAGAGTTTCCTAAAAATCAAAAACTCAATTTGGGAAATCCTTTGACTAGAAAGTCCCTCAAAGATAATTTGGTAGACTGGGAAAGAATACAACAACAAAATATTCAATGTGAAAGAAGCTAGTAAGGAATATATCATGAGGAAAATTGGCAATGGAATAAGCGAAGTGATTATGGACAATATATAACATATTGTTTCTTGAGGCCATTCAAAAGTTGGGATGGGATGGTGATGAAGAAATGAGAGAACCTTAGAATCCCCCAAGGCTACAACACCAAGAAACACCAAAGAAGATAGATTTTGTCAACATCAAGTGGTGCCCTCCACCATTTGAATGAATAAAACATAATTTTGATGGTGAACATTGAACATGGGAATCTTTGCATAACTAGAATAGGAGTTGTTAAATAAAAAACAAAAAAAATGAGTTATTTTTGGTAGCATCCAGGAAATTATAAATTGGCACTAATAATGAGTCTAAATTCTAAGATCTAATCATAAGTTTACAAATTTTCTAAAAGGAAAGACTATCTAATGTCTAGACATCAAAGGTGATTATTAAATCTATATAAATTCAATTTATAACTAAAGAGTAACAATTTGAAAAATTTAAAATATTACACAACCTATTTGGAGTCTATTGGATAGCATGGATAACCATACAATTAAGCATTGTTATCATGAAGCAAATCACATAGAAAACTATCTCACAAATCAAGCATGCAAATAAAAAAAGGAAATAGTCATTTCCAAAAACACAATGAGATGGGATAACATGCCACTCTGAGAAACCCATCAAGCTAAACCTTTTCCTTCATGGATATACTCACACCTCTTCCTAGGCACAATACTCATGCAAGTTTCAATTTTACAACATACAAAATATCTTAATTTGTAAGATTTGGTGGATTCCTTCTTTGTTTAAATGAATTTCACATTCAATGATCAACATAAAAGAAAGATGTAGTTTTCTAGTTATAATTGTTCAAGCCTAGAGAATGAGCTCTCAACTCAATTATGAAGGATTTTTAACATAGAGATAGAAGAAATTTAGATGGTGATAAAAAAGGTGATTAATGTAAGATCTTATGAAAATAGTCATGAACATGATCAACATATTGTAGAAAAATTCTTGATGAATAACATTTTTGTCCTTGAAAGAAAATGGTGGGAAAACTAGCAACACCCGCATTTGTCAAAGAGCTACTACTGGAACCAATACTAAGCAATCTTAGATTTCAACAAAAGGTCAAGCCTTGGAAGTCTAAGTGGTATCTTTAGCATACAAACTGCAAAAGTAAATGAAAATATGAAGCAAACAATATCTTTATTTTTAGATGCACATGGAGACCTTTAACTTCTTCATTGACCATTATCCTTCATTGTTATCTCCATCACAAGTGGAATGGGCTACTAAAATGGCAAAAGATCTTTGCACCCTCATCCATCACAAGCCCACAAAGGCAAATATCTTTGGAATATAGAATTCCAAATAAAAAAACAATGTAATCTAAAATTACTTTTAATAAAATGACACTACCCCTTGGTAGCATCTTATGAATAAAAAACATATAAAATAATGTAAAATGAAGATATAAGAATGAAATATACATGATTTTTTATCTTATAATAATCAACAACATAAAATTTACAAAATAAGATAATTATATTTTATTATATTAATATTTAACTTATCTTCACACAAATAATGTAACATAAAAATATATACAAGAAAATAAATTAAAAAAACATGATTTTTCATCAAAACAATTAGTTTGTAAAATTTCTGAATCAAATTATATAAGCAATTTTTGATTGCATTCCATGATGATCTGTCAACAGAATGAGATAGTCAAGAGAGAATTGAGAGATAATTAGCAGACCATGCTGATCATCACTCTCCTCATCTATTTAATCAGTATAGCCTGCTAATTACCTCCCAGTTCTATTTTTTTGACCATCTCATCTTGATAATAGATCGTAAAATGTGATCCAAAAAAATATATTTGCTAATTAATTCATAATTTTTAAAAATTGTTATCATAGACCGTAGAAATTTCATATTCATTCTGAAAAAGAATAAGAATTTTTATAAACTGTTACCATAGATGGTAGAAATTTCATGTTCACTCTGAAACAATTTTTTTATAAACTGTTATCATAGACGGGAGAAATTTCATGTTCATTCTGGAACAGAATTTTTATTATAGACCATAGAATTTTCATGTTCATTCTGAAACAATTTTTTTATAAACTGTTATTATGGACAGTAGAAATTTCATGTTGGTTTTGGAACATAATTTTCATAAACTGTTATCATAGATCGTATAAATTTCAAGTTCGTTCTGAAACATAATTTTTATATACTGTTATCATAGACTGCAAAAATTTCATGTTCATTCTGAAACAGAATTTTTATCAACTGTTATCGTAACGCTTTAGAAATTTCATTCTGAAACAGAATTTTTATCAACTGTTATCATAGACTGCAAAAATTTCTGGAACAGAATAATTATAAACTGTTATGATAGGCCGTAGAAATTTCACGTTCATTCTGAAAGCAGTGAGAAGGACGAGCACGGATTGTGTCGGTGTGAATTATGTCGGTTGTGTCGGCCGTTTGAATTTATGGAGTTGTGGTACGTTCATCAAAAGGCATTAACATTAGAAATTTGAACTCAAAAGTACATTAAAAAGAGGTGCCAAACTCAGAAACAGCTTGTTTTGGAAAGTAATCTGTGTGCAATGCTTTGCTTTAATCGCGTGTTTAATCGTAACGCAGAATAAGTAAACATTTTTGATAGTTCTGAAATGTTGTCTGAAGGTAATGATGAACGTACGTTACTTTCTCGCGAAAATGGAGGCGGAGAAATATCAATCAAGTTCACATATTGAACAGTATGATTACAGTTTACATTACTATTTGTAAAGAGGCTGTACTTTGTGATCACCCCACGTACTAATTTGTTTAATAAGGTGTTTTGTAACGTTTTTTCAACGATATTAGGTGTTCGAATAATTTTATCTTAACATTGATTATTTCAGGTGGATTTTTAAGAAAACTATGTTAAGAGAGTAATTATTAGAATTTGATTTTTGTTGAGTGCTGTGAAGGGCTGCAATCATTTGCTTTACAGCTATGGCTGCCAGACTGTCAGCTCTCAAGTATGATATGATTCTTGATAAAACGTATGGCCTGTCGAAAGTTCTTGACTTCACTGGTTAGAATTTCAGATTTTGTTTCAACAATGAGTTCATGGACTATTTATTATAGAGTTATTTAGATTAGGTTGTATTTTTCTGCGGCATGAGTTAAGTTTTATAATTAATGGTTTATAAGGTACAATATTTGTTGAGTGTTTTGTAAATGAGGTAGTAAGTTAAATAGGTTTGGTTTTGGAAGAAGTAGTCATGATGAAGTGTGATTGAGTCAAAATAGATCTTGAATGGCTCATGGATTATAAGAAAAATATTGATATAAACCTACGAGAGTTGATCCTACAAGGAGATTGCAATGCAATGCACACACTCTTCAATGTAAGAATGAGAAGAGTATATGTTGAAGAGATACATACAAATGAAAATGATACATATGAAGATGAAAGACTGTGCAGAATATACTTAGTAAGGAGAATTCCCAACATTGATTTGGATGGAAAAACAAACTCTAAAGAAGAGATAATTGCAGATAATTGTGAATCCACCACTATTACTAAATATGTGATGGAGGCTTGGAAATTAAATGAACTAGAAAGAACTAGAAATGCATGATGCATAAGGATAATCTGGAAAATAATAAAGTATTCTAAGCGAAAGAAAGTCTATTAGGGGAAGAAAAAAGATAAGGTAACCACATTAAAAGAGGCATATCAAATATTAAAAGCCACCAAGATACTTAGGGGTAGGTGACCTACCTAGCTAGTTAGAAAAAAAAAAGACTTTTGAAAGGGAGGACCTCAAGATGTAAGCCTTAGATGACACACTAGTAGTAAATGTGACATAGAAGTGAAATACACATAGACCCTACATTCCAACATGGAAAGCATTGGCAATCTTGGTGAAAAAATATATACCCTAGAGGATGAAGGGAACTTAGATTGTATATTCGTAAGTGGCTGAAATAATAAAGGTGTTTATTCACTATACAAGAGATACAGTTTTCATTCAAAAGAGGGGTTTGACCTATGTACACTTTGTAAGAGAATATATAAGATGATAACCACTTGACGGTCTCATCTACCAAATCCATGTATCACTTGGCAATGATATGAAATAAATCTTACCTTTCTTCACTATTTTATTTTTTGTAGAGGTTAATATATACATTATTTAAAAATGATTTCAACATGATAAACTAAAGAGATTTTTTAATTCTTTTGATGAGTAGATATGAGATGAGTGAATAATTATATTTCTATTTTTTTTTGTGGTTTACCCAATGCATAAGCATTGATTTATTTTCTCGATCCAAACAATTGAAAATCCCTATCTATTTGTATTAAATAGTTAATTTTTCAATTATATTTTTCATTCTAGGGATTAATGCCAATTTATTATAGTATATGAATATTTTTTAATGTATTTTATTTTCATAATATCCTAAGAAATTTCATTCATCTCTTTCCATTTAAAGTTGAGTATGATAGTGATAGAAATGAAATATTATGAGAGGTATAGATTAAACTAGGAGTATAAAAATGTCTTTAAAAAAAGGCACCTAAGATATATTGTAAAAATAAGGGTGTTTTAATAGGAATTGTGTATTATGAGGGAGTACATAAAATTCAAAAAGTAAGGATAGAAATAAGAGGTATTATTTAAGATTCCATTAATATAGGTGATATAAGATAAGTTTACTAAGTGAACTCTCCAACAAAATTTTCTCCATTAAGTTATTTATGAAATAAATCTTGAAGAAGTCATCTAATGATTTTTTTTAACTTATATCTTTTATATTCAAAATTAAAGAAAAATAAATCAATAAATCTAATAAAGTTTAGATCTTCTTCCTAAGTTAAAACTATATTAAAAAATTGTTTGTATACTCATGCTACAAGTCATGATTATTTAAGTGATTGAGTGATTCCAATATTTATGTTTGTCTATGATTAAGGGAAAATATTCAAGATCCAACATCTTCCATTCTATTGGCTACTATTGCATCCATTTATTTAGATTCAATATTCACCATTGTAGAAGAGGGTCCTAGGGTGACTTAAAATGTAACTATCTAGTTATGTGTGTGTGCATGCATGCTTAGCTTGAAGAGAGGATGAAAATCACCCAAATGGAGAAATATATTATTGACTCTTTTTCTTCCTAGGATTTTTAAAATTTTAGTATCCTTTGGGTGATATTTTTAGTTTAAATGGTCAAACTATTCCTATATTGAGGGAAATAGGATATAGAATATTTACATTATTATAGTGTATTAGATCTAAACCATAATATTCATTTGATAAAAATCTTGTTGTTTGAAGAAAAACCCACTAACCATTATATTGCTTGAAATGATTACTTTATCTAGGTAAGATAGATTTGACAATGACAGAGGGAAGATATCAATTGACCAGTGGTGATATTATCCAACTCTAAAAATAGATTTGACAATGCTAGAGGGAACACATTGGAGCATATTGGTGGTGGTATTATCCAACTCTAAAAAAGGAAAAGTGGGTAGTGACATGGTCATCAAATGGAAAGTCTCTAAGGAATGTATAGTCTATGAGAATGTAATTATATTAATCTCATTTGTAAATAGTATTAGTCCAATATTTTAGAGTATCAATTATAGAGGGTAAACTCTTTCCATAACACAATATGGATATGATGTGAATAATTTCTTAAGGCTAACTTCTTATCACTACATTGCAAATTTTAAATATTTAAAAGTTACTTATAATTATGTTTCAAAAAATATACGAGATATATTATAAAATACTTTAAGGTGTGTGGAAGCTCACAATCACATACAAAGGTTATTTAAGGCTTGTGTGTTGGATTCAGAAACTCCTCACTTTGTTAGAAACTTTATAGGTAAATTTTATCTTAGCTAATAATAGTAAATTTTACAACTTGGATATTTGAAAACCGCTAAAATAATATTTCTAGCTTTAAAAAATGTAGAGATTGAAATTTGACTTTACCAAAGAAAGACCAACTTTCCTTGAAAGTGATTTCAATGATTCTACACTTAGGTTAAGTAGATATGTCTAAATTTGTATAAAATAATCTACTATTATTTTTTATTAAGAGGGGAAAACACTTTTAATCTGGAGCTATGAAATGATGAGGTCACAAACTGGGGACCTCATCCCCAATGTAAACACTCAACAACTACACCCTAATGGGGTTTGAATCTTGATGGAAAGAAAAACAACACAACTTAACCATCACACCATGCCACTATTGGCATAAAATAATTTATCATTATTTTAGAAGAGATTAACTAATTAACCCACAAGTGTTCTAATTGGAAATAGATATTGTTTACAGGATTAATAAAAAAATTTGAAGAAAATATTGATAATTGCTAAGAAATAGGTGATAGAAATAGAAAGATGAATACAAAACTCAAAAGTAATGAAAAAAAGGAACCTAACACCAAAATGCATAGTTGACTAGTTTGGATGTTAGTGCTTAACATAAACATTTATGTGACATGTATTTTTGTACCCAAAAAAATAAGAAAGTTTAAATGTCTTGAAAAGTGTTCCTAAACACCATAAATAAAACCAAAAGAAAAACAATAGATTGATAGCAATATATATAATATAATAATACAAAAATTAAGTTATTCTATTAAAGAAAGATTGATAAAATGATGGAGAAATAATAAAGGAAAAGGAGATGGAGAGATTCCTCCAAATCCACTACAGACTAAAAATTATCCTCTAATAACACCTATACCTTAAACAACTAAAAAATAAAATGTTGTTGTGATTGCTTGCAGGTTTTCTTTCAAGTAAAACCAAGATAGTTTGGTATTGCCTATTTTTTATAATAATATATAAATGTAGGAATTCAATATAAATGAAATTATTGTGGTATTTAATATAATACAAATATCATTATAAATTAACAAGTGAATTATACATTAATGCCAAAAATAATATCACTAATGGATACATTAATAGTAAGAACAATAAGAAAAAGTAGGAGAAAAACATAGAGCAACATCACCTCACAAAAGTTGTGTTAGAGACAAAGGAGACTTCACTACCTATTGTAAAATCTACTAGCACATGTCTATGAGATTGGAGAGCACAAGAATTATCTTCACATCAATGAGAGAAAGCTAGTAATAATGGAGTTTGAAGAGATTTTTCATCTAGTGTGGAGTTTTTTAAAAGATCCAAATAGGATTAGCTTCTTTTCACTTGGCTCCACATTTGGACACAAAACCAATTAGGGTTGATGATTATCTTTCTGCCACAATCAAGAGCTAATCTCCTAGGGTTTTGGTCCTTATTGTGTTGTATATCTATGATAAATTTTATGTGTGTTTCAACAAGCCTATTTGACATATAAACCTAGATTTGAAAATGCATTTTACCACACAAAAGAAAATAGCAACTAATAGAAGAAACCCAGATTTGAGAAATGGTGACAAAGAGGAACCTATGACTGAAAGAAAAGATGAGTTGCAAGGACATAGGTGAAGGGAACCCCAGACCTTAGATTCTTTCTCTTAACATTTAAAAACTCTAAAATGTAGGTTGTAGTCTGCTTTGTGTTTCCCACTATTGTCATTTGATGAAACTTTAAAATCTAACCTGCATACATGAAAAGAGGGGGAAAGGCTGTGTTGTATAGGATCTTTCCTAATTCAAACCCCATTTTGTATTTATACCTCCACTTACAACAAATGATGATGATCAAGGATGCATACCCTAGGTAAGAGAGATACCAAAATAATAATAATTGATTGAAATGATAAATGATAAATGACCATGTTATCTTTGGTATGAAATCCTTGATGAAGTGATACCACACCACAAGTTGCCACAAATGTTGGTTTATGGATGCCTCGATTGCTTGATATGCTTGCATGAGGTTAGTTTAGAAAATACAATATATTGTTGTAAATAGCATGTAGAGGACAACTCAATACATCTTTATAATTTGATTGTGATAGATCCTTGTTCATTCTTATCTCAACTCTAATTTTCAAATGAGAATATAACTTGTTTATATATGCATCCCAATTGATATTTTTGAATATAGGCTAACCTGGTATCTTTTTAAACCAACAAAGAATGACACCAAAGTTTAAATTTGAATTAAGACATATTTAAGGTAAAGGGCACCCCACACCCTTGATTGGGTGTTTTTTTCTCAAATTTGTTGGGACATTGTGAATTTAAAAATATTTTATTAATCTAGCCCAGAAATGAATAAATTATTATTATAATTAATGTTGTAAGAAAAATAGGGTGTCAAAGTAGTGTAAAACTATTAGGGGTGACAATTTATGATGCTACATTGAGCCCCCACTTTAGTGAGATTATGATCTTACATTCATACTCACACTAAAGGAATAAATATCCATATCAAAATGTTGAAGAGACAAGATGAAACTAAGTTGAGGGGTGTGAAAACCCCCAAATTAGGATCTCATCAATCCACAATGCTAGGAGAAAAATGCACACAAGATAAGGAAAGATTCAATCATACTTAAATTACTCAATGAAAATCAATGGAGTACACTTCAAAGAATACACAAAGCATACATAAAGAAAACAAATTGCATACAAAGAATACATGAAGAAAACATGTGGAATACACTGTAAATAACATGCAACAAATACATGAAGCAAACATGCAAAAGACACAAGGAAAAAACATAATCAACACAACACAAACAATAAAAATAAAAATAAGACATAAAAAAAAGGTTAGTACACTAAAAAGGATTATAGTCAGTAAGGTAAAGAGATCTTAGTCTTAAATGTTTCAAATACCAAACATCATCCATTAAATATGGTGTTAAAAATTGGTTCTCTCATATAAGGATCAACAAGTTGCATTATGCTAGAGATCACTCATGAGCTACATAGATCCATAGGCTCACAAGTTGTGTTATGCTAGGTGGCCATTTAAAAATAATCCAGTTCATATACCAACAAGCTTTGTTATGATAAATCCATGGACTATTTTTCCAATCACACCTTAGGGAGCGTATAAAATTTTAATGTCATGGTGGACGAATCAATGCTTAATATCACAAGGGAAAAATTGATAACCATGCCTCAAGGGGCATTATAAACACCACCACCACCACCAAGGGGGTATGAAAAAAAGTCAAAATTCACAAGACATTAATGAAATGGATAGGGTGATATGCCCCCATTAAAATGTCAATATACTTACTATGTTAATATTTTAAGGAAAATAAGGGGAAGAGGGGATCCTTGAAAAGAATACAAACCTCCCAAAACTAGTTATCCCTGCCCCCAAGTGTAAAGGCAAAGAAAACCATATAAAAGACTATCGTGTTTCTACCATAGATGAAATATGGTTTCACACAAGATTGTACCACCTTGAATGGAAATGAGAAAACAAATGGAGCTACAAATGCCACATAGTGAGGAGAAACACCATAGAAGAAATAATATCATTTAGAATGCTTGGGAGCATCAAAAACATTGAAGAGCACCACAATCAATGAGTTGTATTTTAAACCCAATGCCGAACATTCATTGGTAGAATGACCACACACTCGATGATATGCACAAAAGAAATATTTTTTAATAAAATTTCTTATGTGTTGGAGGAGGAAGAGTAATTAAGTGGGCTTTGAGAAGCCTCTACAAAATATGCTCTTGTTCTAACAAATTATAAGTAGTAGGAGACAATCCTTTCTCTTATGAAGAAAAGTTAGCTCTCTTACCATAAGATGTTATTAATATAGTCAATGATGGAGGACGAGATGCATATAAAGGAGAATATTGGAACCCTAAACCTCTTTTTGCAAGGTACGATGTAAAGTTCCATGATCCTAAACTCCTTGTTTCATTTTTTCATTATATCCACTTTTAAAAAGAATCTTAAATCCAAGCCCATAACACCTTCTAACTTGGAGGAGTCTTTTCTGAAATATTATGAGAATAATTGATTCTTTTTCAATAATGTGAATCTTGTTTAGGTGTTGAAATTTTGATATTAGACATTGCCAACACACAAGGGATGAAAGATAAAGATCCCCCATCATTTCCATGGGATGATGTTTTTGGATTTGTTGATGTAGAAAAAGATTGAGAAAGTGAAACTCAAGACTCCTTAGGTTGAGATTGTGAGATTTTGTACTCTCCCACAAAGGAGGGTGTAAAATATAATGAGCCCCAATCATCACCAAAACATGTACTTGAATATAAATCAATATTTTGATCATTATTTGAGCTAGATTTCCTTGATGCTAATGAAACAACCTTTGAATCTTCAGGCTTTGATGGTGAGATTTTAGACTCCCTACTGAAAGTGGGTGTAAAATCTAATGAATACAACTCATAATCATTCATAGTATCATTATAATCAGAAGGAAATGGATCAAAATTTGATGATGGAATCAAAGTACTAAGAGAGTTGTAAGTGTTATGGTCGGCTTCAACTTTTAAATTATAAATTTTTATAGCTACTTTAACCGTATGTACCTTGTTATTATATTTATATTTCATCTTATAGTGAAGAGTAGATGGGACTCTCCTCATGGCATGAATTTGTGGTCTACCAAGAAGAATATTGTATGAAAGAGGTTGTGGAATAACATGGATAAAGGTAGGAAAAGTCACATGTCTTACCTTAATAGGTAGTGTGATTATCCCCAACGGATTTCTACCAACATTATTGATGCCATGGATAGAAAGATTATTAGGTTTTATGAGATTCATATCCACACCAAACTTATCTAGAAGATCAATGCCACAAACATTAAGACATGATCCACTGTCAATAAGATTACATCTAACTCTAGTTTTATTAATGACCAAAAATATCATTAGAGCCTCATGTTGTTTTTGAATCTCAGGAGGGGGTAACTTAGTTTTATGGAAAATAATATATAGGTTTATTGTATTCATACCATCTAACAAGGCTGCTACATCATTCGGTTTAACAAAAGGTGAGGTGTTAATATTTTGCAAAACCTCTTGGAGAATCCTATGGTATGTAAGTGAAGTTTTCAAACTAAGTCCCAAAGAGAGATCTTGGCTAGAGTATTATTTTTCTATAAAAGATCATACTCTTTGCCACTATGCCGAGGAAGACAAGGTGTAACAGGAAGATATGGTTGAGGAAATAGAATGGATGTTTGTGTTTTCTTTGGTTGTTTATTATTTTGAGTGTTTTATGTGTGAGGAACCGTATGATAACTTGGTTACTGCAAAACATCTTGGTGTACATGATTACTTTAAGTGAGTTTTTTTCAAAGTTTAGGATATCACTAGGAGGTTTTGTAGGTCCTATAATGAGAGAAGGTTTAGAGAGGAGGTTTGATAACCAATTATTGGTTTACAATTTCAACTAAGTTAACTACTTTTTGGTGACCTTCTATGGATGGGGGATCTAATGTCAATTTTGTATATTCATCTATTTAAGCCACCTTTCTTTCATTTGAAGGAGGAAATGTATCAATTTGTGGCATAAAAAATTGTCACCCTTAATAATTTCACACTAGGTTTAGCTCTCACCTATGTGCTTGGATCTAATTATGCATTTAATTTTCTTGTTTTATAAATATTGTTATAAAATTAAAAGATGGGATTGAAAATAAACATTTAATAGTTAATATAGATGTTTAAGGCCACAAAAAGGATGGGTCTAGACTAGGGCATCCAACACCCTTGTCTAGTCCATTTTGGCTAAAATTTAAATATGTTAGTGTCAATGTTTTAATATTTAAAAATATAAAATCATTTGTCAATTATTGGTATTTTATTTTTCAAGAAATTAAAGAATTGCATATAAATACAAATCATTTTCATGATTTTATCTTAGCAATTTTGAATTGAAAATCCTAAGGAAAATAATTGAGCAACTGAGAAATCAAGAGTAGAATTAGCAGAATTATAGCAACATTTATTTTATTCAAGCATCATGTTAGCCAACCATCATATTTTCATGTGATTTTGTTCATTTTTTATGTTCATTTGTGTTTTAGTACTAACACTTGTAGGAATTCAATTCAAGCATCAATTTATCCTTGCAGGTGATGAGTGCATGACTCCAGTCCATCAAGGAATGTAGATATAAGTGGTAAGTTATAGAAATTGTCAATTTATCACTTGTTTATCATTTATCATCTGCCCAACTAAGACTAAGCTCTCTTTTTACATCATAGTCGTTGTGGAGGTAGAAATACCAAAATGGAGTTTGACTTAGGCAAGCCCCTATATAGCACAACCCTTCCCATCTTTCATGTGTGCACTTTACAAATTTGAAGTGAATTGGAGAAAGATTGAAGACCTAATTTCTCATTCATGCATTATAGCCCTAAAATTCTTCAAATCAAGGAAAGTGGATTTTATTAGTGATAGAAAAAGTTTCGTAGTGAGTCCAAAATAGACTTGAGCACATAGATCATGAGAAAAAAGAGAGTGAAATTAGATCTTGAGTAGTTGTTACCTAGTCTAGGGCATCCAATGCCCCTGTCTATCTATTTTAGGCCCAAATTTATATGTTAGGTTCTTTTGTGTCTACCCTCTACTATTTTGAACTCTATTTTCATTTACCTAAATTATGTGTTTTCTAGAAATCTCAATAGTTTGCTGCATTTTCTTAAATAATCTAGGAACATCATTGCATCATCAAATTTAGTCAATTAATAGTCAATTAATCATATCAACATCATCCCCTCACAAATTATTAAAAAATTGGTCCACTATTTTGGATCTTCTATTGAGGTTTGTAGCCATGTGGGCATTGAGATCACTTTTAATCCTTTCCCCATTGTCATTTTGGAAGAAGTGTGATTAAGGATCTATATCACTTTTTCCAATATAACATTTTGGTGAACATGGTGTGATGTGCACTTTAAAATCTTCTAAAATTTGAAGCATATCATTTAAAAATTTGAGTATAATCTTAGGTTGTATGAATTTATCATTTATGCATACATAATTTTCATAAAAAATATTAAAAAAGATAAAATTTGAATGAAATTTTTCATTGAAAAGAAAAATAGGGTTAATTTTAGTTATTGGAAGGTAGATCAAATTCACAATTGCATTGAAAATTTTTCATTAGGTCATGTTGGAATCTGAAAAAAATTATGAAAGTGTTTAATTTTGTCATTTATACAAATGCATGTTGTTATTAAAATAGTGAAAATTTGCATTATTGTTATTGACATTTTAAAATATAGAAACAAAATTAATTTCCAAAATTTTCAAATTAGGATCAATTAATTACTGCACTTTTCAATTTGAAAATTACATTTTCACTATATTATTGCTTAAAAAATATTAAAAATTGCATACAAAATTTTGTTGTCCACATTGCAAAAAATTAAAATATTGCACATTTCTGGGAAATTTCTTGTTATCAGACCTGAACAACTATAGATTAGAATTCTTATACATTGTAATTCATTTCCAAATTTTGAATTTTGAAAACTCAACTCTGATGAGGGCGCAACCCGAGACACAAAAAATAACCCACAAACAAGAGAATAATTTTATTATTTAGAAAATAGAGCTTCTTATATGTAGAGGATCTCAAATCCCCAAGTTCTACAACACATGCAAGCTATAGAAAGCTACAAAATAACCCTTTCGCAATATGCGAGCTTGTCCCCAAAAAGTTACCCAAAAATACTAGAAACCCGCCCATAAATAGAGCTCCTCTTTAGTTTGGAGCCAAAACAACATTAAAATTTGAGTTTAGGCAGTTTGGCGCCGAAAATTACAACTTGAAGTTCAAATTTTGAAAGAGCATTTGCAATTGTATCTTCTAGAAAGTGCGCCAACTTCTCGGGGCCATAACTTTTGATTTGGGGCTCCGATTTGTGAACCATTTGAATCGTTAGAAAGGTCTCGAAGTCAAGAACGTGCTCAAAATTTGCTATGCCAATTTTGGAAAGTTTTGGGACCATTTCGGAAGCTCTAAGTGCCTCAAATCCAACTCAGAAGATTTTTAGGTGCAAATATGGGAAACTAAAACTGCAATATCTTTCAACCCAGGAATAGAAAATAAAAACCATAAATTGGGAATTTCATTATGACGAAAAGGGTATCCAAAAATGTAAAAACATATAAAAAATTGATAAACTTGAAATTTAACTATTTTTGGGTGATGCAAGATTGCCCTTACACCACTGGATGCTTCTGCATCAAACTCATTGGACTAGGGTGCCCAATGCCCCTAACCTAGTTGTTTTTTATTAGATTTTGATGATAGTAGTCTTTTTAAATCTTATATCCATATTTTTCCTAGTTTTTATTTTCACTATGATGTAACGAGCATTATCTCAGTACATATATTTGTTAGTACAACAAACTTTCATAATGTTTGAGTGCTTTAGAAAAATGATATCTTCTTTGAGATCCTTGGTTGATGTTTCATGTTGTATCTTTGGTAATTCTTCTCCTACATGTGATGAAGCTCATGTTTCCTTGTCTCCCAATGCATATCCTCCTAATGAAGATATCTTGGTGCAAGATGAAGAGATCATTGATATCTCCTTAAATAATACATTACCTACCATTAGAACCAACATTTTCCTTTATCCTCCACCAATTTTTCCCACTCACCCTCCTCAAAAATAAGATAAGCCTACCATACCTTCACTTGATATGTTTTCTTCCTCCCATAAAGAGAGTTCTTTACAATTTATCTCTTTCCCATTACATATAAAATCCCTTTCCAATGTAAATAAAGATAAGCATATGCCCAAAACTAATCATCCATCTTATACAAACATAGTTAGTGATACACCCATTAATCTAGAAAAGTGCTATGGTCATGGGTTTAAGATTCCCGCTAAACAAGGTTGTGATACAAGGAATGAACATGAAATTCACACTCTCTTAGAAAAAAAAACCAAAAGATTCTACAAAAGGTATTGGTTATCAATGTCCACCTTTACATAAGACATTTAATCTAGCTTCAACCCCATTACCACTTCACATGTTGGAAACAACATTCTTCCTACTCCACATCCTTTGTTCGAGATATAACACACATTATGTACATTCTTGCAAGGGAAATTGATAAATTTACAACCTATTCATGAAAGAAAGGATAATAAAAAATAATTCAAAACTCATCCTTTTGTGCATATCATAGAATATTTGGTAATTCCATGGATGAATGTTGTTCTTCCAAGAAAAAATTTCAATGATTAATTCAATTATATGATATTGATGTGGATCCATACAAAATAATAAATTAGTTACTATGTTTTTGCTCATTGCTATGTAGCATTTATAGTATCAGTATCATAGGATTCTCATTTTCATGTATAGGGGCACAAAAAAACACTTTATGTAAGGTCATATTCCATCAATAAGGAGCAACAATGAACTATCCTTGTTCTCACACTTGGTTGGAAAGGTTGGTTGATCATGTGTGGTGTGTATCCTTTCTAAAGGATCCCCTCTTCATATATTATCTCCTTAAAATATTAGTAAAACATAAAAATGTGGTGACTCTAAGATTAGTGTCCATAACCTAGGGCTATTTCCACATTTTTATAAATTTCATTGAGATGTAGATCACAAGGTGCAAGAGATTGAATTTCAAACCTAAAGGTGAGCCAATAAAACCTGGATCTACATCTATTGGGGGATTGGAATAGATTAGAAATAATTAGAAATGATTAAACTAATGATCTTATATGCCATAATATTAAAAATATACAAGATCCCAAATATTGATAGAAAGAAACAATAGTTTACTAGTGGATATGGGAAGTGTATAGGACAACAAACCTACTCAAAAAAGTTGGTTTTGAGGTGTCTATAAGGACTCATTTTCCCATGGATGAATGGGTCTTTTCACATGGGTTTTGATTACCTTATTGGGTCCTTTGGTGTCGGATCTTAACTTTTGTTTTCCACAAGTCCCACTATCAGAATGTCGTAAATAAATTTTGTAACTTAGTTTTTGTGTCTTGAAAATAATGATAACTTATGCAAAAATGGAAAATTGATCCTTTAAGATCTCTTCAATTCTTCATCAACCTGTAACCTACACATACACAAAGAGGAAAACATGTTTTATTTTTCTGGGGTTTTTTCTTTGGTCAAACCTTAGTTTGGTAATTAAACCTTGATAGAAAGATAATAAAAAAGGAAGGAAATGGTGAATGAACAATGCTTGCTACAATTCACCACCCTTCAATGGCTTCCCTTAGAGGACTAGAGTCAAACACATCTCTCCAAAGTAATTAGATATTTCTTTGCTTGATTGATTTGGATACTTGAAATGCTTGGATACTTTAGGATCAACAATGCATATTGGCCTTCACAAGACAACATGAACACACATAAACTTGGACATGATGTTGGGATCTTGATTGCTGCAATAATTGACTAATAAATCTTCTCTTGAATGCTCTTGAAAATGATATTTTCTCAATAAGATTGCTTCATAAAGTGTGTTAAATTTCAAAAGATAAAAAGACTATGTATTTATAGGTGTTTATCTAATTTCCCAAAAATTATATTCCAAAATCCAACACTTACAAGTTGAATTTGAATCATCAAGATGCCACCAAAAACATATTTTAAAATGGGTCCTAGCCTATAAGTATAGGATACTCATATTTCAATGTGATTTAATTATTGATTGCATTTATTCAATGTTGGTTATCCTTTCAAAAAATAGAAAAAATAAGACTTTGGAATGCATAATTTGGAAAATTAGAAGCTTAATTAAGTCCAATAAATTAAGGAACCCAAACATAGTGTGAAATTGTAAATGTATTGAAATGGTGGAAAGTAGGACCTATCCCAAATGTGAGATAGATCACTTGTTTTCCAAGCCAAAATCACTTCAAATATGAAAAATAAGATGCAAATAACAATCAAAAAATGACCCTAATTGTTATAGAAAATACGAGGAATGATTTTAGAGTGTAAAAAGCTGTGCACCTATCTAGAAAGTTGTTTTTGATCTATGGAGGACTCATTCGCCTTCAGGGGCGAATAGGTCCTTTTAGGGTTTCAAAAAATTGATTTCAAGATCCTGTACCTTGATTTCTACACTCTTGAAATCCTTGTTATCATGTTCTGGAAGTCAATATTCAATTATGTAGGGCTCTTTTCGTGATATTGCACCTTGAATGACAACATTGCAACTTTGACAATTTTGAAAACTTTGAGAATATTTCTCTTCAACCTATAAATCTGCAATCACACACTCAAGGAAAAAAAACTTGTTGATTTGTTAGTGAATGGGGGTTTGCCTCAGTCAAACGCCTTGTAGGTAATTAAACCAAATGATGAAATAATGAAATTAAGCATGAACATGAAACATGTAATTGATGATATCGTGGATGATGTCTTGTAATGCAAATCTGCAATCTAACATGTAGTGTCCATGAAGAATGTAGATCTTGGATGTGGAATGATGCTTGTAAATAGATCCTCAATGCAACATTAAATACATTAGCTCAACCACATGCATGAATGCATTAAACCCTTGGCATGATGAATTGACCTTGAATTACTGCAATAAACTCTAGAAATTTGTCTTATAATGCCTTGTAAATGCTCTTGAAATGCTCTTGTGAACTCCAATTTTCTATAAGGATGCTCTCTCAAAGTTGCTAGGATGTCTTGTAAACTTGCTAGGTGAGAACAATGTGAATTAACCCCTTATTTATACTAAATTAGGAGATTAACCCTATAATTCAAAGAGCTAAGGCCGACACTAGATCTGGAAAGAAAGATAATTAAATTCCTGCCAAAATGAAATTAAAAAATCAGGGTCTCATTAAGGGAGGACCCATTTTCCACCAAAGGAAAATGGGTCCTAGCTAAGTTTCTAGGACCAAGCTTTGGGGAGTGGAAAGAAGGCCAAAAACCCATTCCAAATCAACTGAAAAAATGAGGTCCTGTTAAGAGATGACCCATTCGCCATTAAGGGAGAATGGGTCCTAGCTCAACTTACCAGGACCAAAATTTTCCCAATGAAATAATTTGATATTTAATTTATGCTTGTCAGAATAGATCTTCAGGAGGTGTCAAAATTAAGGCCTAATGAGGGGGTTAATAACTCCACTTAACTACAATGAATTATGACCACCTAGATAAATGTGAAAGTTCCTTAAAACACTTTGCAACACTTAAACAAGGTACAAATTATGCTTATTTTATTTAGGAAGGTGTCCATAAGGTTTAATTAAGCAAATAAGTCCTAGAAAAGTGTGAAAGTGTGTTACAACACTTTACAACACCTTTGCAAAGGACCAATTAAGACATGTTTTAATCAACTAAAAGTTCCTAAAATGATGTGAATGTGTACAAGACATTACAACACCACTCCAAGACACCATTAGTCTAGTTTTAATGTCAATTATCAGATCAAGCAAGGAAAAGGCTACCTTTTCTGTTACTACATTTTTCCCCCACTTTAGTGAGAGGATGACCCCATGTCAAAATCACACTAAAGTAGACATTCAAGACACTTAAGTATGTAGAAATAACAAAGATATATGATCATACCCTATCAAAGGCCAAGAAAAATAAACAAAAACAAAGGATCAAGCACAACCACAATGTGATGTGGTGGCTGTTTGTCCATAACATACGCTACTCACTCTGGGGCCACAAAATTTTAGGTCATCCACGGGGTGAGTTTGTTCCAACAAGGTGGAAAATGAGAGAACCATATTAGCCTCTCATACCATACTGAAGTTATCCTCTTGACAACTTCGATAAGGCACCACATTGTAATGATTTTTGTAAATGCTTCATAGGGCTTAACAAGCTATTTTATGCTAAGCACCTATGAACAAAAAAGGTTCCACAAACAAGCAAGGTGTGTTATGCTAGGTGGCCCTTTTAGTTTGTGTTTGCACTTCATAAGGTTTAGCAAGTTGTGCAATGCCAAACACTTATGAACAATGTATAAATAACTAATTTTGTTTAAAGGTATTTTGCTTCGTTTGTGCAAGGTCTCATCTTAGGGAATATTGTGCTTAACATCTCCAAGAGAGGAAAAATGTAAGGTCTCATCTTAGGAAACATTGTGCTTAATTTCCCCAAGAGAGGGAAAATTAAAGAGATATCACATTCTCAAAGGAAATCAAATCAAATGACACCACCAAGAAAAAGGACATGTTGCATGAAAGAAGAAAAATCACTCATAAAATGTTGAAAGATTTGTTGATGTATGCCCCCACTTCAAAGGAATTGCTACACCATGCGTGAGAAATTACTTTAAAGTAGCCAAATGTTTGGTCCTAAGACATGAGATTTTTCCTTGGAAAACCTTATGCCAAGTCATATGTTTCCAAGATAAGCTACGCCATGAAATAGTAAGAAAGGGTTGCCCCCGTAAATCAACTAAAGATAACTCAATACATCAGCGAGTCATCTTAAGGAAAGTTAGTCACATCCCAAGCTTGCTCTTATATGTACATGAAAGGAGGTCAACTAGCCAAAAGAGACAAGTGACATATTAGGAAAAGGATACCTAACCCATTTCCCCCACTTAGTGCAGGACAAGGATGAGCCTAAATGATTTATGAGAGGCATGCTAGAGTGAAAATCAATATCAATTAGAGGAATTTGGTGCTCCCACATAAGGAAGAGAACCAAAATCCTTAAGGTGTTGGATTTTATTACTCAAAGCCTTGCATTCATTAGTAGAATGACCATGAACTCTATGATATGCACAAAATGAACTCTTGTAGTAGAATTTCTTTCATGTTCTTGGAGGGAGAGATATCAAACGATCTTGGAGGAGTCTCGACAAGATACTTTCTTGACCAATGGTAGATGATGTTTCATTATTTTGTGACACAAATATCTCTTTCTTAGTATTAGATATCTTACTTACACAAGACTCTTTAGATTTCAAGATTTTGCACTCTCCCTGAAAGGAGGGTGTAAATTCTAATGAACTCCAATCATTAGTGTTTTGTGTGATGACATTGATGTTAAGTGAGTCTTTCAAAGGATAATAATTATGAGCATTGATGTCTATCGGTTTAGGATGCAAAACTGTTAAATTTGGTTTAGGAGAATATTTTGTAAGAGTGTTGATATTGAGTGAAGTCTTTCTTGATGGTTGTATTTCTATCAAAGGACAATAACCAATACCATGAGTTGTTTCTTGCATGTTAGGCTCTATAGGGGCATAGATACCTTGTTCTCTAGCACCACATCCTTTTCCACTATAACCAAGTTGCTTCATAAGTTCATAACCTTTTCCATAAAGATTTTTCATTTCTTTTAGATTTGGTAGTTGCTCATAATTAGCCTCATCAAATTTTGTTGTGTATTTTGTTTCTTCTAAAGTGGTTGAGGTGGATGCTTTCAAATTTTGTGTTGAATCTTGTGTCAACATTACCACTTTTTCTTTTGCATTTTTAGAATCTTTGTTATGATCTTGTATTCTCCCATGAACGTAGGTGTGAAATATAAGGAACCCCAATCATCTTCCAATAGCTTAGTGACTTCCTCAATTTTCTTCTCATGTTCTTTTTCTTCTTTTGTGACTTCTTGTAATGTATAGGATTCCAATGCTTCCAAAGGATTTTGTCCTTCTCTTTCGGCCATTAAGAAAATTTTGGGTTCGGGATCAACTTTTAAGGTGTAGACTTTGTTGTTATAGACATACTTCATGACACGATGCAAAGTAGAAGGGACACCATTCATTTCATGAATCCAAGGTCTCCCTAAAAGGAGGTTGTAAGAAAGATCATCAGGCATAACATGAATCAAAGTTTGTAATGTTACTTCTCCAACTCTGATAGGTAATGTGATGACTTCAAGCAGTTGTTTTACTATGTTGTCAAAGCCACAAATTGATAAAGAATCAGGTTTAATATCATTCTTACTCATCTTAAGTCCTTTCAAAAGGTTCACACTACATACATTTAGGGCTGAACCATTGTCAACAAGAGTTAATTTTATTGCAGTTTTTCCAATGCGGACTATTATGTTTGAAGCTTCATACTTATTCTAAATTTCCAAGGGAGGTAACTCACACTGGTGAAAAACTTTCTAAGTTCATTTCATTCATCTTTTGGATTAGTGCTACAACATCATTTGAACTATTGTTAGGAGGAATCATAACTTGTTGCAATACCTCTTGGAGTATGCTATGATAACTAGGTGATGTTTGAAGCAGTTCCCATACATAAATCTTAGCGAGAGTATTCTTAAGGTGTTGAACAAGATTATATTCCTTTCCATTGTTTGTGGTCAAATGAGGAGCACTAGGAAAGATTGGATTAGGTAATGGGAGGGATGTTGAAGGTTTCTGTCTTGGTTGTGGTTTGTTCCTAGTGTTGTATGTATGAGCAACGATATTATGAATCGGTTGTTGTGAAGCATTGTTCTTAGGCGGTTGAAGGATGAGGATAGGTTTATTTTGAGTTTTTGGTTTTTGTGAGGGTGGATAAATAATAAGTTTAGGCTCAGGAGAGTACTTCAAGGGATACCTAATGTGCATAACCTCAAAATACTTGTTGTTTTCATGTTCTCTTAGTGAAGGGGAGTCTAATGTCACTTCATCATCTTCATCTAGGAATTGTCAATGTTCTCATTTTCTTACACCATGACAACTTCCCTATTGTTGATGGTGTTTTCTGCACAGCAACAACTCAGACAGAATATGGAAATCCTATCTCTCTTGAAAGGTAAATCTTTATCAGCAAGCCTCAAGAGATAACCCCAAAGTCTCTAATGTTAGGTCTTGACTATGCATAAACAACTCAGATAATATGTGAAAATGCTGGTAATCACAAGGGGACTTACAAATGAACAATGTTGGAAGTGTACTTTCATCAGATGCAACAATATGGTGATGCTTCTAATCTTAAAACTAAACCAAATTCAAAATAAACAGAAAAATAGATAAGGGTTAAGAGAGATTCAACTCTAAACTAACTCCTAAGATCAATCACAATAATGATGAATGCTGCAAATGGAAAGATCTCCAATAAAACCAATCTCAGCTTGATCAAGGACAAGCCCACAACTCTGCAGAAATGGTGCAATCTTCTAAGGAAACTGAAGATTTTCAGACTATGAATATTCATCCACATACCCAATAACTGGTGCAATGTAAACAAGCATCCACAGTTGAACTTAACACAAAATAACTAACTTTACACAACAAATTACAATCAATAAATTGCTAAAAGTATGGATTGGAGATCGATTAACATCATTAACATTTCACAATCATTGCAAAAGAACTAGAATCTAACATCTAACATATGAGAATCAATAACAAGAAACCATAAACTGTCAAAGTGTAACACAAAGCTTTCCAAATCAACAATCCAATTGCATTAACTTCTCCAGCATTACATAACAATTTCCAGTCTCTCCTCTCCTACTGCTACTGACTTCTCCTAACTTAGCCAATTTTGGCTTTTACAGCCTCTAATAAGCTCTTCTAATCTAATCTAACCCCTTACAAATGAGAAGGCACTGGCCTTTTATAGAAAATTACATTTTGAATCAAAGGTCAGGGTTAAATCAATCGAATGGCACAAATTACACCTCTAGAAGCATCCAACAGTTACATTTAATTTGGGAGCTCATGGTACATCATCATCCAATTGAATAAAAGCAGTTACATCGTGGAATAATGAGAAAACAATATTATGCCAGCCTATCATTAATGGAAATTCTGATTGGATGATGAAATCAACTTCACATGTCTTCCAGAAACTCCTTCCAGCTATATATAGTTTGGGCACAAATTCTTATGCAAGTTCTGCTTTTAAAATTTGAATTGAACTCTTCCATATTTCCCTTTTGGCACGAATCCATATGCAATTTCCCCTTTTAATATTTATTTAATTCTAAAAAATAGATATCATCATTAGTAGCTCACATGTTAAAAAATCCAATACAAATTAAACTTGAATAAAAATTTTTCCTTTTAAAAAAACTTACATTTTTTAATGAGAACTTTCCATTTTCAGAAATTTTTCCATTTTTGGAAATTTTTATTTTCAAATTTTTTCTCCATCTCAAGAATTTTTCGGGAACATTTTAAAATTTCAAGAAAAATTTCCATTTTGGAAAAAATTGTATTTGGAAAAATTCCATTTTGGGAAAAATCATTTTTGAAAAATTCCATTTTGGGAAACCATTTTGGAAAATTTCGGGTTTTTGAGGGGGTCTTGGAATTTTCTAAAAATGGAAATTTCAGGATTTTGAGGGATCATGGAAATTTCGGGATTTTCCATCAGGGACGAAAATTCCCAAATTCCCTACAAGGTCAAAATCCCCTAAACTTCATAACTTTTTTTCTAGAAGGAATTCTCAAAAAGTTCAAAAAGCAACCCTGCCTAATTTTTCATCCTCTATCCATGGGTGCAAAAAATATTTACATATAATATTGAAAATTCACTTCAAAATCCCCATTTTCAAATTCCAACACTTACAAATTTTCCCTAGAGCCTCAAAATATTGTCCTCATCAAACCCAGTCTAGACATAATCCTAAAATAACCTCCCAAGAAGAGCAAAACCAAAATTTGACCAAGCCAAGAGGCAGAGATGAAAAAGAAAAAAGAGGGTCCCCGCCTCTGGTGGGGCGTGTGTGCGAAAATTGCACAACACCTATTAGGAGAGTTTTTAGGAGAACTACAAACTAGATGTCCCTGGCATTCTTTGTTTGGTTTGTCTAAAATGACTTCATCACAAGTAAGTGAGTTATTAATGGTTGTATTTTCTTTCTTTTCCATGATGGTATTGTCTTGTTCAATAATGTTTTCCCTAGGGGAAGAGAGGCAACTAAGATTCTCATGACTCTTATTGCTTTGATCTTCTAACATCAAAGTATCTTCTTCACCAATAGTAGAGATATTGGGAGAAGGTCCAATTTGATTGTTATGATTGTCCATTATTTCATCAGAATGCTCTAAAGTCTCATTCTCTTGTGCCATAATATCTACCCTAGTAGCGGAATTTTTAAGATGTTTATCACAAATGGGAGAGGTGTTGAGAGAAGGAAAATCATGCTTGTTAATGATTGGATCCTTTCATTCAGATAGATCTCCCCAAATGGTAGGAGCACTAGGAAAGGGATAAATGATATTTTCATGACTTTCAAGTGTTTCTTCTAACACTAATCTATTTCCTACATGATTAGGAAGGATATTAGGAGAAGAACCGATGTGGTTATCATGATCATCTATAATTACATCCCTATGTCCTATAATGTCTCCCAAAATAGAATAGGTAGGGAAAGAAACATAAAGAGGGTTACCATAGATCTTAAAGATTTGCATATCTAACGCCAACATATCCTCATCATCTATAACATTATCATGAGAGGGGAAGATTTTTGGAGATGTGTTATGGAAATAAGTTTCAATAGTCTCTTTTTAGTAATCAAGATTTCTGGATTAAACTGTGTGTGATTAATTAGTCTCTTTTTGTATCATGTGATCTTCATGACTACCTATTGTGATGTACTCTTGTTTAGTAATGTCTTTCCTAATAGGAGAGGTAAGGGGAGAGAAACAACTAGGGTTCTCCAAACTCTCATTGATTAGTTCTTCCAACACCAAAATATCTTCTTCACAACTAGGAGAGATATTAGGAGAAGAATGGATATGATTGTTGTGATAACCCAAGGTTGTATTCTCTTTCACCAAATTAATCTCGCTCATAGAAGGGATACTAGGAGAGGGATCAATGACGAACAAAAAGAGAGGGGAAAGGACCTACATTCATATGCAATTAACAAAAATTTCTTAGAATACTCAACAAGATCTGAAAATAGAACATGAAGTATAATAACCATAGATTTTTGCAATGAAAACATGATGTAATGCTTTCCCTACAAACTTGAAATGCAACAATGATAGATCAAACATGCAAAAGGAGAATGCAATTTTCAGATTTAGAACATGATAATTGATTGTTTGTGCTATGTAACAATCTGAAAATGAGGTGTTGTAAATGCCATTTTGAATTTTGACAATGCACTTAATTATGCAAATTAAGCTAAATTGAATGGATTTAATGAAACAAAAAATTAGAAAACTGAAACAGGAAAGTGATAGCACCAAACAGAAGCCTAAAACCGAGGTTTCAAATCCTAGAAAATACAAATTGGGATCTAACAGGGACTCATTCGCTAGTAAGGGTGAATGGTTCCTAGATAAGGATTTTTGAAATGTTTTTGGTGATTTCTAGGTGATTTTTAATGCCTTTTCATATGCTAGAAGATGCAATCTAGGTCTGAACATGGACTCATTCGCCAGTAAGGGTGAATGGGTCCCAAATCAGGGTTTTAAAGAGGTGAAAACAACAATTTTGAGTTATTTTATTTATTTTTCATGCCCAGTTTCAAACTATAACATTTGTGATAGAAATTTCCAGAATTTAATGACCTAATGCTAGTGAAATGAAGGGTAAATAACACCTTTTGGAATACAATTTTTTTTAAAATTTTCAAATGCAAATTTAGATGATCTAAATGACCTACAAATTGACTAATTTTTTTTTAATTTTTTAGATTTAAGAAATGCAAAACAATGCAATTCTAAACCCTAAATGAGATGCAAGATTGCAATGCAAAACAAGAAACCCTAAATGAGATCTTTAATTCAATGCAAATGAATGCAAGATCTAACTTAAGATGCAATGGGAGACTCCAAAAATAAAAAAAATTGCAATGTGAATATGTTAGGTTCACCAATTATGTTAAGGGGAAAAATAGGGTCCAACAATATGGATCAACAAAGTGATGGACCACTAATTTTTCTAAGATCCTAAACACTCAAATTATGCAAAATATGATGCTAAAAACAACTAGAAATGAAACCCAATTGTTATAGCAACTATGGGGGAAGTTTATAGAGCATAAAAAGTTGTGCACTTGGCTAGAAAGTTTCTATTTTTGAGCTATGGAGAACTCATTCGCCTTCAATGGTGAATGGGTCCTTTTAGGGGTTCTAGAAAATGACTTTAGGGTTTTGTTCCTCTCAGTTAGCACTCTCAGATCCTATATTTTCACTACTTCAACCCTACTGAGGACTCATTCGCCTTTAGTGGTGAATGGGTCCTTTTAGGGTTTCAAAAAATTGACTTTTGTGTTTTGTTCCTTGATGTCCGCATTTCTAGATCTTCGGTTATTAGCTCCTGAAAGTCTGAAATAAATTTTGTAGCCTCCTTTCTTTGTTCTTGTATTGTATATGGCAATCTTGCAACTTGACAACTTTTACAATTTTGCTCTAAATCTTGCTCTTCAACCTAAAACCTACAATCACACATGCAAGAGGAGAGAAATGTTGTTTGTTAGGGGATAGGGGTTTTCCTCAGTCAAACCCCTTTTAGGCTTCAAGTATCACTAATTATGTTAAGGCGAAAAATAGGGTCCACCAAAATGGATCAACAAAATGATGGATCACTGATTTTTCTAAGACCCCAAACACCTCAAATTATGCAAAATATGATGCTAAAAACAACCATAAATGTAACCTAATTGTTATAGCAACTATGGGGGAAGTTTATAGAGCATAAAAAGCTATGTACCTGGCCAAAAAGTTTTTTTTGAGCTATGGAGGACTCATTCACCTTTAGTGGTGAATGGGTCATTTTAGGGGTTCCAGAAAATGACTTCAGGTTTTTGTTCCTCTTAGTTAGCACTCCCAGATCCTATATTTTCATTGCTTCATCCCTACTGAGGACTCATTTGTTCATCATTTGGTTTTTGGTATACAATTTCCTACACTACAATTAGTGTATCAAGTACACTAACATTTTAAGGGGGCATTTTCCCTAGTCTATTTGGCCTAAATTACAAAAATATAAAACCATGTTGTCCATTTAGTGGTGATGTTATGCATGATATCCCCTAAAGTGTGGTCTTGCACCTCACATGGTATCTCCTTTAGTGGGGATATAATACAAGGTATCCCTACAAGTGTGACTTTTCATGTCATAATATTTCCCCTTGGTGGTGGTATTATGCTTGATACCCCCTAAGGTGTGACCCTTAATTTCATGTTTTGTCCTCTTTTAGTGGTGATTTCAAATATGATACTCCCTAAAATGTGACGTCCTTTGCATTGAGTAGTTCCCTTTGAAGTATAATATTGGCATGCAACCTTCATGATGGTGCTATTTATAATGCCCCCTGAGGTGTGGCTTTATAATTTCATCCCTTGTGACATTAAACTTTGTACACCCTCTAAGGTGATTCATCCCCCTTGAAACTAAATTTTGTACACCCTCTGAGGTGATTTTTCCCTTGTGATGTTAAAATTTGTACACCCCCTAAGGTGATTTGTCCCCTATGACATTAAACAATTCCCCATGTCATTAAAATTTATGCACTACTTGAGGCATGATTTGTAAAATAGTCCATATATTTTGCATAATGAAACTTGGTGATTCATGAATTTGAGAACCCTTTTAACATGGCCATCTAGCATAACACAACTTTCTTGGCAGTGGATCCATGTGTTTCATGAGATAACTAGCATAATGCAGTTGGATAGCCTTGTGAAACCTATCATATTGCATGGACACCTAGCATAACACAACTTGATAGCAAATAGATCTATGTAGATCATGAGTGGTCTAGCACAATGCATATTTTTGGCCCTAATGAGAGAACTATCTTTTCTAATATATTCAAGAAATGACATTTAGTATTTGAGAAAACATTTAAGAATGAGGTCTTTTTGCTTGACCGACTCAAAACCTTTTAGTATTAACCATGCATTTTTATTTTTGATTTTTTATGTACCTTCTTTTTATTTGTATTGTGTTTAAATTGTGTTTGCATCATGTTGTGTTTTCATTTTATGTTCATGTTATAATTATGTTATTTTTCACATCTTCATCATGTATGCTTCATGTTTGTCTCAAATTTATTTGGTCTGGATCTATTTTTTCTCCACCTTGCATGAGAGAGGAAGGGGGTGCTTCTACGCTAGTCTCTAATCACTGGGCTCAACAAGTTACTAGTAATGGCATGTCACCCTACAATAGGGTGGTGTGGGTCACCCTAGAAAAAGATGTAGTTGCATTTGGGGTCTGCTCCATTTATGCCTCCAATGATCATAGAGACAGGAGTGTGTTATGGCAATGACTTTCCAACCTCCCTGATAGCCCTTAGATCTTGGGTGGAGACTTCAATATGGTGGAACACATGGAGGACAAGTGGAGAGGGATTGACATGTCATGGATAGGTAGTGAAAAATATTTTTAGAAAATGATAAAGAACAAGTTAAAATTGGTAGACCCCATGGAAGAGAACAAAAAGGATTGCAAAGGAGTCTAGTTCACTTGGTGTAATACCCAAAAAGGGGGTAATAGGATCTATTGTAGGCTAGATAGAATATATGAAAATAAGGATTTCTTCAACTTCACTCCAAATGAGAATGGCATCAAAGTGTGTGTATATTCATACACTCTCTCTGATCATCATCTTATCAAGGCTAAAATCCTAATCGGCTAGGGCAAACCAAAGGAAAGTAGTAAAAAGGTCAGTTTTATCCTCAACACATTTTTGCTAAAGGATAATGACTATAGAGATGCTATTTCCTCTTTTAGGGAAATTAACAAGTGGTTGTTAAAAGATGCATCTACCATAGAAAGATGGAACACAAATTTGGAAGGGTGGAGGAAAGGGATCTTCAAGACTACCTATTTTTGGTTGAGACTAGATTACAAGAAATTTCAAATGATGAAAGATTGTGTGAAGAGATGAATATGGCAGAAAACTACCTAAGTGAAATCTAGGCTCATAGGGTGAAAGGCCTAAAAGTGAGAGCCAAGTTGAATTGGATCAAATATGGTGATAAATGTTCTAATTTTTTCTTTAAGTTCATTGAAGAAAAAAATGTTAAGGAATAGATTGACCAAATATGGGTTAGTGACAAGATGCTTACTTCCCAAGAAGATATCCTGAAATAGTTCCACTCCTTCAAAAGTCTATTCACCTTTGAGGGGGGACTAAGAATAGTAATTATGCTAGTGCCCTTATCCAAAGGCTTATCCCAAGTAAAATTTCTTAGGACTCTTCCAAACTCTCAACAAATATAACCAAGGAAGAAATATTAAATGCCATCCACTGCATGAATAGTGATAAATCCCACATGGGAGTGATGGATTGTCAGCGGAATTCTAAATTTTTTTATTTGATTGGGTGTGTGATGATCTTTTGCAAGTCTATCAGGAAGCTTTGGGAAAAGGACACCTAGGGAGAAGCATTAATATGGGTGTTATAAAACTCCTGTAAAAAGGGGGGATAATACCTTAGTCAAGCATTAGAGGCCAATAACACTACTAAATGTGTCATATAAGATCCTAGCTAAGGTATTCTTTTAAAGATTGGTTAGCATTCTTCCAAGATTCATCAACAATACTCAAACATGCTTTATAAAAGGTAGGTATATTTTGTAAAATCTGATAACAAGTTGGGAAGCCATGGAATAGGCAAGGTGCTCCAATCAAAATGCAACAATGCTTCTACTGGATTTTGAAAAGGCTTATGATAAAGTGGAGTGGCATTTTTTGAGAAGCATCCTACAAGCCTTTGGCTTCACTAGTACCTTCTGTAAAATGGTGGATACTCTTTTGAAGGATGCTTCTGCATAGGTAGATGTGAATGGGTCAAGGTCAGAAGAAATAAAACTAGAAAGTACCATTCGGAAAGGATGCCCCTTGGTACCTACCATCTTTGTCATTGCTTTAGACGCTCTTTTCTACCTACAAAGGGATCACACTTTTTCACCAAGAGTTAGGGGTATTAGACTCCCTGACCAAAATGACCTAATCAATGTACAATTTTTTGATGATACTACTATCTTTATAGAACTTGATCAGGACAATATGGAGTCCTTGATGAAAAAAATGACCTTTTTTGTCAAGCGTCTAGTGCAAGGATCTCTAAGTCCAAATCAATGTTTCTTGGGTGGGAAGAATCCACTCTAGGTTGGCTAAGGAGATATGAATTCTCATGGGGGGCCCAATGTACAAGTGAGGTACCTAGGGATACCATTTTTTGCTAACCCAAATATTAAGGAAATGTGGAATTGGATAAGGACAAAAATTGAGAAAAAAGCTAGGAATATGCAATATCTATCTCTTGTTGGAAGACTACAAGTCTGTCAAAAGATTCTCTCCTCCTACAACATTTATTTTTCTTCAGTATTTTTTTTTCTACAGTTATCAAGTTAATGAAATATAGGAAAGGATAAGGTTATTTCTATGATTTGATGTAAAAGGGGAGATAAAGAAACATTCAGTTAGGTGGGAGCAGTGTTGCTTGGACAAGATGCATGGGGGCTTGGGTCTGAAGGATCTAAGGTTTCAAGGAATTGCTTTGGTTATTAAATGGATTGTCAAGGCTTTAGATGGGAAAAATCCATGGAAGGTCTTGGTAAGAAACAACATTCAATGAGTAGTGCCCAAATAGGTGAAGGCTCGAAACTATTTCCCTTGAGTGATATTATCATCAACCAATACCCTATGACCCTAGTCGACTCCTTAGCTTTCAAGAGCCTTTGGAAGGCTTGCAAATTAAATAAACATAATTTTAAATTCAAGATTAATAATATAACACTTAATAATAACTTGAAAATATAAACTTATAGTTCCATCTAGTGGAATTTGGATCATAATAACAAACCCTTGGCTTTGTTACAAGGGTGTTTGACTAAAAACTGGAACCATAAAGTTATTAAAGTTTTTAGGGATATAGTGACTAATGGGAAATAAAAAATTTGGGATATCTTGAGTTTTGAGTTCAACCTCCCTCCTCCTAACATAAGAATACATTCTACACTGATGTTAGCCTATAAAGAGACTACCTTCCCCATGTGTACTAAAAAATAACTAGACTTAGCCAGTGATTTTGTGTGAAAGGATGGGACTACTTTGATTGAAATCAAAGCCAAGACCATCTACAAGGACCCTGTTTGTAATGATTCAATTATTGATCATGTTAACAACTATTGGGGAGTTTCCTTATCTGATAGAGTGGCAAAAATTTTTCTCTTCAATTTGGCATAATTCTATGGAGCCTAAAAAGGCTTGTTTTAGATGGCTTGTTCTCTTGTATAAAATTCCATTTAAGGTCAATCATTCTAGTGTTGATATTTATAATAGTTGTAGAGTCCTTGAGTTTGTAATGCATATTCTATTTGATTATTTTTATGCTAAGCAAAGTTGGAAGCTATTCTATTATAATTTAAAAATTTGGGATAAAGATGATAAACTAATGTGGAAAGATGTTATATTTAATGATAAGAAAATGAGTAATGAACACAAGATGTTTTAGAATTGTTTATCAACTAAAATTATGTGGCACATATGGAAATTAAGAAATGAGGACAAATTAAAGGGTAGCAAGAGGGAACTTTGAGTCATCAAAATTACTCACATTTCTCAATGTTGCTTTGTAGGTATCAATCCACATAGAGGTTTCCATGACTAAATTCTTGAGGCTGATTAGATAGGGAATTGTTCTGATCAATAGGGAAGAAGTAAGATCTAGACACACAAGGCACCGTACCCATGAAGCTGCCAAAATTTCATAGAGCATTGAATGAAATACAAAGGGAGCTCAATAATATAGCAATTGGTGTTGAAAGGCCCAGGTTTGTATGCCGCCTAGGGGTCCAAGGACATGATGATGTAGTTTCAGTCACTGAAGTGGTTAGGTCCAATGCCTTGTCACCTTATGGGGAGGACAATTGGGGTGGAAAAAATGCCAATAGTTGAAGTGGAAATGCTTAAACATACACTTCTATTCAATTTTGTATAGACTGAATCTATATGTATAGTATGGTATCTTCTGAGTGATTATAACCTTGTACAATTTTGCATCTAGCATTGTACACTTTTTATATATTATAAACCTATTTATCTACCAAATGTATGCAACTTAGTAGCTTTGAGATAGCTAACATCAACAATCATGAACATTCAATCTCAATATTTTGACTTACAAATGTAATACAATTTATATGGTTTAGAAGCTCCATTGGCAGAAAATCATGTAATAGTTGGTAAACTACTTCTAATACAAAAAATAGCTTTAGCCCAAAATCTTTGTTCTATACCAACACCACTATGCATACTCCTAGCCTTCTTCATTAGTGTCATGTTTATTATTTTTGTAATTCCATCCTATTATGGAGAATAAAAAGTTGTCTTTTATCATTGAATTCCATAAGCTTTATAGAATCTATCAAATCATTAGAGAAAAATTCACTTCCATTTTCAATCCTTAAAATATTTATTTTCTTTCTAGTTTGCAACTCAACCATTGCTTTAAATTCTTTGAATTGATTAAAAACATTATATTTACTCTTTAAAATATAAATCCAAGCCCTTCTACTATAATCATTAATAAATGAAACATAATATGCAAAATTTCCAATGAAAGAAATGTCTATAGGAAAAAACACATCATAATGAATAAGATCTAATACACAACAAGATTCATAAGAATTCAAGTAAAATTGAACACAATTTTTTACTATAAATACATTGCTTATAGAAATTAAAATCAATATTATACGTAATCAACCCTTCAACAAGGTTTTTTATTTTTCAAGGTCCTTAAACCCTATTCTCTAATGTGGCCAAGTCCTTGGTTCCATAACATAGTCTCCTCTATAGGTAATTTTGATTCAGAAGAAAAAGCACCCTTGGGTACCTAGAAGCCATGATCATCCATTGAAAATGAAATTGTTACCTTTTTGAAGGAAATAGCCATAGACTTGCTTTTCATAAAATACTATTGGAATCAATAGTGTATGCATAAAAATTATACAATGCACCAAATATAACACCCATAGCAATCACCATTAAACCTCTAACCATCTTGCATCTTGCATTAAATAAGACTATCTACACACCCGCATCTATTATTTTTCTCACAAATAATATATTTTTACAAATATAGGGATATACAACATAACAATAATATTTTTCATTCCACCATCAAGAAACCTAATTCTAACTTTACCATGACCAAAAATATTTAAATAAGAATTATCACTCAAGTACATCATTCCTCCATCAAATTTTTTACATTCCTAAAAGCAATCTTTGTTAGAGGTTATGTGGAAAGATAAAGCCAGGTAAATTAACCATTCATCATTACGTACACAAGTGACCAAAGCTAAAATGAACACATCACCATATTCATTCTTAGACTCATAATCATAATCAAGATTTTTCTTTTTATTCTTCTTTTCCTTCTTTGTACTATGGAAGTGTCTAGGATTACCACAGTTCTAAAAAAGATTTTAACTTTCTAGGAGATTTCAATTTCCCCTTGTACATGGACTTATCATGCTTCCCACTCTTCTTTCCTTCTTTCTTAGGTCTTCCATGAATATTTAGGGCCTCCTTGGTATTGATGGATACCTCCCTCCTCATCTCTTAAAAAATAAAATAGCCCACAAGATCTTTAACTCTAAGACAACACAATTACTCCAAATAACCATGATGATAGAATCCCATGAATTAAGAAAAGAACAAAGAAATATTTGTTGCCTCTCATATTCATCATTTTTTACACCATATGATACCAAATGAGCCACCAACATACTAAACACTTTCAAGTGATTTGAAATTCATCCACCTTCGTTCATTCTCATATAATATAATTTATTCCTCAAGAAAATCTTATTCACTGAATATTTGGTTTGATATATCTCACCAAGTTTCTCCCATAGTTTCTTTATAGATGACTCTTCATAGAAATTTTCTAAAATAAAGTACTCTAAATGTATAATTTGATTAGACCCTTTGATTTGTGGTCCAAAAAATCATATTGATTAGTCAAAGTAGCATCTATAGGCCTTGAAACTTTCTCATCAATAGCATCCCATATATATTGATCAATTAATAGATTCTCCATTTTCAAATTTCACATCTCAAAATTGTTACCAAAAAAATTATTTACCTCTTTTCTCCCTAATGTACTTGTCATTTGACAAATTCTACAAAACCATCACAAAGAATCTTTTTGTATAAAATCCCACACAAAATTAGATTAGTTAAAAAAACCCAACCCACAATTGAAACCAAATGTGATCAAGCTCTGATACCACTTGTAAAGAAGTTAAGGTAGTAGAAAAAATTCCTACACTAACCTTGAGAGGAGGGTTATGCAAAAAAATTTAAATCTTACAACAGTTACAAAAATATAAATAGAAATATTTACATAAATACCATTCATACCACAACACAGTGATTTAAATTGAAAAAAATCTTTTGAGAGAAGAACCCACACTCCAAAAGCTACCAATATATTATTCATAAATTAAAAAAATTAAAATACATGTATAAAGAAAGCTTTCATAAGAGTATCACAAACCAGATCTAGAGGTAACTCAACATCTTTAAGACTCTCACACACAACCTTCATCTCAAGCACCTAATATATATGAGATATGATACTTGAAAATATCAAATGGAAGTTACAAAACCATGAGCTAAAATCACCCAAAAAAGTGGTGTCCAAGTTATCTCCAATCAAAGATTCCCTACGATGTGTCAAAATACATACCAACACATGTAACTCCCTATTACAACTCTTTTGTGTCTAAAACATGTTCATATTTTCCAATTAATGATACCCAACATTTAGAGGCCATAACTTTTTATCTGGGAGGTCGATTGAATAATTGTTTAAGCCACAGGGAATCTCGTGAAGTTCTTTATCAAGCTATACCATATTTTCAATTATAACCATATTCAAGCTAAAAAATGGGTCAATGCAAGATCATGGGGGTCCAAACTAGGCCCTTAAGTGGCAATGAAAATTTATTAAAATAGAGTTAGACAACTTGACATAAAAATTTGAATAATTTATTAACATAATTTGAAAAATATGTAACAATAGAATTTGTAGAAAATTGAATTTAGTTTCTAAGATACTAGTCCTTTTTGGAAAAAAAGTAAATATATTTGGTGAAAATTTGAAATTTCAATGTAGTAGTACTAAATTTTCAAGAAAAAATAAAAAGCAAGTGTATGTCTGACCAACCTAAGTACCATCAATTTTTTTTTTTTGAAACTTTCAATATAAGTAGAGGACACATGGGTGGATGTGACACATTTTTTTTGGTAATTGTTTTGCAAGAAAATAATTAGTTATGAATTTTTTATTATAACTTTTTAGAAATATTAAAAATTGTTTGTCTGACCACCATAACTTGGTCAAAAATTTATGAATTTTATTTTTTATTTTTTTATCCTATATAATGGGAAGCATAGAATGTGTTGAATCTTTTGAATTAAAAAAATGTGAAATCATTTAAAAATTATAGATGTTTTACGATCAGCCTATCAATCAGGACTTTAGACAAAATGCATTATAAAATCAATAATAATTGTTTATTTAATTCCAAATAAGGCATATCTTATATTGGTGGAAAGATGAAAATTTTATCAATAAACCCTTTTTGTTTCATCAAATTTAGATAACCAAAGTTGTCAGCCACTTTTTCATGATATCACCACTTTTTGGACCCCCATGATCCTACACTCACCCAAATAGCCTCTTAGTGCCTCAATCTTGACTATGAAACTTTTTAAAGTAGAAAATTGACTATCTTGGAATCCATAAATGATCTTGGGTGGAAACTTCATGAGGATGTTTATTTGACAATTTCATATCTTTGGGGAAAATTTAGGACCCATCCATGCTCAAATGTAAACTTAATATAAATAGCAACCTTTTGTAATTACAAGGTTAAGACACCTATTTTCTAGTAGTATGTAACCATAAATAATTAGTTCCTAAGTATTAAGTGAACCCTCAGGTCATCTTGATCCTCATTTGCAAGTTATCAAACATAAATATTAGAAATCAGTAGATCCTAGTGAGGAAAGTTTCCCAAATCTAGCTATCCAAAAGAAACATTCTTATGCATTATGAAGAGGCCAACTCTAAGTGAGAAGACTAAGTTAAATTGAAAATCTAGAAGAAGGTTGAAAGCCATGAGACTAAGAGCCACAATCTCCTTTGGTAGTTTGGTTACATCCACATTTTTTCCATGTGAAGGGTGTTTGCAAGAGGCATTGCACAAGTCATATGGGGTTGTCATTGATGGAAACCCTAGTCAATAATCCTATCCGCACTTCAGTATTTGCTTGTACTAGAAGTTAGATTGAAGATATGTGATAATCATCAAAGCTAAAACAGAGCATCTGACATAGTTGTGTTCATCGATTCATATGCAATTTTATGTTATAATTTTGTGTTATGGATCTTAGAGAAGGTCTTTCGATGTATGAACTATGTTATCTTTTAATCATAGAGCCTCGTATTGATTGGTGTGCAAGTTAGAAGATCTAGTTGATTGATTTTCGGTCTAACAGTGCAGAATGACCAACTAGATGAATGTAGTGTGTTGTGGATATTCGAGGAATAATTGTTTGAAGTGTTTTGTGTTCTAGCATGTTAATTGGGGTCCTCACTATGTTGTGGCTGACATTGGTTGGTTCAAATTGATAATTGTTTATGGATTGAGTTGACAGTTTGTACATGTTTTATATTTTGTTGAAGCTGACATATAGTTGATGAAATCTCTTGTTGTAGATATATATAAGCAATTGTTCATATCATTTTGGTGTGTGTTATGATGTGTTGTGAAAGTAAGAAGGATTATAGATCAATTTTGCATAGTTTCACTTATGCAGAAGAAGATTGGTGACTTGAATTAAGGCAGATAAAGTTTCAAGTGCAGAATTAGACATAGTGTGAAGAATGCGATCTATGTGCTTAACCATAACTATAATAAGGCATTAGCAGATGCTATTTTCTCAGTTCAAATCCTCAGGATGTTATACAATTTTTTTTGTAAGACAGTGAGTCTTCTTTTTGTATTTGAGCAGTGAGCTCTAGGTAGTATGCCTGAATGCATGTGCATTCCCCAATTGTAAACACTTATTTTGAGTATACTCATATTCTGGATTGACCTCCACTATGGTTTTTCCCCTAACACGATTTCCGAGTAAAAAATATTTGTGTTATGGTGTTGTGGTTGATTGCTTTGTGTTCTTACATCTTTCTTTTGGTTCAATGCTATGACTAGTTTAAAGATCAAGTTAATAAAGTTAAATTTTATAGAACACTGATTCACCCCCCCTCTTAGTGTTCCTTGATTCCAACAATTGGTATCAGAGCCTAGTTCCTCGAAAGAAGTTTCAAAAGCTTGGGGAAGATTTGGGAAAGTGATTCAATGGATTCCGACAGTCTTCAACAACAAATTTTGGTGGCCCTAGATGATCTTGATCAGTCCAAATCTAAAGTATGGGAATTGCAAGCAAGCTTCATGAATTTTTAGAAATTCATCCAATCATTAAAATATCAAATCAATAAGTCAAGGGAAAAGAGAAAGGACCTATGTGATCAACTCAAGCAGAAAGAAAGTAAAAGAATGAAAGATGAACACCTGAATCAAGCCTTGAAGGAAAAGACAAAAGAATGTGAAAAGCTTACCAGTAATAACGTTGTCCTAAAGCATGAGATGGAATCTATTGTGACAAGGATGACCAAGGAGATTGAAGACAAAAAGAAGAATTAAGAGAATCTTACCCAGTCTTTGAAAGAAAAAATTGAAGAATGCAGCTGCATTACTGATGGATTCAATCAGTTGGAGCTTGAATTGGAACAATCCAGAAACAATGAAGAACTTGAAAAGCAGATTGTTATTCTTAGGGATGAACTTGATACTGCAAATGAATACAAGGAGAAGTTCAAGATTAGCTCAGCCAAGATTGATGAACTGATTCAAAGTCAAAGGACTGGAAGTGACAAGGGAGGTCTTGGATATGAGAAAGGAGAAAGCTCCGGATCTGGTCAAAGAAAATTTAGGCAAGGAAATCAGATGAACAAAGCTAGAAGGTATCTGGTAAGACAACCTAATGCTCAAAATTTTAATGGATACTATTTTTTTGCAATAAATTTGGTGATATGGCTGCTCAATGTAGAAGTATAATGAATTCAAGTGGTCCATCATTCTCTGGTCAGTGTTTCAATTGCAGTAAGTATGGTCATAAGTCAATTGAAAGCAGAAATATGTCAAACAAATTTTTCAATAGAGATGTCAGATGTTATACCTACAATAGATTTGGCCATATTGCTAACCAATGCAAATCAAGAGAAAATAAATGGAATAACTGGTCTGGACAAAGAAATGTTGTGCGCTACAATTGTAAAAAATCTAGTCACATTGCAAGATTTTGTAGAAGTAGGAAGGGTCCAGTAAATAAAGGAAAAACTATGCAAAAGGATGATAAGGGAAAAGGAAAAGTTACTACAGATGAGATCAGGAAGAAAATGAAGAAGACATGGGTGAAGAAGAGTGCTTCTGATATAGGAAATGGTTCCACAATAGAATCTAGTACTGGAAATTCATCTGGGAATTAGTTTGAGTCCTTTGGCCTAGGGGGAGCTCTCAAGAAAATATTTAACCCCCTACTGGTAGTTGGTATTAGGATGTAGTAGATTGCAACAATTGCATTATTGATCTACAAATGTTTTGGGATCTCTTGTGGAGGAAATTTATGCAAAATTGAAGGTCCGTAGAAGAATTTTCTTTCACAGTCTATGAAAATAGGGTATCTAGAAGACCTAGGGAAAAAGCATTTATTGCAACAAAAATTTAGGTGTGCAAATGATAAAAGGTTACTTCTATTCCTCATTTGTCACATTTCATTTTGAGAAGAAGGAGTTTGGATAGCCCTGCAAGTGAAATTTGGCAAGATACAAGTCTAAAGGCGATTCGACGATCAAACCCTAATTCAGTGAAAGGTATTTATTTGCAAAACTTGTGAATTTGAAATTTCTGAAAATGGCTGCTCCATTGGTTGTTGATATTAAGGATAGACCCCATCCAAAATTCAAATGGCACCTGTTCAAATCTATTGAGATAGAACCATTAGGTGCATTTTCTTCTATTATGTATGGTGTTTTGCACATTGAAGATATTAGGTCATATATTCATGCGAATGTTGAGGAGTTAGGAAGCTCGCAGTTGTTAAATTTGTACACAAATCACACTATGGGAGAAGATCTCTGTGTAAGGCCTGAATTTGAGACTTTGGAGGAGAAGAAGTTCACTCAGATTATGAAATTTTCCCATGTTCGATGAAAATGAATGGGTTTGGTACATATTGAGTTGAGTGCATGTCGAGTTCATGTGGTTAAATCAACCCTTAAAGATCACAAAGGAAGCTATAAGGATTGTTACATGTTTGAATTCATCTGATGGGTTGCTGAAATTGAAATCTATGAAGAACCAAATAGTCACTAAGGTAACCAGTTCAATTTTTGACAAGAGAGCCATGGCAATTAATGACATCATTGAAGTGGATGCAAGATTTTATTCTATGGTTATTGGTTATAAAATCTATCACTCCAGCTAGGATAACTCTGTATCTAGTACTGCAATCTATGCAACTTATCAGATGGTCAAGGAAAATCTAGAATATGACCTATGTGAGTTACTCCAGAGCCAACTAATTGAAAATCTTGGAAAAATCAAGAAGGATAAAAAGAACTCTTTCAAGTATGGTAATCTACTATTATGCCTATTCTTCTATTTCATGAATGAAGCTCCGGGAATTGGAAACGTGCAATGGCAAGGTGATAAACTAGTAGCTGTTCAAATCAGAGACATGTTATACAAAATTGGTGACAACAAAGCAAGGAAAACTACTATCTGGGGTTATTTCAAAATTTTTTAGAGTGAAATGCAAGTGAGGGAAATGATTCCTACATCTATTGTGGAAAAATATAAGGACACTATTTGCTTCATGGTTGACATTGATCAATGTTTGATGGAAGCAACTGAACCTAGAACAATTTGGATAATGCCTATGGGATATGGGGTTGAAGAAAATATTTTAGAGTTGTATGCTCAATACTTGCTGAGTAAACCTCAAGATTTGACAGAATAAAGGTTTGGTACCTTTGAAGAGAAATATATGCAAGTGCATGAAAAACTGAAGAAGCCTATGATAATCTAGAAGGTAAGAAAGGAAGTTGAAGATTTTGTAGAAAGCATGGGCATATCAGCTAAAGTAGTAAGGGAAGCTAGGAGGAAAAGAGAACAAGTTGGAGAAGAAGAGCCTGCTAGAATTGAGTCTTCTAGTCCAACAACATCCTCTATCAAAACTAGATCTACAAGGAGCTTTGCACTCTAATCTGGTCCTACATTTAAGAAATCAAGCCCTATAAAATCTCAAGTCAAGAAATCTGGGAGAGAAGGGAAGAGGAAGAAGGATAAAAGCACAAGAGTCTATGTTGTTGTTATAGATGATGAAGAAATTGAATCTGATGAAGAGGTAAGAGAAATCAAGCATAAGGGCTCAAAGGAATCTAAAGTCTCTAAGGACAAGCCCTCCGGTGAAGAGAAAGCAAAGAAAAAGGTGAAAATTGATAGATCAGGGATGACTGTAGAGGAAGTTGAAAAAGCTTTAATCAAAGATGGTAATCTTAGACCACTTTCTAAATGGTATGACACTTTTGATAATACCGGTCAAAGAATTCTTGAAGAAGCTACAATAAAATATTTGAATGTTTTCAATATGAATCTCATAGAAATAATGTCTGAGTTACCTAAAGGGCTATTTGAAGTCTTGGAAATGAGGAGAGTTAATGCAAGAACTGAAGAGGAACAAATGAGAGAATGCATACTTGCTAATTTGCGTCTAGTAATGTCAATATAAGAGATGAAGAAGATCCTAAATGATGCTAAAAGGGATTTTAAGAGAAAAACAAGGGTGAATGAGCTTATGATTAGATAGACTGGGGAATCTACAAAAGATACTGAGAAAATTCTTAAGGCAGTTTTGTTGAAGAACAAATACAATGTTGTTTCTGAAGAAATTCATGATGAAGATGCTCCATCTGGTCCAGAAATTGAAGAAGGGAAAGAAGACACATTTGAGGACACCTTGAATCCTCTAGACATGCAAGACACTAAAATTCCTATGGAGACTGAAGCTCCTAAAGTTGAAGAGTTAGAGATTCCTAAAGCCAAGCAAGAATTTGTGATTGAAGAAAAGAAGGTTGAGGAAAAGGAGGTTGTTGTGGAAGAAAGAGACACTGTAAAGGCAATAAAGGAGTTTTTAGAAGAACAATAGGAGGAGTTTGGCTCTGAATTGGTTGAAGCTCCTATCAACTTGGCCACTCTATCTCCTATTTAGAAGCTAAAGGTAGCATCATTTTCTCAGGCCAAGGCAAGGGGGGAGATACTAAAATCTCACATTGAGGACAGTGAGCTACTAAGCCTTGAATCTGGTATCTTGGAGAAGAACACACCCACACATATCAAGGAATCATCTGATTCTCCTTCTAGTCAGCTGAAGACACTTATCAACTCTGTAAGTACTCACTTTGAGTCTCTTGAAAAGTCAACTGTGGATAAGGTTCAAAAAGAATTTGATGCAAATAGGTTCAGTAGATTAAAGGGTAGGATTGCTAATGCTAAATCTTTGTTAGCTACTTGTGTAAAGAAAATTCAAGGTGCATTATCTAAAGGTGGAAATATTTACAAGTGAAGCATGTCATTGTCTAAATTCACTAAGGACACTAAAAATAAAATGAAGGAATATGAGAAACAGTTAGCAGATATTTCTCAAGCCTTTGATCCTCTAACTATTTCTGTGAGTAGGCAAGAAGGTCAAGTCATATCTCTTCTTGAAAAACTTAAAAGTTTGAAGCATGAAGAAGGAAAAATTGTTGAAAGGGTATGTGAGTTTAGAGGACTAGTTGGTCCTAAGATGGAGAAAATGCTTAGTGCATTGAAGGAAGCTCAGGATGCTATGGCTATCAGTGATTAGGAAAATCTTGAGTCAACAAAGATGTAATATTACCTATTATGTGGTCATATGACTATTTTGGAGAGTCTCAAAAAGAGTTGGGACACTAGCTTAAGCCTGTTGAAAAACAATTTTGTAGATATATTCAAGTTCATGTAAGTTTAAAAACAAGTTTGTACATATGCAGTTTGTTCATAGAAGTTTTGTATAATTTTTGGTATGCAAATTCTCGTCTTTGTTATTGATGTCAAAGGGGGAGAATGGGACAGTGAAAAATGTCATATTCATCTCAGAGGGAGTTGTGTTTTGAAGTTTTGAGGATTGTAGTGTATTCATGTTAGTACTAATTCTGACTCTTAGTCATTTTTCACTAAGTGTTGCCATTAATGCCAGAGGGGGAGATTGTTGGAAAGAGACATTACACAAGTCATCTGGTGTTTTCATTGATGGCAACCCTAGTCAGTAATCCTATCCACACTGTAGTATTTTCTTATACCAGAAGTAAAATTGAAGATATGTGATAATCGTCAAATCTAAAACAAAACATCTGACAAAGTTATGTTCATCGATTCATATAAAAAAAATTGTTATCATTTTGTGTTGTGGATCTTAGAAAAGGTCTTTTGATGTATGAACTATGTTATCTTTGAATCATAAAGCTTCGTATTGATTGGTGTGCAAGTTATAAGATCCGGTTGATTGATTTTCAGTCTAACAGTGCAGAATGGATGATTAGATGAATGTAGCGTGTTGCAGACATTCGAGGAATAATTGTTTGAAGTGTTTTGTGTTCAGGCATGTTGATTTGGGTCCTCACTATGTTGTGGTTGACATTGGTTGGTTGACATTGATAATTGTTTATGGATTGAGTTCTTAGTTTGTACATGTTTTATATATTTTTGAAGCTGACATATAGTTGATGAAATCTCTTGTTGCAGATATATATAAGCGATTGTTCATATCATTTTGGTGTGTGTTGTGAAAATCAGAAGGATTATAGATCAATTGTGCATAGTTTCACTTGTGCAAAAGAAGATTGGTTATTTGAATTAAGGAAGATAGAGTTTCAAGTGCAGATTCAAACAGAGTGTGAAGAATGTGATCTATGTGCTTAACCAAAACTGTAATAAGGCATTAGCAGATGCTATTTTCTTAGTTCAAATCCTCTAGATGTTATCCAAATGTTTTTGTAAGAAAGTGAGTCTTCTTTTTGTCTTTGAGCAGTGAGCTCTAGGTAATGCGCCTGAATGAATGTGCATTCCCCAATTGTAAACACTTATTTTGAGTATACTCATATTGTGGATTGAACTCCACCATAGTTTTTCCCCTAACAAGGTTTCCACGTAAGAAATCCTTGTGTTATGGTGTTGTGGTTGATTGCTTTGTTTTCTTGCATCTTTCTTTGGTTCAATGCTATAAGTGGTTTAAAAATAAAGTTAATAAAGTTAAATTTTGTAGAACACTGATTCATGCCCCCCTCTCAGTGTTCCTTGATTACAACAAAGGGGAGTTATGCGAGACTATATTTGTATGGTTTTTCAATTAGATACCTCCCTGAAAATAGAATTGTAGATGAGAGATTTGTTGGAAGAATACCACACTATGGATAAAATCTATAAGAGGTCGAAGCTTCCTCTGCACAGGCCTAAAGATCCAGGGAATCAACCTAGGAGGTTTTCTAGTGATGAAAGGCCCCCATTCCTTGTAGATTTTTTTGAAGAATACTATCAATATACCTACAATTCAACTAGACAAGTATTTGGAGTTGATGTCCCTGCTAACATGACTATAGCTCCCATGGTTCTGGCTATGGATATCCAAAGCCAAGATGTCAGGCCCTATGACTATGCAGAATATCTATCTAAGGCCATCAATACTACTCTTAATTCCATTAAGAACAATAGTGAAGCTATTAGCTTCAAACACTATTCACTTCTTATGCACATGATACTATATGAAGGGCAGGTGATGGGAATATGGGGGGAAGAATTGAGAATAAGAGATTTGGATAGTGATGGGAATTCTAGGCTAGTACAGATGTGGACCTCTATATGGGATAGTACATGTGGGAGGTCCCACTACTTGTATTTTGAAGAATATTTTGTCAAATCCTTATATAGGTTGCTTGGCCATGAATGTGATTATAATTTTCCCCTTGAAACACGAAGGTTCCTCTAACCAAAAGAGAAGGATCGAGATGGAAAAATAAATCACAATTGGGGAGATTGGTATGCATTTGTAGATTGTACCGTTATCAGAGTATATGGATTTGAGGCAACCCCATATTTATTGCCTAAAGTTGTGCCAGATAGAGTTGCATACCTTGAGATTATAAGACAATTGTCTTACTCAGCCTTCATGTACTTGAAAAGCTATGTAAGGAAAAAATTTATTCCTTCTACTTTATGTTTTGGTGATTTCACTATTATTTCTGATATAGGGTATGACTTGGTTGGTAGTAAGCTAGATTATTATGGCTTTTCAGTGGGAAACAAAAGATAAAAATTTGACCCTGAAAATTTCATCTATGATGCCAAGATTTCATAGAAATTGAAAGGATATGAGCATGAGTTCCATATGGATGATGTCATTAGGAACTGTGAGGAAAATCAAGTGATAATGAGGAAGAATTCCTACATAGAATTGTTATGGCTAAGACTTGGAGAATGGGTAATAACCCATCCTAAGTAGAGGCCTTTCATGAAATTCAAGATCCTATGGAAAGAATTGAACAATTAATTCTGCATGAAGAAGAACTAAAAAAGGATGTACCTCTAGTAGCATTTGAAAGGAGAAGAAATATTGGTTCAAGGAGACAAGTTGAGAATGTAACACCACTAGGCTATTTTTCACCACAACCTACTCTAGAGGTAAGCTTCTCAGCTGACACCACCCCAATCATGATTGAGGATGATATTGAACAAGAGGAGGAAGTCACCCAGATCAACATTCCTATTGTTCCTCAGTATGAAATGCCTCCAGAGAGGAATGTAATCACATTTGAAGCTTCCAATGAGCTATTTGATGATGTGAGACATCATTCCAGTCGAGAATTCATTGTAGTGACACATTTTTTCAAACTTCTGAATTCAAGGATTTCATTTATAAGGGAAAATTAATAAGTGAAAGGCTAAAAGACATCAACCCCAAGAAAGAAGCAAATTCCTTAAAAGAGCTTCAACATGAGGTTGATAAAGAGATGAAGAATATGACTACTGAAAGAGGAAGAGCATTATTGCAAAAATTTTGGGTTATGCTTCTTCCAAGGTGGGGTATCAACTCAACCATTGTGTTTGATAGCTTTCTGAAGAGGAAAAACAAGACCTTGTAGTTGACAGTTGAGGTTGGGGACAAGATATATACTAGATTAGGGTATAACCCTTATAATACTACTTTACAGTTGTGGGCACTTTACCCACTAGGAAAAAGGCCTCCCCTTATTAGTAATCATGATCGGATCTTTGGACGTCTGTTGATACAAAGAGTAGGGGAAACATACCCCATGGAGACTATTGACTTAAATATAAATGTGGCCAAGTTCACCAAGGCTCAGATTCAAAAAATGGTAAAGGATAATAAGGGACTGATAGAGGAGAATGAAAGGTTAAAGCAGGAGCTGTTCAACTATAGAGATAGACTGCCTTCTTCCTCAGGGCTTTACTCTCCACTGGTTGAGCATGAAAGAAAGGTGTTAGAGGCAATGTCTCAAACCACCTATTGGAAATGTAGACATGAGAAAGCTCAAAAAGAAAAAGAGGAATTAAAAGGAAAGATGAAAACCGCCATTTTTAAAATGGCATCAAAGATAGTCTGCATAAGGTTCGAGGATATGTATAAGCATGCTAACAAGGTCTAAAAAATTCATGACAAAACATATGCAACTTTATTAGAACACAATATATTGAATGACAAAATGAAGGAAGTGGAGTCTCACATCAAAGTAAAAAGGGGAGATAACAATATTGTGCTACAAGAATATGAAGAGCTCATGAGTGCACATGAAAACTTCCATAACATCTTGACACATGAATTAAGTGACTTCAATCAGCCACTAAGTATGGCCCTACCAAACTTCTTTGAGGAAATAGATTTGAAAGATCAAGATACATGGAAGGATGAGATAGCCCATTATTTTCCAAGTGTTCTTGATACCATTAACGATGAAGATGATGTATGTAGAAACTAAAAATATACTGATTGATCCTATACGACTGATCCTAATCTTATTAGCACCAATTCATCCTTAATCATCTCCCTTGCTTGTCATTAATTAAATTCATCACATTTCATCTCTTAATTAAATAAATCATTTTTTATCTGATTAAGTCATCATTTACTATTAATTAAATAAATCACTTTGTGTAATTAATCCTATTGTCCCTCTTTTAATTAAATAATTCATTTTATTTAATTAATCTCTAAAGTCACCTCATTTAAATTAAATAAATTAATCTTTATTTGATTTAAAGCTAACACCATCCTCTTTAATTAAATAAATCAAATCTTATTTAATTAAGTCTAAAATCGTTATTCCTCTCATTTTGATTTATTTAAATCAAATGGTCAAATCAGCTAATCTCCTTTAAATTAATCCTCTAGCTTTTTCCACTTGCTCAATAAATCATTTCTTTTGAATTATTAAATCCTCAATTACTTTCAAAAAGGCTTTAATGGTTGGAATATTCCACAAATTTGAAAAATCCCTCCAAAAGGGTTTGTACATCCAAAAAAGCATTTAAAATATCTTACATGTCGTTTTCTTGAGCCAAGTGATATTAACTTCACCTTTCACCTCGTCCTTCAAGCCATCTTTTGAATTTTAAATCTCCCCCTCATTTGCACAATAGCCAAAATGTACTCAACCTTTGTCCATTAGCATGATGACAAGTGGTGTTTTATCATTGGCTTATCTTTTGTCCCACATCCTCCATATCTTGCATTCTTCAATCCTTCATATCTATAAATAGAGACCTTCTCTATTTGTTTGGGGGAGCCACAATCAATGTAAAATCATAATGCTCATTTGAGGAGGAGAATGGGAGCCAAAGTCATTATCATATTTTGAAGCAAAGTTCATCCATTCTTCATCCATTTTTATCATCTCATAGCTAGGTTATGAAGGAATTTCTCCAAGGAAAGTATCAATTCTTTATCAAGTCATCACAAAGCTTACAAGGGATTGGGAAAGGGCCATTTTCCACATCAAAATGGCACCAATTCCCCCATGGGATTGAGAGTTTGCATGTTTAAATAGGATTTAATTGTTTTTTTGGTTTTGTTCTTCATTTCTTTCCTATTTTGAGCATTGTAGATGAATTTCATGGGGAATCTTAGTTCTAATTTACATATGGATAGAGTTTGGTGGTTTTGGATACAATATCATGGTGCATGAGCCTTGAACAGGTATTTGGTGATCATAGGCGCTTGCTGAAGATTAACAGACTATGGTGCATCCACTAGAAAACTTTCAAAGTTTTTATGTTTATGTTAATCATGTTTTAGTTAAGAAACGGTGTAATTTTTTGTGAATGGGCCTAAAACTTGTTGCTTCCTGTATAAATAGGGAAACCAAGGCCCAATTTTGATCATCATCATCATATCAAATTCCATTTCATTAGAGTAGGCATTAGTAAGAAGATAGATTGCACACTCCTCCCATCCATATCATATTAAATATTTCTATTACAAATGTTTATTTTTTGAAGCAATATAATGGAGAAGAATACTTATAATTCGTAATCCATTTTCAGTGTTCAATTTTTGTGTCAATTTTCATGCTTATCTATTACTTTATTGTCTCCAAAGTGGTATTTTCAAGTTATTTAAGTTTGCAAGATTTATCAGGACACATTTGTTGTTACTGTGTGGATGGTCTAATTGGTTTCTGGTTGCTGTGAACTAAAAATCCTTTCAAATAATTTACTTTAATTGGTTTTTTCCAAGGATTAAAATCCTTTCAAAGAGGTCATTTTGATTGGTTTCCATTGAACTAATTAAAAGTCTTTTCATGATTTCACAGTAATTTGAGGGGATAACATTGGGATTATTAAAGAAGAACATTGTAATAAAAAAACCTGCACATTTGCACAAGGTGCATACATTTCAAGTTCCTAGCAGTTCAAGTTAGGCTAAATAATAGGTTTACTTATTCTACAAATCTGTATCCATAATCACCATCCACTCATTCACTCCATTCACCTAATAGGAGTAGGCACTAGTCATATCTAGGATATTTTATACAAATACCGTTCACACTCTTGACTCTTCAAATACTTTTAGTAGGAACTAGCTATCAAGCTCTACATCTACTTCACCTTCACGTGCCATAGTGAGTAGATTGCCCAATTTAGGAACCACATCCAAACTTTAAAGCTGCCCTATTATTTAGGTACACCCACCTAGGTCTGGAAGAGCCTAAAGAGTATGAGGTAATCAATCTTGTTTTCCTCATTCATTGGGAAAAAGTGTACTAAGAGACTGGGACCCTATTAAGGCTCAAAACCTACACTTTTGAGACCTAACAGATTGGCGATTCTATTGGGGATCAAGCCAATTTTGAACCCATGCCCTCCATCATAGAATCATTCAAATGCATCATAATAGATTAAGGACTTTTCTCAAAAAAGGACAAAGTCACTCAAAACCCTAAACTTTCCTACTCATGAAAAGGTAGGTGGCAACTCTAAATTTTTTTTATGACTGATAAATTGAACATCAGATCAGAAAGGATAGACCATAGATACCAAAGATACACCATATCATACAACATGAATGGTAGGAGATCTTTGCATTAGGAGAGTCCCAAGAAGAACAATGTTAGGTGGATAGATAAATATGGATCCCCTACTTCAAAGTCTTACAAAAACAAGAACAAAGCAACATATAAAAGATTAGACACAACATTCATTAATCAAGAGAATGTCTTTGAACAACCACTAACATTGCACAACAACTTTGATTTGTTGCATGGTTCAGAACATCATGAGGATAATTCATGTAGGAATCCCCATACTCCACTAGGATAAGAAAATAATAGTCACTCTATCTATCTCAATGTTGAACCACATAAAACATATGAATTTATTTTCTAATTGGAGGAAGAAATGGATCAAATATAAAAGGACCACGATAAGAGATCTTCATTGCAGCAAGAAGGAGAAACCCAATATGCATATGTGAGTCACTCTTGTCCTATTAGGAATTATGATTGGATGACCACCCAATAAATAGAAGAATACATACAATGGCAAGAAGAACAACTTAAGAAAAGACAATAGTTGATAAAAAGGAGTTTAGATCTGAATCAACAAATGTCCCAACTATATTTTAATGCATCAAAACCACCAAAATACATCTTGCTACATAAACAAGGGAACAATACCAATACACAAGGGTCATCCCATAATACAGGTGGTTTGAGTTCTTTAAAAGCACCCCATAACACAACTGGAAGATCAAATTAGCTTGTGCAACATCATGTCCCACAAAATCCACCATCACAAAATACCAATATTATTCCACCACCTAGACAACAATACATTCCACACCATCATGTCCCACAACAGCATACGTATCCTCAACACAATGTTCAGTGAAATGTGTACCAACAACCTCAACATGGATATCAATACTACCCCATTCCACCACCTTAGAATCCTTATCCACAAAAACCTACAAGCATAAGTAGAAAATTTGATCTATCAGGATACCAACTATATCCATGCCTAATTGATAGCAACTGGAGAAATATTGTTCCCAAATTCATAGGGAATAATGTAACAACAACTGAAGAACACATCAGAAACTTCAATACTTTCGTGTAAGATATAGCCATGGAATAGGAGGATATCCTTATGAGGATTTTCATGATGTCCCTAACTAAAGAAGTGAGGGATTGGTTCAATAGCCTACCTGATGCTTCAATCACCTTTGTAGTAGATTTCTACAATCAATTTCTAGAGCAATATGGGAATCAATGTGCTCCTGAATTCACTTTACGTGAACTATTAAGTATTCAGAAGCACCAAAATGAATCAGTTTATGATTTCAATCAAAGGTTCTCCAAGCTCTATAATAAGATACCACATGGATCCAAATTAGCTGACCTAGTAGCTTTGAGTATTTATCTAAAGGCCTTTGATCCAAAAATAGGATATGAACTCAGAAATAGGTGCCCTAGAATTTTGAATGAATCACAAAAGGTAGCCTTAAACATTGAAAATAATAGAAAGGCTATTGGCATGAATGGAAGAAGGGATAACCTTAGGATCCCACAAAATCCCAACAATCCCCAAAATAGACAGGAAAATAAGTACAAAAATGAAAGACCAAGACTACATGACATTCCCTACAATACTACTTGGAAGGATGGAAAACTAGTAGAAAAATAAAATTGGAAGGAGACTCCTGATCCCTTGAAGAAGCATGGAGCACATGCACTAGACACTGTACCATGGTGTTCACCTTGCAATAGACCCCATGACCTTGAACATTGTATAGTGGCTCAAGCTTGTCAAGATGAGTGGTCACAAGAGAAAGACATGGATGGCCACACAATAAAAATGTTAAGGTGGAGGTCTCATCAGAATGATGAAGGATACTCTTCTTCTGAGGAAGGATATGAATATAATGTTGATAGTTAGAAATACAATGTGAATATGGAGCAAGAGGTGTTTTCTGATTAGGAAGAAAACCCACAAGAAGTAGCATATGCATACAATACAACACCTTAGTTTCAGCTAAGAGCTCCAACAGAGGAAGAAAAGAGGGCTATCATAGAAAAGGTTGTAGCTGAGGAAAAAGGAAGGAAATACAACTTAAGAAATAGGCCCATAGATGCAGATCAAGGGACACCAAGGGACATGTTCATCAAAGAATAGAAGAGAAAGGAGAATGTCCCATCTAATCAAAAGAAGGGTGAAATAAAGAAACCTCAAAAATTCAAAAGAAGGGTGAAATACAAAAGAGGGCTATCATAGAAAAGGTTGTAGCTGAGGAAAAAGGAAGGAAATACAACATAAGAAATAGGCCCATAGATGCAGATCAAGGGACACCAAGGGACATGTTCATCAAAGAATAGAAGAGCAAGGAGAATGTCCCATCTAATCAAAAGAAGCGTGAAATAAAGAAACCTCAAAAATATGTTCAAAAGGAGACTACATACATTGAACTTGAGAAAACACTTAAGGATGACAAAGTCCAAAATGAAGGGAAAAGAATTACTAGGATTGAGAAGGGTGAACAAGGGATCATTGCCCCTTCATTTTACATGGCCCAAGTATTGGCTCAGATAAAAATGACAGTTCCTCTAATGGAGTTGATGAAGATTTATGAGTTTAGAGATTCAATCCTCAAAATGATCACCAACACATCCCACAAACGTAAGGACTAGAAGAAAGAAGTAAATGTTGTGTAAAGGGAAATTACAAAGACACTAGAAGTATATTTTGGAGATACAATCACAAAAAATCCTTCCCAAGTAGATCCATTTTACACTATGTTGGTGATCAACAAAAAGCTCGTGAAGAATTATATGATTGAATTAGGGGAAACAATCAACATCATACCCTTGGATATCATGAAAGAGCTAGGTTTGTGGGTGAATAGTACATATGGGAAGTGTTATTCCATGGATAATAGATCAGTCCCTATAGTTGGAGTGATATGGGATGTGGAACTAAAACTGGCATCGTACCCAGAGGAAACATATAGGACAAATATCACTGTGGTAGACACTCCCCCTTACTATGGGATGTTACTATCAAGGAAATGGACTACAAAAGTTGGTGGGAATGTTCAACTAGAATTGTCTTATGCCACAATTCCTGTGAATGGAAGGGAACTCAAATTATATAGAGAACCTAGGTATGAACATGTCATTGAACTCTTTGTTCCCAATCAAATGAATTGCTTCTATGATGTGGACTTGGGGAGTTTTAGAATTGAACACTCAAACCCTGAATTATTGAACACAGATCCAATTGCCAGGGATGTCTCCAAGAATGAACATGGCATATGGTGAATGTACTTTGATGGAGCTTGCAATAGAGAAGGGAATGGAGCAGGAATTGTTTTCATTTCACCTAAAGGAACAACATTCAAATATTCATTTCTACAAACATTTGAATGTGCAAATAATATAGAAGAATATGAAGCCCTACTGATAGGCTTAAACATGGCCACTAAACATGGGATTAAAATTTTAACTATCCTTGGGGATTCTAAATTAGTTGTTTCAAAAGTAAGGTCAAAATACTCCACAAAGAACAAAATATTGAAGCAATATAGAAATGTTTTATGGGACACTGTTGAGCTCTTTAATGCTTTCTTCATTGATTGGATAGATAGATTTAAAAAAATAATGGTTGATTTCTTGGCAAACGTAGCCTTGAAAAGGGATGATGTTACCTTGGCATGAATTTCATAGGTTGAACTTAAGATGAGGCCAACAATCCTTGATAACATCTAGAATTGGGAGGTTTTTAATGATGACACCAATTTGATCAAGTTCTTGCATTCCATTAATTAGTACGAGACCCAAGAGATCGATTTTAATGCATTTGTGGAAGAAATAGATGGTAAACAAACTATATTTGGTTAGGAAGTTATGCAACTCAAGACAAACAAGATTCCTAAAGGACTAGTGGCACTGGAAATGGTGTTTGATGGGAATGATCAAGCAGTTATGAAACAAACACCAGTAAGGAGGGAAGGAATTGAAGAGATCAACCTAGGCACTGAATTGACACCAAAGAAGGTATACATTGGGAAAAGGATAAGCCCCACAATCATAAAGATGTTGATTGCACTATTGAGGAAGTATAATCATGTATTTCCATGGTTTTATGATGATCTTAAGGAATACAGGGAAGATCTGTTCCAACATGAAATCCCACTTAAACTTGATGGAAAACCCTTTAGAAAAAAATAGAGACCAATAAACCCGACCTTAGAGCCCAAAATGCATGAGGAACTTATGAAGCTCAGGGAGGGAGGTATCATCAAACCAATTAGGAATTTCACTTGGGTCTCTAACTTGATTCCTATCAGAAAGAAGAATGGAGACATAAGGTTATGTGTAGACTTTGGAAATTTGAATGTCTCTTCCCTTAAAGACAATTACCCACTCCTGAATATGGAGGCCATGTTGCAAAGGGTGATAGGTTGTGAACTATTTTCCATGATGGATGGATTTTTAGGATATAACCAAGTGAAGGTGAAGTAATCAGAACAATATAAGATTGCATTTACCACCCATTGGGGCACATATGTGTACGTAAGGATGCCATTTTGGCTAACAAATGTTGGTGCCACATTCCAATGAGCTATGGATGTTGCTTTTGCTAACCTAATAAATACAATAATGGTGGTATACCAAGATGATCTCATTTCATATTACAAAAAAGTAGAGGACCATGTTGCACACCTTGAGAAGATCTTCCTTAAAGCACTAGAGTATGGAATTTCCCTAAATCCTAAAAATGTCATTTTGTTGTAATAGAGGGAAAGCTATTGTGGCACATAGTGTCCAAGGATGGAGTTAGAATTGATCTAGAGAGGGTAGAAGCTATTGATAATATCCCTATTCCTAAGACCACAAAAGGCCATTTAGTCTTTCTTTGGAAAAATAAACTTTGTAAGAAGGTTCATATCAAACTTTGCTGAAATTGTCAAACCCATCTCAAAAATGTTGAAGAAAGGGGCCAAAATTGACTGGACTATAGAAGAACTCGATGCATTTGTATCTATAAAAAGGGAAATCAAAGAAGCCCCAATATTAAAATCCCCTAATTTCAGTAAACCCTTTCAAATATTTTCATTTTCCTCATACCACACCATTGCAGCAGTAATGTTACAAAAGAATGATGAGGGGTATGAGTGGCCTATATCATTCTTTAGTAAGTCCCTCCAAGGAGCTGAATTAAAGTATGATATCACAGAGAAGTAGGAATATGCACTTGTCAAAGCAATAAAATATTTTAGACCCTATCTAGTAGGAGAAAAAATAATTGCATATGTTCCTAATGCTGCAATCAAGGATGTGTTTGTACAAAGAAAATTCGCAGGGAGAAGGTGCAAGTCGATCAATAGAATTCAAGAGTTTGATATTGAGATCCAAATCACTAAGTTGGTAAGAGGGAAAGGCCTATCCAAGGTATCTTCTAGTTCTTCGGTATCTTCTTCTTCCACCACATTATACTTTACCAACCTTCCTCTTGGATCATTTCTAACAACAAATGACCAACCCAGTTTACTTGGAACCTCTGAGTAAAATACCTGCTCAAATTGGCTTAGAAGAACATAGGGCTCATTTCCAGCTCGCTTAATCAAGCTTGTATTAACCATGGTAAATCCATTATCATGTTCAATAACAGTTCTCTCGGGATCATTTTCATTCAATCGTAACTTGTACCATTGTATGATGAATAAAACTAATTTGAAGGACTTAAAGTCACACTCAAGTATATCATCCAAAATCCCATAGTATCAATTTTCTGAGACTTTTGGATGTATGTCGCTTCTAGATGAAACATTAGTCACCTGAAAGACTGCAATTATCCTAGAATCACAAGTTTTCTTCGTGTCATCCAAATTTTTGATTCAAAATTTATGACCATTGTACCACATAGCCTTGTGGTGTTCAACCTGCAATATGTTAAAAATTATTGCATCGTCAATTGATAAACATATTTATTCTTGGTCGAATGTATGCAAAGAAAAAGAACTCAACATATATATACATCAATATAATTGAAAATAATTAAATAATATGGGTGATTAATATATTTATACGTACCTTTTTTTATCTCTTAAACCATATGCTACATCAAATTCCCTTAGTGTAACATTGGAATCTCCATTACGATGAGCTTCTTTAACCAATGAAGCCACACCTTCCCATGTTAATGCATGACTGGATTGTTGACATTGTTCAATCCATACCATCATCCAATCAAGATTGTTTGCAACGTATAAATGTAGTGCATCCCACTCTCAACCAACTGTATCAAAATAAGAAAAGGTTGCAAGAAATGGATGATTCATCTGAAGAAGAATCTACGGGAGAAAATGAAGCACAATCACAATAGAGAACAGTCTCTCAGATGATGAATGATGAATATGAAGAACTCCCTGATAGGGACGTGCAAGTAGCCAAGGAATTGCGTGTAGATGAAGATGATAGGCTTACAACCTATGAATCCTTTATTTATGATAATGAGTTTGTAAAGTCGAGAGAATTTAAATATTTTTTATATAATTACAAAGGAAAAAGGTTGAGGGAATCCATCCCAAATATTACCCTTAAAAATGAACAACAATTGATGAAAAGGTTGAAAGATGATATAGACAATGAAGTGTAGAACATGACCCCTGAAAGGGGTAGATAGTTGTTACTTGAAGTTGGTGTAATAGTATTTCTTGGTTGAGACCTCAGTGCCTCTTTAATTTTTGCTAGTTTTTTGCATAACAAGGAGAATACAAGTTAAACATAGAGGGTGTGAAGGAAATTTACATAGGGTCAAGATTCAATGCTGATGAAAATTCAATGTTGATATGGGCTCTATACCCACCTCACAAAAGGCCAAAGATCATCAATATCAAAAAATCCTTTAGACACATGATGACCCTTAAAGTTGGGGAAACTGACCCTGTGGCTTCAACAGACATGGGCATAAGCATTTCCAAGTTTAACAAGGCACAAAAAATACAATTGATGAAAGAAAGAAATTATTACAAAATGAAAAGTGAAAAATCAGATTTGGAATTACTGCCATGAAAGATGCCAGAATGAGGATCACCTCTGGAACTAATACAAAATTGTATAGTGAATATAAGCAGTTGTAAGAAGAACATCAAAAACTAGTAGAAAATATGAAGGACCTTCAATTTGACACTGTGGAAATGATGTTGCACAAGAGATTTACAAACCTGAAGAGATGCCTTGATGATTTTTGACATGTTCACAAAAAGAACTATGAATCCATTCTTGAGCATGGGAGAGTGAAAAAAAGATTGGGTACTAAGAGACATGATATGTAACTACATGAGGGATCTGACACCAATTCCATCTGAGCCATTGACACAATCATGAGAAAGCATGACAAATATGATGAAGACTTACACTCAGAAAATGTAGGGTTTGATGATACTGTGAAGTTGGGGTTACCCAAATTATGTGATAACAACGGGTTTATGAAGGAACTAGATTATTGGATGGATGAATGCAATAGGATACTTCAGGAAGCATTGGATATAGTCAAAGCAAAATGGTTATTGATGGATGGAGCATGCAAACATATGGAATTGATGATAAAACTTGAATATGAAGCCTGAAATGTAGTGCATGATGCAAATACCCATACCTTGGAGTAGTATAAAAAAAATCTCTTAGTGGCTAAGTCAATGTTAGGAGAAGATTAAATTGTTTTATAAGTTTAATTAAGATCAGTAGTTTAATTATTTTCCAAAAGACAATCCGAAAAGACACCTTTGTTGGGTCTTCTTCTTATATATATGAAATTAAAATTGTAATATTTGATAATCAACACTTTTTAAGATTTTAATACTTTTTAGCAATGAAAGACTTATTTTTTGGAGTAATACAATACCAGTACTTTTTTATTTGTGTGTGGAAGATTCTTTCATTTGGACTAGTTCTATGTTGTTTCTTTTCAAACAATTGAAGGAAATGTAAAATGTATTCTAATTAATCTCCATGACCATATTATAATTACCTCACTTTCCTCAATCTAACTTTCCCCATTAGGTACTCCCCTTCAAATTTGTTAATGGAGTTGGGATTCAAAATGTGATCTACATGGATCTTTGTTGCAAACTTAGGAAGATATTCAGTAATATACACCATGGTCTGGTATACCATATATCCCTCCACCATAGAACCCTTAGGATTTTCTCTTTTTCTAACCAAAGCCTTCAAAAATTTCAAGAGCCTCTCAACCATCCACATTGACCTTGTTTGTACAGGTCCACACAATTTAATCTCCTCAACTTGGTGTATGAGGTAGTGTTCTTGTGCATTGAAAAATGTCGAAGGTAGATACTTTTGCATTTCACACATTAGACGAGGAATTTTTCTCGTCCAATAATTTATATCTTCTTTATGGATTTCTTTATATGACAACCATCTACAAGTGATTCAAGGCGCAAATATGTTAATGAGATTTAACAAAAATATACAATATATTACATAACAAGTAAAAAAAATGACAAATATAAGATCTATACAATGAATTGAACAAATATCGCTACTTACCTCATGTATTTTCCAAGATCATATATAACTTGCTTGAAATTTTTGTCGAAGTTGTTTGGGAGAGATAGATGTAGAACATACTGCAACAATTATAGAATGATCTTTTCATTATTTTTCCAAAACTAGTAAACATAATACACTGAAAAGTACATGTAGTATACAAATATATATAAAATATACTAGAATAATTTACCTTAAAGAAGGTATGCCAATCATGCATTTTCATCCTTGACCCAAATTCACCTTTCTTTGTTATGATATTGTTTATGTTCACAACAAATCCTATGGGAAATCCAATTTTTTGTATGACTTCTTTTATAGCATTGCTTTGTTGCTTTGCTAATAACCAAGGAAAGGAAATTATATTAATTTGGTCTCCATTGCTATTTAATTGAATGAAATTTTTCATTGCATGATTGGCTTCTTGAATGTCACTACAAATGTTGACAATTTTTTCTTTGTCATGCCCTCCATCCAATATTTTCCATAACGTTTCTGTTATATTCTTTCCAATATGCATTGTATCAAACAAATGCACAATTTGTAGCTCTCATAGTAGGGAAACCTACTAAATTATCTGGGATAACTTTTTAGTCCCTATGGAAGCTGGCCATTAATGCCTTGATGACCTTCATTAATCATATAAGTTAAAAAAATTAACAACGACAATCGTTGTCAATTACAACATGAGTAAACAAAACAACATATAAAAATATAAATTCCAAACATATCATATATGATAGATAAACAATTTGATCCGATGTATAACCTTGACGATTAATTCTATTATATTCCAACTTCCATAGGCGATGTGTCATTCTTTGTGGTTTTGATGTAGTCTCTTCTTTCCCATTGAAAAGATGTTTTTTAGTAGTTCAATACTTATGATTTTTTTGGAGGAAGTGCCTATACTCATCAAACACTTGCTTTCCTAAACTTGTTGAATGATGAGATTTCATCTTTGGACCACAAACTAGACATGCAAATTTTTCCTTTGTTTGAAGACCTGCAAGATCATATATAATTGGATTAAATATGTTAATTTTTATAATTATATATAATGAATATATTATTTAAAAAACATGCATGATATCTACTTCATAAAATTAAATATTGTTATAGTGTAGTCGAACATTATAACATACCACAAAAATTTGTTAGCCTTGGGGCATCATGAATTGTTCATACAAGCATTGCATGGAATTGAAATTGTCCTTGTCCTATTGGTCTAGAGATGTCATACATAGTGACACCATTCCATAATTTTAGTAACTCGTCGATAAGAGGCTCGATATATACATTCATATCTTTAACTTGGTACTTACCTAGTTGAATGAACATAAATATCACATAATTATTATAACCATTTTACTGCAATATATATAAATTAATGTACATGACTATTAAATGAAAAAAATATAAGTCATTATGCAACAAATAAGACAAATGAGATGCTACTACGTTAAAGAAAATTGATGTAAACAAATACCTGGAGCAATCATTTCCAACATTATGTGCTCCCTCTTTATTGACATCCATGGAGGAATGTTATTGTTGATAACAAAAATAGGCCACACCGAGTAAATAGATCTCAGCTCTCCAAATGGATTGACACCATCCGCTGCCAATGAAAGCCTGAGATTACAAGGTTCTTTAAAGTGTGGCCATTTTTCCTCCATGTCCCTAAATGCAGAACCATCTACAGGCATTTGAAGAATGTCATCTCCACTTCTATTCCATGCATGGTAATCCATAAATTGCGCTAAGCTTTCAAACCTAAATAATCGTTGCATACATGGAATAATGAGAATATAATGAAGAACCTTGCAAGGCACCTTTTTTGTTAGTCGATCTATTTGATATCTACTAATATGACATTCCAGGCATTTTGTTGCAAATTCATGTTGTTTATAATATATAATATGATCATTGGGACATGCATTTATTGCTTGATAATCCATTCCAATATCTTTCATAATGGCAGATAAATCTCAGTATGAGTGAGGTAAAATATTTGATGGTGGTAACAAAAATTCACCTATCAATCTACAACAAAAAAATAATTTGTTAATATAAAGAATATTAATGGTACATATTTCACCTTTTATTTACTAGTGATGAACTAACAACAAAAATAGATGAAAAAAGATGACATATATGACATACCTTAACATATGTGAGATTTCTATGTTGGATAAACCATTCATAACCTTCAAGTTCACCAAAAAAAATACAACAGAGGGAAGAGTTGTTTGGGAGCCTTCATAAAGGGGCTCATATGCCTTCTCAAGTACAGGTAAATCATGAACATCATCAAAGTCATCTCGATCATCATGATCAGCTACGCTACTAAATGTGTCATGGATGAATGTATTTGTACCATCATATTCAACTATGTTTTCTAGCACATGATCATCTTCTTCCATAGGATCATTAACTTCATCTTCGATATTCATAGCTCCATGTTCCTCTGCTTGCAAAACCACATTCTCTGAGCTGTGATAATCCATATCATGTTCCCTAGGGTGCCCAACCTTTATAATAATGATCGACACAAATAAACAATGATCATGATCAAGTGATTTTTTTTATATATAAAAAATATTAAAACGATATAAACATTTACAAATTCAATCAATATAAAGATAGATAATGAACAACTTACCAATGGACGATAATCATGCCCCCCTTCAATGTGACCATGTTGCCTACAATGTTTCTCAGTTGTTGTGATTAAAAGTCTTCTCGTCTTTAAGCCCTTGCAATTATTGCAAGGACAATAACATTTCCCATCACCCTTTCTTTTCAATCTAGCCCACAATCTAGCAAGTGTCTCTTCATTTTGTTTTGCACTAATATTATCTGACATGATTTTTCTTTACCAAGCTTGAATATTTAGATCTTCAAAAAATATCAAACTCACAATCCAATAATTTTTAATCATATATAGGTAACAAAATCTAATAATTCTGATATTTTGCATCAAAAAAATTTGGCCTATAACCTCCACAAACTATCACAAGTATAGAAAATTTTCAAGTATAGAAAAAAACTATCGCAAATATAAATAAATTGTCGAACTCACTTTTATTTATTAAAAAAATTCATCGAAACTCCGACGAACACTAACCATATACCAATCGACCCACAAAATAAGGAGGTTAACCATATGTCATCCCACAAATTGATGGAAGGGGATGGTTGAATTTAAGTGTATGTCGAAATAGCGACGAAAATCATGGAGCATCGCAATTTTGACAAACATCGGGCATAAATTGAATTTTTTTTTGAAAATTTCACATTAAATACACAGGTACCCAACGATACATCTAATTATACATCTTTCATCAGAAAGTTTCTTCATATTTTGCAATCAAATGAGTTAGTGGAAGCATCTCAAATTTACAACACAAGGGAGGAGAAAGCCATGATTGCAAGCATAGAGAACACTTAATGGTACACTGACATAATGTATTACTTAAAAAGCTAGAAGTTCCCTAAAAAAATGAATGAAAATAAAAAAAGGACCTTAAAGTTGCATGCCTCAAAATATGTTTTTGTGGATGGTGACTTATACTGGAAAAATAGAGATGGAGTATTTTTGTTGTTCCTAGATGAATCACAAGAAAATCATGTATTAAGGGAGATGCATGAAGGAGTCTGTGGGGGACATTTTTTAGCCAAAACTACTTCCCATAAGATCTTGAGGGGTGGGTACTACTAGCTTAGGTTTTTTAGTGAATCCTTCACCTATGTAAGGAAATGTGAAGCCTGCCAGAAGTTCTTTGGAAAAATAAAATATCAAGGAGCACTACCACTCAGACCAATATAGGTTGAAGCTCATTTTCATCAGTGGGGAATTGATTTTATTGGGGAGATACCAGAAAAATATAGTGGAGGTTACAAATGGATATTAGTGGCAACCAATTACTTCATAAAGTGGATAAAATCCGGATCCCAATGAAGCAGGCCACTAGAAAAGTTGTAATAAATTTTCTAATGGAAAATATCATCACAAGGTTTGGAACACCTGTGTGTATAATTACAAATAATGGTATGTGTTTTAGATCATAAGAGTTCATAAAGTTCTGTGAAATGTATGGTATTACAATTTCATATGCCTCTCCTTATCATCCACAAGTAAACAAGCAAGCTAAATCAAGTAACAAGAGTATCCCAAAAATCATTAAGAGAATGTTGGACAAGAACAAAAAAGCCTGGGATTCTAAATTGAGGATGGCAGTATGGGTTGATAGAATCACTATGAAGAAGTCAACTGATAGGTCAACCTTTGAACTGGTTTATGGGGCACAAGCCAAAATTCCTATGCAAAACCTTTTACCTACATACAAATTTATACTTTAGGAGGACTTAGACATCCCTACACCTATGGAGGACAAAATAGAGTAGTTGGAAGAACTAGATGAAATCAAAAGTTTTTCCCAAGAGAAAAACACAAAAAAGCAATCATGGATAAAATATTTATTTGATAAAAGGGTAAAGGACAATTTTTTTGAAGATAATGATATGGTCCTATTATGGAATGCAAGGTGTCCAGATAAAGGGAAGCATGGAAAGTTTGAAGCTCTCTAGATAGGACCCTTTGTTATTACTAACAAAGGAGGTGAAGATTCTTACTATCTTCAAAACATGTGATGAGAAGATCAAGAGTTTCCAGTGCATGGACAATTCCTGAAGCACTTCTTTTCTTTAACTAATTTTCCATGCACAGTAGTCTAGGAGAAGGTCAAGAATTGTTAATGCATGGAAAATTCTTGAAATACTTCTTAAAAAATAATTTTCCATGCACAGTAGTTTTAGTTTTCCATCTCATTCCCACTCCATATTATCACATTCATTCATGGTCTACCTCCTAGAGATCATTTTTAGATCCTTGCAATAACCTCACACTCATTCATCCCCAATCAGAGCCACTGTTAGAGCCAAAAAATCCACCTTGGTTATTTTTTCATACTTCCATTTTCACCCATCTTCCCACACTCACTATATGTTCCATCTCCATTCATTTCATGGTGGTTGACATTAATGAATCCTCATACACAAACCACTAAATAAGACCCTTTGATCATAACACTGAAATAAATTCCCTCTCTGAAATGTTCTCATACCAGAACATAGCATGTCACCAAGACAATTCCATATTGAAGAGAGTCTCACCATAGTCTCTTCGATGCGAGCATGGAAGGACAATGAAAAATATAGATGAGACCTTCGTATGTCTAAGAGACATATTCAAATTTATTTTTTCTAGCTAGAAGAACAATATGTCTAAGAGACTTAGATATGTCGAAGAGAGAATCTAACATGTCTCACCGATAAGAAATAAACATACAAAGTATTTTACATTTGGGAGATACAAATAGTTGAGGAGACATCGGTATATTGAGGAGATAAGTAAGGGAGTCTCTTCGACATTTAGGGAGAAGGTGAGAATAAAATGTAGGTGAGACATAAATACATCAAACATACATTGATCAAAGTCTCTTTGACATCCTAACAATGACATATTGAGGAGACACAGAAGTATCGGGCAGACATTATCAAAAGTCTCCTCGACATTCTAGCGCAGATGCAAACACATACTATCGATAAGACTAAGAGACATTGGATAGAGGTTACCACAAGTCTCCTCAACATGTCAAATTTACATAAAGATCATTAAAAGAAATATCATCGAAGGAAGAAATATGGGTGCGTCGAGGAGACATAGGCTTGTCAGCAAGAGATATTCATCAATCTTATCAATGATCTAATGACAAGGGTCTACAAGGGAAGAGCTTGAAATGTAAGTGTTAAAGAGACCTTACAAAATTAAAGAGAGAAATCTAAATGTCTCTTAGACATTTTTCAAAAGGATGTTTAAGGATACATCGAAGAGAGAAATAAGCATCATAACTAAAGTCTCTTCAAAAAATATGAAATAATGTTTCACCGGATTGATTTGATTGATGAAGTCATGGAAGAGATAACTAATATTAATGTTGCAAGTTGATTAGAAGGGTGGTGATAGTGCCATTTATGAACCAGAGTTGGCTCGAGCATACCAAATTTTGATAAATAAAACCTCTAAGAAATAAAAAATCACTGCAAATTGTGGCTGTATATTTGGAGGATGGAGTTGGACAAAGGTGAGCAACTCAAAATTTGCAGCATTCATTCAAGTAAGTGATCTTGGATTAGTTGAATGTATTTTTCAGAAGATAGCTTGAAGTACAACATAAGTAGGGTTAAAATGGATAAAACCCCAGAGAAACCAAGGGAAAGAAGGAAAAAAATAGAGACTAGGCCACTAAACCAAGATTTAATAGAACAGTGTCCCAAGTCTAAGCCAAAATCAAGTAGAACAACTCAATTAAACCCATCATGTGAAACATTGGAAGACAAACACAAAAATTTAGGAGATGTGTGGACTTTGCACATAGGTTATGACTTGTTTATATATCATTATAGGAAGAAATATCAACATAAGCTAGTTTCAAACCCATGGAACTTGAATTTGGGGAAGCTTGTGATGCCTAATGTTTTAGTGAACGTAAAACTGATTAAAGCACTAGCTAGAAATTACAATCCAAAGATGAGGGCAATTCAATTACATGATGGGTCAGAGTTCATGTATATAACACAAGACTATATTTATATGGTTTCTCAATTAGATACCTCCCTGAAAACAAAATTGCAAATGAGAAATTTGTTGGAAGAATATTGCACTATGGATACAAGCTATAAGAGGTGGAAGCTACCTCTGTACAAGCCTAAAGGTCTAGGGAATCAACCTAGGAGGTTTTCTAGTGATGAAAGGCCCCCATTCCCTATAGATTTGTTTGAAGAATACTATCATTACACCTACTATTCAGTTGGCCAAGTACTAGGAGTTGATTCCCTTGCCAACATGACTATAGCTCCCATGGTTCTGGCTATGGACATCCAAAGCCAAGATGCCAAGCCCTATAAATATGTAGAATGTCTATCTGAAGCCATCAATACTACTCTTAATACCATTAAGAACAATAGTGAAGCTATCAGCTTCAAACACTATTCACTTCTTATGCACATGATACTATATGAAGGACAAGTGATGGGAATATGGGGGGAAGAATTAAGAATAAGATATTTGGATAGTGATGGGAATTCTAGGCCAGTACAGATGTGGACATCCATATGGGATAGTAGATGTGGGAGGTTCCACTACTTATATTTTGAATAATATTTTGTCAAACCCTTATACAGGTTGCTTGGCCATAGATGTGATTATAATTCATCCCCAGAAATACAAAAGTTCCTATGACCAAAAGAGAAGGATCATGATGGAAGAATAAAAAACAATTGGGGAGATTGGTATGCATTTAAAGATTGTACCATTATCAGAGTATATGGATTTGAGGCAGCCCATATTTATTGCCTAAGACTGTGCCAGATAGAGTTGCATACCTTGAGATTATAAGACAATTGTCTTACTCAGCCTTCATGCACTTGAAAAGCTATGGAAGGAAAATTGTTATTCCTTCTACTCTATGTTTTGGTGATTTCACTATTATTTCTGATATAGGGTATGACTTGGTTGGTAGCAAGCTAGATTATTATGGCTTGCCGGTGGGAAACAAAAGAGAAAAAATTGACCTTGAACATTTCATCTATTATTCCAAGATTTCACATAAATTGAAATGATATGAGAACGAGTTCCATGTGGATGATGCAATTAGGATTTGTGAGGAAAATCAAGTGATAATGAGGAAGAATTCCTACAATAGAATTGTTATGGTTGAGACTTCGAGAATGAATAATAACCCATCCTATGTAGAGGCCTTTCATGAAATTCAAGATCCTATGGAAAGAATTGGACAATTAATTTTGCATGAAGAAGAACTAACAAAGGATGTACCTCTAGTAGCATTTGAAAGGAGAAGAAATATTGGTTCAAGGAGACAAGCTAAGAATGTAACACCACTAGGCCATTTTTCACCATAGCCTACTCCAGAGGTAAGCTTTTTAGCTGACACCCCAATCATGATTGAGGATGATATTGAAGAAGAGGAGGAAGTCACCCAGATCAGCATTCCTATTGTTCCTTAGTATGAAATGTCACCAAAGAGGAATGCAGTCACATTTGAAGCTTCCAATGAGCTATCTGATGATGTGAGACATTGTTCCAGTCAATAATTCATTGCAAATGACTCATTTGTTCAAAATTTTTAATTCAAGGCTTTCATTTATGAGTACAAGGGAAAAGTAATAAGGGAAAGGCTACAAGAAATAAACCTTGAGAAAGAAGTGGATGCCTTAAAAGAGCTTCAACATGAGGTTGATGAAGAGATGAAGAATATGACTCTTGAAAGAGGAAGATAATTATTGCAAGAATCCGGGGTTATGCTTCTTCTAGGATGGGATATTAGCTCAGCCATTTTTTTTATAGCTTTCTAAAGAGGAAAAATGAGACCTTGCATTTGATAGATGAGGCTGGGGACAAGATATATACTGGATTAGAGTATAACCTTGATAATACTACTTTACAGTTGTGGGCACTTTTCCCACCAGGCAAAAGGCCTTCCCTTATTAGTAATCATGATTAGATCTTTGGAAATTTTATGATACAAAGAGTAGGGGAAACAGACCCCATGGAGACTGTTGAATTAAATGTAAATTTGGCCAAGTTCATGAAAGCTTAGATTCAAAAATTGGTAAGGGATAATAAGGGATTGATAGAGGAGAATGAAAGGTTAAAGTAGGAGTTGATCAACTACAAAGATACACTACCTTCTTCCTTAGGGCTTTACTCTCCACTAGTTGAGCATGAAATAAAGGTGCTAGATGCAATGTCTGAGACCACCTATTGGAAACACAGACATGAGAAAGCTCATAAAGAACAAGTGAAATTAAAAGGAAAGCTCAAAACCACCATTTTTGAAATGGCATTAGAGATAGTCTGCATGAGGTTCAAGGATATGTATAAGCATGCTGACAAGGTCCAACACATTCATGATACAAACATATGTAGATCTATTAGAACATAACAAGTTGAACAACATAATGAAGGAAGTGGAATTTCACATCAAAGCAAAGAGGGGAGATAACAATGCTATGCTCCAAGAATATCAAAATCTCATGAGTGCACATGAAAACTTCCATAGCATCTTGACACAGTAGGTGACTTCAATCAGCCACTAAGTATGACCCTACCAAACTTCTTTAAGGAAATAGATTTGAAAGATCAGGATACATGGAAGGATGAGATATCCCATTATTTTCTAGGTGTTCTTGATACAATTAATGATGAAGACGAGGTGCTCAAGAAAAAACATGAACATCTTGGAAGAATTTTTGAACTCGAGTATGTAGTGAAGGATATTATACATAATGCTAATTATCATGCCAAGAGTGGTTACATTGAGCATTTTTTGAAGATCAAATTATTCATAGCATGGGACAAATGAAAAAAGAAGTAACAGGGATCAAATTTTGGTGGTTTTGGATACACTATCATGGTGCATGAGCCTTGAACATGTCTTTGGTGATCGGGTATGTGTAGGATCACGATGGGCCAAAAAGTGGCGAAATGATGGGTATGTGGCTGAAAACTTTTTTTTAACTCAATATTGATGAAATGAAAAGGGTTTTTAAAGGATATTCTCAACACTCCACCAATATAAATTATGCTATTCTTTGAATTTAATAATAATTATTATTCATTTTCTATTTGAATTATGACTAAAGTCCTGATTGATAGGTTGATTGAAAAACATCTATAGCTTTCAAACGGTATCATATTTTTTGAATCTGAAACATGCATCACATTTTATGCTTTGCATACTATAGGATTAAAAAACAAAAAATGAATTTCATGAAGTTTTGACCAAGTTAAGGTGGTTCGACATGCAAGTTTTTATATTTTTTAAAAGTTGTAATAAAAAAAAAATTATTAATTATTTACTTGGAAAAAAATTACAAAAAAATATGCATCACATCCAGATATGAGTCCTCTACTTATATCTAAATTATTATAAAAAAATATTATCATTTTATTTTGGTTAGGGTGGTTAGACAGACACCTACTTCTTAATTTTTCCCTGAAATTTAAGTATTACTGTACTGAAATTTCAAATTTTCACCAAATATATTTTTTCTTTTTTTAAATAAACCTAGTATTTTAGAAACTACATTCAATTTTCTACATATTCTATTCTTACATATTTTTGAAATAATATAGATAACTTATTCAAATTTTTATGTCAAGTTGTCTAACTCTGATTTTTTTGATTTTTCGCCACTTAAGGATCTATTTTTTCCATGATGATCCTGCACATACCCGATCACAGGTGCTTGCTAAAGATTAACGGACTATGGTGCATCCACCAACAAACTTTCAAATTTTTTTATGTTTATGTTAATCATGTTTTAGTTAATAAACAGTGTAACTTTTTGTGAATGGGCTTGAAGCTTGTTGCTTCCCATATAAATAGGGAAACCAGGGCCTTAATTTGATCATCATCATCATATCATATTCCATTTCATTAAAGTAGGCATTAGTAAGAAGATATATTGCACAATCCACCCATCCATATCATATTAAAGACTTTTGTTACAAATGTTTATTTTTTGAAGCAATATAATGGAGCAAAATACTTTTAATTCATAATCCATTTTTAGTGTTCAATTGTTGTGGCAATTTTCATGCTTATCTATTACTTTGTTGTCTCCAAAGTGGTCTTTTAAAGTTATTTAAGTCTGCAAGATTTATTAGGACATATTTTTTGTTATTGTGTGGATGGTCTGATTGGTTTTTGGTTGGTGTGAATTAAAAATCCTTTCAAATAATTTACTTCAATTGGTTCCTACAAAGGATTAAAATCCTTTTAAAGAGGTTGTTTCAATTGGTTTCCATTAAACTAAGAATTAAATTTCCTTTCATGCTTTCATAGTAATTTGAGGGGATAACATTGGGATTATTAAAGAAGAGCATTGTAATAAAAAACTTGCACATTTGCACAAGGTGTAGACATTTCAAGTGCCTAGCAGTTCAAATTAAGCTGAATAATATGTTTACTTATTCTACCAATCTGTCTCCATAATCACCATCCACTCATTCACTCCATTCACCCAATAGGAGTAGGTACTAGTCATATCTAGGATATTTTATACAAATACCATTCACACTCTTGACTCTTCAAATAATTTTAGTAGGAACTAGCTATCAAGCTTTGCATCCGCTTCACCTTCATGTGTCATAGTGAGTAGATCGCCCAATTTAGGAACCACATCCAAACTTTGAATTTTCCGTATTATTCAGGTACACCCACCTAGGTTTGGTAGAGCCTAAAGAGTAGGAAGTAATCAATCTTGTTTGCCTCATTCATTGGCCAAAAGTGTACTAAGAGACTGGCACCCTCTTAGGGATCAAAAATCTGCACTTTTGAGACCTAACACAACTCGAGCTCTCTATATTATCATTATCTCTCTATATTCTCATCTTATCAAATAATTTCTCCTCATCCTCTTGTGTAGCCCAACAAGCAAATGGATTTGGCTTATTTTTCTTTTATACAGTATCTTCCAACTATTTATATAGGAAAGTATATATTCATCTCCCTAAGGGTTCCTGTCCATCTCCATTTGGTATACATTTGGACTCCTTTTCCCCCTCACATTCCATGTTGTCCCAGGAAATATTTTTGTTTGTTTTTAAATCTTTCAAAATCAAAGCATGTGAACAGACCAAAATCCATGCCCAACACATGAATCACCCAACACTAAGGATGAAAATTAGACTATTTTAAATCTTCCTTTCCATTATAAACATTGATGTAGATTTGGATTTTAAAATTGAATGTTATTAAATAACTTTCAGCTTCCAAATTCCATGATGGCACAATGGGGTCATCAAATGTTTTGCAAATTCCAAGCACATCACAACAAAATTTCCAAAATAAATAAAAAAAACCAAAATTTCAAAAGAAATGACATGGACAATAGGCCTACTCGGATGCTCCTGCATCAGTAATGCAAGAAAAGAATCTTAAACTATTGCATAAAATGGGGCCCAAAACCCAACACTTGACGCATGTTAAGAATACAATACCATTCAATATTTATAAGACTTAGAAAAGTAAATTTTGAGAAATACTACAGGTTTTTGGGATCATTGGTCTCATTCCACCCCCTCCTAATTACAATAATGTTAGTGAGGATGTACTATAACTAAATGAAACTAATTTTCTTAGGGAATACTGGTTAAGGGAATCAATGTCACATCTTGAGGGCATAAAATTTGGTAATGATTTTGTAGGAGACATTTAGTTAGGTGATGGGATACTAGTTTTAGATATCCTTTGAGCCAACAACTCTTGGCATGAACTTAATAGTAGCCTTATTAATTAATCTCCCCAAATAATTACAATGAAATTCTTCCAAATAAACTTTGTAAAAACTTTCATCTATAGTATTCCAAATAGATTTATAAAAATCATAAGGGAATATATCAAAGGTAGGAGATTTATCATTGTACTTAGTGAACATAGCCTCACACAAATCCTCCTTTGCAAGTATCTAATCACAAATATTTCATTAAAAGGTTAAAATTTGGCAAGGCACTACATTCATGCATTGTTGTAGAAATATTTTATTCATCAAAAAAATATTGGAGGATGTCAAGAATCTCAATTAAAATATTTTAGTCATCCTAACATTTTTAATGGATTAGGATGTAAGGTGAGTTCATATAACATAAAAAAGTTATTTATTGACCTTTCCTCCAATTTTAAGCTAGTGAAACCAATCTTTGATTTGGGATCCTTGGGATAAATGATCATTATAACTAGATTCTACCTGTAGAGTTTGACATGTAGTTGCATCACTAGATCAAATCATTGCACCTTGCAAGAATTCATGGCCTAGTAATGATCCAAGGTGGTTACTTTATATTAGTAGTATTGGAAATGGGCCAATTGGTGACCAAAAATGTGGAGGAAGTAGGACGTACATTTGATAGAATCATTCCACCAAAAAATCTAACATGTCTTGTGCATGGGATATGGCTCTAAATTATGAACATTTTGAATTTCTTCTATTATGGACTTATAGATATTAATGATGGGTTTAGAAGGCACTAGTTCTTCATGGCCTTAGGCATAGTAAGTTGATATTCAATTAAAAAATTATACTAGATAGTGGTATGAAAGGACAACATCTAACATAGGCTCAACTAGTAAGAAAAATAGTTGGAAAAGAAGAAATATTGGGTTGATAGCATGACTCGATTGGGCCATTTGTAGAATCTATCAAGACGTATTCTAAGATTACTCTACATTTAAAATTTCATATGATCATGGTGATGCCCAAGATTGGAATTAGAAATTACCAATTTATTATGCATTTAGTACTAGGCTTATCTTTGATCAACTATCCATCTCATGGGTAAAGCACCACATTTAATATAGGCTATCTCAATCATATTTATATCTTAGCACAAAACCCAAGTGGAAGAAAGAATTGAATCTATAATCTATTCTAAACGATTGACCATTGAACATCATTAGAGGCATATACATTAATAACTCCAAAGGAATTATTATTAATGTTAAAAACAACCCACAACACTCAATGGTGGGGCCAAATCCCTAGTCAACTAAATATTAATTTCATTTAGGAGATAAAAGGTGACAAATCCCACATGAAAAATTTCATGGTTTCTACAAATTTTTTTATTAAGGTAGATAACATGGCATGCAATAGAAAATAAAAAAACTAGAAAATTTAACTTCTTGTAAAAAAGAGTGTCCAAACCTTGAAATCTTTGTCTAGTGTCTTACAAGGAATATTTCATTATGATTTCCCATCAAATATCAATAATTCTAGGATATAAAATTTATAGTGAGTTTCAAGGGGCATATCCTCACTAACTAGCTGATCAAGAGCTAAATAACTATTCTATAAAAAAATAATCCTCTAAATTAAAATCACCTATTTGAATTAAAGGCTAGTTGGGCCACCATTCATCTAACACATATTGACCCATTGCAAATGCTCATGTAGACTACAAGAAATTTCCTAAAGCACCAAGGTTAATGAAGGGGAGTGGCTAGTAATACTCACTTGAGAAGATAATATCAATGTCACTTGTAGAAATCTTGAAAAATTTAGCTTATTCACTTTCCTAGACGTCCCCCATGAAAGTGAACAAAAAAATTCCTAGGTCCCAAGGTTTTGAAACTTTACCACTTTCAGTCCTTGGTGGTTGGCCACTATTTCTTAAAGAGGACATGGGTGGAGCTCCACCATTGCTATTAGTTTTGTAATTTTAACTGTTAGAAGAATGAAGAAGGAACCCCTTAATGTATTTTCATTGATGCCAACATTGATTGTTGATATTTTCTCTAATCCGGTGAACATAATGAAGATATCTTAATTTGGTATTTTGGTCCATAATTGCTCATGTAGTAAGATCTGATTATGAGGTGATAATATGTTATTCCTAACTATTATGTGCATCCATGATAAATTTTTTAGCTATTTTGGATGAACCATTTGAAAGTTACAAGTAACAGTTGTTCGACATTCAGTTTTGGCTTTATACAGTGTAAATGGGTGAGTAATCTGGTCCGCATTCCTCTGGTGATTGGGATTATTCTTTACAATTTTAGGAGATTTGTATAGGTGTCAGTATACTATATATTCCAAATGGCAAGTGATTATGCAATTAGATGGATCATTGGTGTTTGATTAGTCGGCTTATTTTGTGATTAGGTCTAATTCTTGGCCGACCTAATGCTTGATATATGTTGTGGAGATTAAATATTTATTATAGATGTTAATAAGATCTATTTTAGATCCATGCTGACTTAAATTGAGTGTTACACATTTTTTTGAGTGTGAAGATGTTTTTGATTTAAGTATGGAGCCGACAAGGTAATTTTGATTTAATTTTGGGCTACATCTAATTAGGTCGACCTAATTGATGCATGTAGACATATTGGGTATATATGTGAGATATTTTTGAGTTGTAGAGGTTACATGATATGCAATATGATATGTGATATGATGCAAAAATGTGAATTTGTATGTGTGTGATCCGAATATTAGCAAAATTGTTGTGAATATTGAGTGATTGTAAAGAAGATTAGTATTTTGTATTTAGAGCTTCAAAGGAACTGAATTCAACACATGGAAGGTGTATTTTTGTATCAGTTCACATCCTGGTTGTGTGGCCATTTCTATTTTGTATCTTTTTGTGGTTGTGAACCCTATTGAATAGTGTTTCCTAGCAATGGGCCTCTGTAATATCTTATAAATGGTTATAATATATTGTGATCTAATCCTCACCATGGTTTTTCCCTTTTTGGGTTTTCCACATAAAAATATTGGTGTTCATGTGTCATGTGATCTTATGATTATTTCATGTTTTCATTCATTGTTGCAGTTAGATATGTTTTGTTAATTGTATGGATTGTGATCAAATGGTTTAATAGAATATTGATTCACCTCCCCTCCTATTATTCTAGGTGTTCAACAATTGGTATTAGAGCTTGGTTCCTTCTAAGAAGCCTAATAGCTTGAGAAAGATCCTGGAGATTGAACACATGGTTGATAGATTTTTAGATCTTATTGTTGAAAGCGATTGTGTGACTGATAAAGAAGAAATCCAAGTTTCTCTTGAAGATCTTGATAGAGTTGAAGGTGAAAATAAAAATCTGAAGGAAAACCTAGAGGAAGCAAATGAATGTATCAAAAAATTGAGAGAGAAAATCAAGAAATTTCTGATAAAGACATAAATAAGTTAATGAAAAATTGAAGAAAGTAAATGAAGACATCACCAGATTGAAAGTACAAGTGGAAGAAAAGAAAATAATTGTGGAATGTTTGAATGTAATGGTACAAAGGAGGATTGATGAATGCACAAGACTTGAACAAGAAGTGGTAACTATGATATCAAATCTAGAAAAAGCAAGAGTTCATGAGGACAAATTCAAAAAAAGTACTACAATGCATGATAAACTAATTGCAGGAGATAAACCATCTAAAGATAAAGGAGGTTTGGGACTTGAGGAAGGAGAAAGATCAAAGACAAATTAGACTCCTAACAAGGTTGACAATCAAGAGAAGACTCAAGGAAATGAAAAACAAATCAGAAATAAAAGAAGCAATGTTAGAAGACCCTCTATTATATAACCAAATGCTCAAAGGTACTCATCTTTTAATGGTATTTTTTTCTCATGTAATAAATTTGGACATAAAGCAATAGAATGTGTTGCAAGTATGAAGATATTGATGCAATAATGAAGTTATTGTCATTGATGTAAAATGGTTAACTTGTTATCAATTGGATGCTGTTATCATTAATGTCATGAATGCAAGTTATTGGATGTATTTGTCGAGGATATTGAGAAAATTGTAATGAAGAAAAGTTGCAGGTATTTAGTGGTTGCTTCAAGTTTTTCTTTGGGATTTGTTCCTATGTTCGTGTGATTCAGATATGTTGATCATGGTTGTTGGAAGTTGCTATATCCAAATTTTTGGTTTCTAGATCGTTGTACAGTGCGAGTTATGTTCACCAGTTGTGAACTGTGTTTTTTCAGTGTCTCTAGTTGAGGTCTGAGAGAAATGTAGTTTCTCTAGATTTCTCCTTGTTCAAGTTTTATGACTTGTAGTTCTAGAGATAAATTGATATATTTGCATTGAAGATAATTTTGTTGTTTCAAAATATTGGATCGTGCTAAGGTTGCATGTGCTTAATTGTTCTATGTGTTTTACACTAGTTTGGTTGACCTTGTGTTGAACACTACTTGTGAAGTTCATGAAGTTGCTAGATCAATGATTACTGAGGAAGGTCTATCATAATTTTTTTGGAGAGAAGTTATTCATACTACTATTTATGTGTTCAATTGAGTGCAAGAAAATGCTAATAGTACAAAGACCCCTTATGAGCTATGGTGTGGAAGAATTCCTATGGTCAAGTATTTCAAGGTATTTGGAAGCAAATGTTATATTAGAAGGGATGAAGAAAATTTAGGGAAGTTTGATGCTAGATGTGATGAAGGTATCTTCCTTGGATATTCTACTAAAAGAAAAGCTTACAAATGTTTCAATAAAATGTTGAGAAAGATTGTAGAATGTACAAATGTCAAGGTGGATGAAGCATTGAAGAATTCAATTGAAGTTGATGGATATGTATTAGATGAACCCGATTGCATAGAAGTTGAAGAAATTGTTGAAGCATAGGAAAAGTAGAATGAAGAGGAAGCTCCACTGGTATCCCCAATAAGACCTAAGTATGTGCAAAGGAATCATTCAAAAGATCAAATCATTGGAGAAAGGAGGAAAGGAGTTTTGACAAGAAGCACAGCTACTGCTGCTAGTGAGATAAACTTATTTCTACTCTCTGAAGTGTAACCGAAGACAGTGAGTGAAGCATGTAATGATGAAAATCGGATGAAAGCTATGGAAGAGCTTATGTAGATTGAGAAGAATCAAACTTGAGAATTGGTCCCTAGATCAGAAAACAAAATATAAATGGATCAAAATGGGTATTTCAGAAACAAGTTGAATGAGAACATTTGGAGAAGTGGTCAAAAATAAAGAAAGGCTTGTGTGTAAGGGCTAATCACAAGTAGAAGGTATATATTTTTAGGAAAATTTTGCTTTGGTGGCTAGGATGGAAGCTATCAAATTTTTTTTAGCATTTGCTGCTCATAAAGATTTCAAGGTTTATCAGATGGATGTTAAGTCTACATTTTTGAAATATGGTTAATTGGAAGAATAAGTATACATGGAACAACCAGAAGGATTTCAGTTGTTAGATCAATCAGATATGGTCTACAGATTGAAGAAAGCTTTATATGGTTTAAAGAGATCTCCTAGGGCTTGGTATGCAAGGTTGGATAGATATTTGATTCAACAAGGCTTCAACAAAGGTACGACAGATAGTAATCTATAGTTTAAAATTAAAAATGGAAAAATCTTGATAGTAGTTGTATATGTTGATGACATTATCTTTGGAGGAAATGAAACAATGTGAAATATGTTTTCTAAAGAGATGCAAAAATAATTTGAGATGTCCATGTTTGGTGAGATGAATTTTTTTCTTGGGCTACAAACTAATCAAACAGAAAAAGGGATTTTTATTTCACAGTCAAAATATGTAAGAGAAATTTGAAGAAGTTTGGGATGGATGGTTCCAAACTGGTATGCACTCCTATGGTGACTGGTTGTCAATTGAGTAAAGATGATAATTCACCTAAGGCTGATTAGAGAAAATATAGATATATGATTGGAGGACTATTGTATTTAACTACTACTAGACCGGATATCATGCATGCAGTTTGCCTTGTGGCTATATTTCAAGAAGATCCTAAAGAAACACATGTTGCTGCCGTTAAGAGGATATTAAGATATTTGAATGGCACTCTAGATTATGGCTTGTGGTATCTTAGGAATACTGAATTTACACTTAGTGATTATACAAATGTAGATTGGACAAGTTGCATTGATGAAAGAAAAAGTACAAGTGGTGGTGCATTCTTTCTTGGTTATAGATTTGTATCATGGCTGAGTAAAAAGAAATATCCAATTTCTTTATCTATTGTTGAAGTTGAGTATATTGTTACTACATCTTATTGTATACAAGTTTCATGGATGAAACAAACATTGAAAGATATTAGAATAATGAATTATGATCCCATTTTCATCTTATGTGATAATACAAGTACAATTAATATTTCTAAGAATCCAGTGATGCACTCAAGGAAAAAACATATATCTATCAAGTATCACTTTTCGAGAGAGAAGGTTGTGGAGAATGAAGTAAAGTTTGAATATGTATTAGCAAAGGATCAGATTGCTAATATATTTACGAAGGCTCTTCCTAAAGATACTTTTGAGTATCTCTGGGAGAAGTTAGGGGTTATTGTCCCTCCTTTCTTGAACTAGATGCATATGGAGATGCATCAATCTGGTCGGTCTATGGATCTATCCATCTTTTGGACTGATGTTTGGAGGCTCTCTCAGGGGGAGTAGGTAGTATCTTCTATTTTTAGGAGTATTTAGTACTGGTTGTGTTCTTAATGTCAAAGCGGAAATCAGCAAAAAAATATTTTTCCTTTGCCATTGATGTCCAAGGGGGAGAAGAGTATCATGCGACAAAGCTTATCTACCAAGGGGGAGAAAGTAAAATAATGAGAAAGTGTGTTTAGAGTTGTTGTGTTGTCTTTGATGGTTTTTCACATCATGTGTTGCCATCAATGACAAAGTGGTAGATTGTTGCAAGTATGAAGATGTTGATGCAATAATGAAGATGTTGTCATTGATGTCAACTGGTTAACTGGTTATCAACTAGTTGATGTTTTCATTAATGCCATGAATGCAAGTTATTAGTTGTATATGTCCAGGATATTGAGAAAATTGTAATGAAGAAAGATTGCAGGTTTTTAGTGGTTGCTCCAGGTTTTGCACTGGGATTTTCTCCTATGCTTGTGTGATTCAAATATGTTGATCTTGGTTGTTGGAAGTTTCTATATCCAAATTTTGGGTTTTTGGATCATTGTACAGTGTGAGTTATGTTCACCAGTTGTGAAATTTCTTTTTTTAGTGTTTATGGTTGAGGTCTGAGAGAAATGTAGTTGCTCTAGATTTCTTCTTGTTCAAGTTTCATGACTTGTAGTTATGGAGTTAAATTGATATGTTCGTATTGAAGATAATTTTGTTATCTAGAAAGATTGGATCATGCTAAGGTTGTGTGTGCTTAAGGGTGATCCCACAATATTGGTTTACAATTTTTGGCAAAATTGGACATTGCACTAGTTTTTTTTAACTAAATCTTCACTTTCAAGCACCTATAGCTACTAAACCATGAGGAATTTGAAGATGATGTAAACTAGTGATTTGTGACATTTTGTTTGTAGATTCTAATTATATATTTTTAAGTTTTTTTGAATCAGATTGCATTTCTTTTTCCATCTCCTTCGAAAACTAGTTTTTTTCAATAAACACCATTTTTAAGGAGTGATGCTCACCATAAACAACATAATTTTTTTCTATGAAGGAAAAAATTCTATTTTTTTTGAATTTAGCTTTGTAACTACGATATCTAATAAGTTCATTTTGTTTCATAGTGTTTTATTGAATATTTTTTTCTTAATCAAGTTTTGAAGTCAAACCAATTGTAATTTAGACATAGGAGGACTGTAAACAACATAAATTTTTTTGTATGTATCAAAATTTAATTTTTTTTACTGGATCAAGGACATCAATACCTAGCCCGAACATATTTTTTAGATTTTTTTTTGATAATCTACTATTTTTCCACATGTGCAAAACATAAAGCTTGATTTTTGGTGAAAAACCTATGTTTAATTAAACTAAAAAAAGAAATACATAATAAAATCAAAATATATTAAAATTATATTCAACAGATAGCTCGTTCCAAGGACTACCATCATCCAGTTGGGTCTATGAAGTTTCCTCCATTTTCATCCTCAACCTGAGCTTCAAAAGGATTTTTTTTGCAAAAAATTGGTGCAAGAAGGGGAGAGGGGAAAAAAGGGGGGTTCACTTGAACCCCCCTTTGAGCAAACCCCTTTTTAAAAATTTCCCTTTGTTTCCATTTTGGAAAATGTGCAAAAAGTGGGTCCCATCATTAAAGAGGGTTGCTTGAAGGGGGTTCGAGTGAACCCTTTTGGGTTAGAGAAAACCCCCCCTTCGTGTGAAACCCCCAAAAACCAAAATTTTCTTCATGGGGAAATTTTTTTGCAATTTTCCTTCCTTAAGGGAATTGTAAACTAGTTTTGTGGGATCACCGTTAATTGTTCTATGTGTTTTACATTGGTTTGGCTGACCTTGTGTTGAAAACTACTTGCAAAGTTCATGAAGTGTGTTGGGAATTTTTTGGGTCCTCATTACGCGTGTGTTTGGGTCACCCTCATTCTAATTCCACCTTGGAATTTTTTGTCACTAACCTTATTTGAATTTGTAGATACAAATGGTGTGTGTGGCCAAATTTGGATATGTTTCAAAGTTGAAGATCTAGTATAAATACAAGATGAGATATTGGTAAAATGTGTGCAAAGAATAGATGCGAGAATGATGCAAAATAGAGTGTGTGGTTGAGCATATCAGTGCAAAATATTAGTGGCAAGTTTTGAGAAGCATCGAGCTGAAGGTGTACTCTATCATTCAAGCATATCCACAAGTGTGTGAGCTAATTGTGGTGGAAATATTTGTTTTATTGAGATTGTTTTCTCTCTGTAATGAATCTCTTCTATCTTCTTTGTATCTATGTTGCAGTGAGCCCTCTGGGTGGTTAACCCTTGTTGGATAGTGAGTCATGATCTAGACAGTGAGTCTTGTTTTGGCAGTGAGCCTTTATATTCAGTTTTGATATTCATTATATTGTGAGTGAATCCTCATTGTGGTTTTTCCCTTATTGGGTTTTCCACGTAAATCTAGTGTTGTTGTGTGTATGGTTTTTGCTTCTTTCAATTTTTGCATTTGCACTTAATGATTAATCATATTAGCATACTAAAGGATTTTTGAATGGTAATTGAATTAATCTCTAGTGATTGCTGTAAAAGAAAAATTAGCTACAATTGATTCAACCCCCCCTCTTAGTTGTCTTTTTCAAAAAAAAATTGAAGTAGAATGAATCAAAATGCTAGATCCTTCTCTGGACAATGTTTTGAATGAAAGAAATTTGGACATAGAGCTACAAAAGTCAGATGATGAATGGATATAATGCTGGTAGATTGGTTCAATCTTTCAATGGTTATTGTTATACATGCAATGTATTTGGACATAAGGATAACTGGTGCAGATCAAGATTGAATGGAAGTCAGTTTGGTTAGAAAAGTGTTGTATGCTATAGTTGCAACAAACCTGGACACATTTCAAGATTTTATAGAAGTAAGAATGGAAGGCAGACTAATCCAAAAAAGTGGAATGAACTTGTGAAGAAAATTGATCCTACAAAGGTAAAGAAGGAAATGGAGAATATTTAGAGAAAGAAGATGAACTTGAGAATAAAGATGAATAAAATTCATCTGTACCTCCCTTTGGTGCAAATAATTTCCTTGAAAACTAAACCCAGGCATGGGCTTAGGGGAGGAATAGTAGAAAAATATAACAACTCTATGGAAATATGAGGTGTCAAGGAGTGACACAAAGATATATGGTGCAAAATGACATGATTAAGATTTTGGTAAAAAATATGCAAATTTGAAGAAATGTAGAGTAGTTTAGGGTTTAGAGTGTATCAATGAAGGGTTTATCAAATTTTTGGAAATTGAATCATTTAATGTGAAATTAGGGAAAATCAAAAAGCTATAAAGTGAGTTGCTAAGTTGATTTTAAGAACATTTGTGCATTTGAAGAAATAAGAAAAAATTGAAGGAGATTTGAAGGCGAATCTGGTGTAGAATATCCAAACCCTAATCCCATTGTGTGCATAAAAGGTATTTACAACTTTCTGTGCTTTGTGGGTTACAAATAGAATTGATTTTATAAGAATTTGAGTTTGAAACAAAGTTAAAATGGCTACCCCAACCGTTGTTAATATTACTTAGAGGCCTAGACCAAAATTCAAAATGTATCCAATGAAAATATTTGAAAATGAACCTAATGATGCTTTTTCAAAGATTCCATATAGGGTTTTACCTATTGAAGACACTAGGGTTTATATACATGGTAATTTGGAAGAGTATAATTATAGAGGAGGGGGACCAACTTCTTAGGACCCCAAGTCATGGGAGGGTCTAGAACAATCAGCTGCCCTGATCTACCTCATGCTAAGTGATTGTTTAAGATAGGTTTGATGTTTAAGGGGGTGAAAAGGAAGGACAACTGATGTGCCTCTTTCCTTCTACCAACCTGCGAGGTTTAGGAAGTCAGGTGAGTGGGTTTCTAGAGTCCAAACTGCAACTTAGGCAGTTCACTACTGGAAGACTCCAGCACGGGGAACAAATGACAACATGGTGTGTTGGCGTCCTAGTTGGGCTCTGGCGTCCATACAAATAGAGAACATAAATTATAGTTGATACTCAAAGAGGACCCTACTAATGACCTAACACATATTGTTTGATATAATAACATAAAGCAAAAAGCAATTGAACAAATGAAATAACAAGAATATTGAGAAAGTACTAAGCTTAAGTCTAATTACAAAATGACGAAGAAGGGTAAGGAAAATGTACCTTCCTACCCATGAGTTGATATCTTCAAAGTATTCACTTCCACGAGAAACCTACACACACAAGATAGAAATTTTTTGGGTCTATGTATAGAGGACTACCATAGTCAGTCCCCCACTTTGGTGTTTCCACATCCATGGACAACCAGTATAGCAATGATAGAGAAATATGATAAAGAAAGTATTGAAATAGAAGTATTAATCACTATTCTAAACAAAAATATGCTATGAAAAGAAAAAAATGATGCTAACTAAATGGAATGTAGAAAAATATCACCTTCAACCATGTGCACTCAAGGAAAATGGGAGGAGTGAGCTTGGAAGCTTGCAAATGTCAATGTTGTTGCAACAACGAAGAGGTTGAGTCCACAAAACACCAACTTGATTTTTCAATGGACGTGAGAATGTTGTGAATGAAGTGTGTAGAAGTGAGAATGATCAAGTAGAATTCCAAGAAGATCAAGAAGTGTGAAAGAATGAAGGAGATAGGAATTTGAAGATGAAATCAAAGGTAAAGGATCTGTTCGAGGTCAGTCAAGGGAGAAGATACATTACTCTTCATCACCAATGGAGAACTATAATTCCTTTGTGGATTATAGAGGTAGGAATCCTATTAGGATGGCTATGGATGACACAGATGTTTGTGCACCGCATTGGCATCCCTGATAGAATATCTTACACCGATAATAAAAATAGCTGCCAAATGGAAAGGAAGTGAATGAAGGATGTGGAATAGCATCATTGGATTGAATATGTCTAAGGTAGGAGGTAAGTAAACGGGGAATTTGTGAGGGGTGCAAATTCGTGCCATTACAATAATCACCAAAAAATTAAAGATCTATTGTCTGAGGAGTTGACTGGAGATGATTTCTTGGTGAAACCTGAGTACATTAACCTAGTGAAGAAAAATCTTGATATATGGAATTGGTTTCCTAACTATAGTAGTGATGTGGATGCTAAATATGTAAGGTTAGCATTGAGAAGGTTGTATCAAAAGTTTTTATGGACCGACATGCCTAGACTCATAACTAAGGAGGCGATCAAGGTAGTTACAGGGTTGTGTGATACCAGACCTATACTGGTTCTCGAATCTATGAAAAATGAGGTTGTTATGAATCTTAAAGGTGCCACCTTTGACAAGAGGGATTTGACAACAAAACCTATCACAAATCCTACTATGAGATATGCCTCTATGATGATAAGACAAAAGATTTATTTCACAAACAGGGAGAATTCAATTTCTACAACTGCTATCTATGTTGCACATGAAATGGTTGTGAATGGAAAATATTATGATCTATTTGAATTTCTTTGGAAGAAACTTCTTGAGAACTTGAAGAAAACAAGAAAAAATAAATATGCTTTTAAGTTTGGAATCTTGGTAATTTATTTGTTATTTTACTTTTTGAAATAACTTCTTGGAAGAAAGGGTATTGAATGGGACAAAAGTAGACCTGTGGGACATGAAATATTTGACTATATGCACAACTTAGGTGACTTTAAGGCTTGGGATGATGCCTTGAATGCATTATTTGTAGTGTTTTAGAAGAATATGCATGAAAGGGAAAGAATTCCATGGAAATTGGAGGCGAAATATGCAAAGGAAATTACTTTCCTTGTTTCAACCAATGAGTGTATAACTGAGTCTGTTAAAACTAGAACAGTGTGGGTTGAGCCTCTTGGATATGAAGTTTTTGAGAAATAAGTTTAAGGATGAAACCTCAAATATGGTAGTTATGATGTTTTAGGACACACACACAACCATCAATTTTCTACAAGTTTCACTCAAGGAAACCCTAAAGATCTCAATGCAATGATAAAATGAGGGAAAGAGATCTACAAAAAGGTGTCCTAGGGTGTGATTAAAGACTAAAAGGGGGTTCACCACCAAGCTAGGGCTTGTAAAGACAATAAATGAATGTAACATGCAAAACCTAACTAGATGACTTAGGAAATGAAACTAAAAATTAGGATAACAAACTAAGAATGAATAGAGGTGAACCTAGAAGAAAGATGTGATAAATTTTTTTCCAAAACCCTGAAATTCTATTGTTTGATGCTCATTAGGGCTCATAGGCTAGTCTGGGTGATTTAGTCCCAGACTAGGGTTTTGTGCCAAAAATGAAATTTGTCAGTAACTAATCTGAATCTCTTGAAATCATGAAAAAGTAAGTACTGGGACTCATACACCACAAGTGGAAATTTAATCCTAGTATTAGGGTTTGGTTAAAATTCCAATATTTTCTAGTGATATCCTATAGCTTCCTTCCTACCAAATCTTCAAGTTGAAAACCTTGATTTGCAACCTATAGGTGACTTTCCATGATCTTGCAAGTAAGGAGACAACTTTGAAAACTTTCTTCAATCTTGCAACTTAGTCTTCAAAGATCCTTCAAGCTCCAAAACACCTAGATCTACAATCAAACATGTAGAGAGAGAGAGAGAGAAAATTGTTGATTGTTAGGAAATAGGGATTTTCCTTGGTCAAACCCCATTTAGGTAATTAAAACTTATGATGAAACAATGAAATATGAAAATGAAACATGAAATATGAAACATGAACAATGATACTTTGAGTGATGTCTTGAGATGTAAATCATAAATCTAACATGAAGTGGCCATGTAGAATGTAGATCTTGATCTTGAATTAGATGTAGAACAATGCTCAATCTTGGATCTTGAATGCTACATCACAACACTAGTTCAACAACATTCTTGATGCATTATGCCTTTGACATGATGATGGATCTTGAATTGCTGCAACAAATAATGAAGAAATCTTCCCTTGAATGCTTTATAAATGCTCTTAAATGCTCTTGTGAACTCTTGTAAACTCTTGTGAAAGTGATCTTGATTTATCATGAAATTCTATGATTGCTTAGGTGTTGAAATGATGAAATAACCTTTTCTTTATACTTATTTATGCCAAATTTCCAAAAATTACAACACTACAAGCAAACATTAGATCTAGGAAGATAAAATATTGTCAAGAATTGAACTTAAAATAGGTCCTGATTAAAGTGGGATTCATACACCCAAGGTGGCGTATGAGTCCCAATGGATAAAAAATGAGGCACAAACTCCAAGACAGGTTCTGTTTAATGTGAATTCAAAATTAGATCCCAAGACCTAGCTGGGACTCATATGCCCAGGGTGGCATATGAGTCCCAAACCACTAAATCTAAGAGACATGACCTAAAACACTGAATTATGATTGGTCATTTGATAATTTTCTAGATTATCTTCAAAAAATGCATTTAATAGGGCTTGTGGATGAAAAATAAGGCCAAATAAGGCATAAAGAAGCCCAAGTTTAGCAACGAGGGCCCAAAAAAGTGTGAAAATGTAAAGGGCTAAATTTTTCTACACTAAATTTAGCCCCCACTTTAGTGAGAGGAGGAAATTTCTTCAAAATCACACTAAAGTATGGATTATCTCTATAAAAATGCATTTAATAAGGCTAAATAAGGCATAAAGAAGCCCAATTTCAACAAGGAGCGCCCAAACAAGTGTGAAAATGTAAAGGGATACATTTTTCTACACTACATTTAGCCCCCACTTTAGTGAGAGGAGAAACTTGCTTCAAACTCACACTAAAGTAGACAAACTCACATCAAAAGGGGTGCAAGTGTACCAATGCTAGTAAGATAGGACACCAATGACCAAGAGGGTTTTGCAAGACCCCAGGATCAAGATCGTATGGCAAACCAACATGGGAACAAAAGAACACACATGTAAATGATATAAGGAGCAACAATAAGGCACAAGCATACACTACCAAAGACATAAAGAAGAAAACAAAAACAAAACAAAACAAAAGGAATGGACCAAGTTTCGATCGTTTGCTATGCATGTTGTGGAACAGATCTAAGTTTTTTATCCAAAAATGCATGCTCACTTTGAGGCAACAAAACTTTAGGTTGTCTACTAGGGGAGTATCCAAAAGGGTGAGACACATACACATGTGGCCGATATGCACTCACAAGCAAAGTGGCTATGGGAAAGTAATGCCTAAGTTTAGCTCCCATACATACAACCATACCAAAACTATACCTCCTGATAACTTTGATAAGGCACCACACAACAATAAAATTTGAGCTTCATGAGGCAAGCAAAGCTTCAGAAGCTTGAAACTCATGAACAAACAAGATGGATCCACAAGCAAGCAAAGTGTATTATGCAAGGTGTCCATATAACCAAAAATACAAGAGTGTAACGTATGTTCAAAGGAGTTTTTCTTAGTTCATGTAAGGTTTTAATTTAGGGAACATTGTGCCTAATGTCTCCAAGAGAGGACCAATTGAAGAATATAAGATTCACAACTTAGGGGATGAAGTGTGTCGCATCAAGCCACTAAGAGGAATATAATATGCTAAGATAGATCATGCTCTTAAAGGAAATGACACCCAATATCACCACAAAGAGAAAGACGCATAGCATGAAGTAAGAAGACTACACAATGAAACATGAGAAATGCAAGAGTAATGCTAATGTATGCCCCCACTTTAAAGAAATTGCTAAATGCCATGTTGTGAGCAATTACTTTAAAGTAGAAAATGATATATGCTAGCAATAAAGAATACATAAGATCTTATTTGGAAAGCCCTATGCCAAGTCATATGTTTCAAAATAAAGCTACGCCATGAGAAGGGGTTGCCCCCAAAATGAAATCCCAAAATCACATAAGGGATCCATGGATTCGGGGTTAGTATGTATTTTCTACAATGTTTTTAGAGAGCTCATAACTATCATCATTCCCCAAATACTCATGGAACTAGAAGAATGACACAAAGAGAATGAAAAAAAATAAAAACCTTTCAAGTGAACATGGAAGATACCTAAATGTCTTGATGCCTTGTGTCATCCCCAAAAGAAAAACACAACAAAAATGAAAAAGATAAAGGAAAATCTTTTGGGTTAACATGGAAGAGACCTAAATGTCTCAACGCCTTGCATCATCCCCAAAAGGAAAACACAAGGAAAAGAAAAGATAAAAATGTTTATGACATAGAGAAGAATGCAGGTATAAATAGAGGAATGTCACAAAGAGAGAGATACATCAAACAAAATAGTATGGAGGAGATCACATTACAAATATGCAGTCATGCACAAAACATGAAAAATAAAATAATGCAAAAGACTAGTAAGGCACATGCGAGTCAACCTATTAGCAGGTCGTTCACACCCCAATCTTGATTGGTATAAACATAAGGCGAATAACTAGCCAAAGGGAAAACATGAAGTTCCAAAACTAGGACAAGGCTATCTAATCCCTTGCCCCCACTAAGTGTAGGACAAGGATGAGATGAGATGAATAATGATATGCCACTCATTGAAAGAATGAAGTTATTTTCAATGAATGTAAAAACATGTAATAGTGAGTATGCTATGATCCTACAACTATTACATGGCAAGGAGCAACACCTATTGTTATTGATGCATATCTAATGAGATATTCCCACATGTATTATTTATCAATTCAAGATGCACCAAACTTAAAGTTTTCTTAGAAGAATCCTTTGTAAGAGTGTCGATATTGAGTGAAGGTTTGTTTGTTTCTTTTATTTCTTTCAAAGGACAATATCCAAGGCCATTAGTCATTTCTTGCATGTTAGGCTCTATAGGTACATGGATAATTTGTTCTCTAGCACCACATCCTTTTCCACTATACCCAAGTTGTTTCATAAATTCATAACCTCTTTAATAGAGCTTTTTCACTTCTTTCAGATTCGGTGGTTGTTCATAATCAACTTCATTAGAGTTTGTCGTGTATGTTGTATTTTCTTCTAAAGTTGTTAAAGTGGATGCTTTTGAATTTCTTATTGAACTTACCACCTTTTATTTTCCCTTTTTAGAATCTTTTGTTATGATCTTGTATTCTCCCATGAATGTAGGTATGAAATCAAAGGTTTCCCAAGCATCTTCCAATCACTTTTTGAATTCTTCAATTCACTTTTCTTTTTCTTTCTCGACATGAAAAAAAACTTTCAAGTTTAGGGCCAACCTTGATTGTATACACTCTGTTATATATATGAGCAATGGTATTGTAAGTTGGTTGCCGCAAAACATTATCGAGTTGCACTTTAGGTGATTCTAAGATAAGCATAGGTTCATTTTGAACTTGCAGTTGTTGTGAGGGTGGATGGATGATAAGTTCATGCTTGGGCTATTGCTTCAAGGGATATCTAATGTGCATAACATCAAAAGTCTTGTCCTTATTTGCATGATATCTTAGTGAAGGGTAGTATAATGTCACTTCATCATCTTCATCTAAGGAAGCCACATTACTATTGTTTGAAAGACATGTATCAATGTTATCATTTTCTTCCACCATGATATCTTCCCTAGTAGGAGAGATTTTAGGAGAGCTACAAACTAGATGTTCACGACATTCAATGGTTGGTTCTTCTAAAATGACTTCATCACAAGTAAGGGAGTTATCAATGGTTGAATTTTGTTTCTTATAAATGAAAAAATTCTCTTATTCAGTAATATTTTCCCCTAGAACTCTCATTTGTTTGATCGTCTTGTTACCTAATTTAGCTTCCAACTTAATTAGGTAGAGTTGGGACAAAAATGATGATAGAAATATGAAAGGTACACATTCAATTTTGCTAAGTTCTATTCATATTCATAGAAGTAGTTATCAAATAAATTGCATTTTATTATGAAAATGTATACAAGAGAAAGATTGCATGGATTTTGCACAAATGTTGTTCTTTATTGATAATTACAAATGTATGGTGTCCCACACAAGCCGTGGGAATAATTGTTTCAATACAAAATAAGATATAAACTATACATTTGAAGATATAAAATAAAATAGCATATGAAAGAGTTGGGATCTATCATTTCCTGAATGACGAACTCCAAGTTGAACTGTTGCATCCTTGTCTAGTCCCTCTCGCTTGGTTGCTCCAGAAGTTGCTTTGTTGCTATCTGAAATGCCTACGAGAGATGAAGAAAATTTGTGTTAGATATTGGGACCCATATTCTTTGCATATGCTATATCAACAAATATATAATTTATCCTCATAAAGCATTGAAATAGTTTGCAACATCTCAGATATCAAAGAAGAAGTAGAAGATCATTATCAATATCCATCATTTTGAGTTTCATTGTTTTATCTAACATGTTTTTTCATTGTGTAGGTATACATGAAATTTTCATTGCTAGATTATTTCATTTTGATATCATAGCATGTGGAGTAAAATGGGATCCCACAAGGGTTGAGCCCAACATGATACCCTCTTGTGTCTTAAGAGGGATAAGAGTGTAAAAGCACCATACTTGCCATCAATTGTGTAGGTACTCATCACTCATGAGAGTGAGTTGGTAGATCATTGTCTTGAATGATAAATATCTGCTCAATGGAACTACAATGAGTAAAGAAGTAGTGGTTCTATGCATAGAAATAGTCACAAGGACTATTCAGGGGATAGTCACATCATGGAATTCATAAACATTTTATAAACCAAGTTGAAATAGTAGCTTGAAAACAATGCTACAAAATAGATGACAATGGCAGATTAAAAAGTGTATAGTTCTAATGAAAGTGCATTGGAGGAAGAACGATAAATCCATATAAAAAAAATATAAAAAGATAGTTGGTTGTGCAAAGTGAACTGGGTATGAAAGCCATAACAGTGCTAAAATATGGGACAATCATTTTAATGGATCATGTGATAGACATGATTGACAGTCAATATCATAAGAGGATAGTGAATGATGATAGTGGGTAGGTAATACTTTAATAGTAAGATATGTGCATTCTTTTAATTATTTTAACAACAAGTTTTGAATGATTTCCTAAAGGTAAAGTCACAGTGAATCCCTTGACATAATTTTTGATTAAGCCATGAAAGGATAGTCATACCAAAGGGGAAGATATTTATGGAGAACCTGACAAGGGAACATGTGGCATGCCAGTGAAGGGGACATATGGGATTTTAGTATCGGCTATTAAATCCAGTCCAAAATTCAAAATCAATAGCAATAAAGCAACAAAAGTATGATTATTGGCATAGTTTGTGGGACAGTAATTATTGTAGGCTTCACAATGTTCTTGTCATTCATCTTTGTTAGAAAAATAAATGGAATGAAGAAATAGCTCCTTCATAGCTAAAGATGATACAAAATTGATAAATGTGGATGTGATTTCGAATACATTTCAATCTAGATGTTCTTAGAAAGGCCATGAGTGATGTCAATCTAGAGAATAAAATTGGAGTAGGCGGGTTTGGTGATGTTTTCAAGACTTGGATAGTGGGAAAAGTTTACAAAGCCTTCAATGTGGAGAAAAATGCATAATTACTACTAGTCATTGTGTGGAAGCAAATGCACAATTTTGAATTCCTCAGTTCATCTCAATAAGTCCATTCCTCAGAACCCCAATTTATAGATGGAGACCAAGGTATATGTTGAATTTTGCAGCCAACTAAACAAATAATGTTTGAAATTGAAATTTATGGCTTTGAATTTGGGCGAACACCTTCCAAGGTCTATGGAGCATACAAAGAACTTGAACCTAGTTCTTGGGTATTGATTTTGAAAGAACTTTGTGAGTTTTATGTACAATAGAGGACATTCAACATTATATAGATGATTCTCTAAATATCAAGATCATATTCTCAACATTTATATGGGAGCGGTGCATGATTTTTCAACTTAGCTTGGTAAGTAAAGAAACAAGTAGAGGATAGAGCAAGTGGATTTTATATCGTGAGGAGATATTTGAACAAGGAAAATAAATGAGCAACAAAGGGAAATGCTTTATCACATGGATATTGTATCATTTGAAGTTGTTCATCTGATCTTACCATGCTTTTGGGGGATAATGAAATGGGTTGCTTATTTGGGTTTTACTTGAGGACACACAAGATAGGGTAGAATTGATGATCAAGCTATGAAGTGTGATAGACTTAATGTAAAAGATTTTTTTCTCAAATGATGATTAAGAAAGCTAAATGAAAGGATAATATACACATAAGACAGTGGAAATGATGTTTTCTATGTAAAAATTCAAAGGAATTAAAGTCACTTTTCTTAATGACAACACTCCACGTATTGAGCATGATAATACATAGAAAAAAATTAGAATATCTTCATTATTTTTTGTATGAATGAGCTGGAAATAGGTTTTTTTGCTAAGTGTGAAATGGGAGAGGGAAATGTTTATGCAAACAAAAGCTTACCCACATGGAATTTGCATGTTTTTGTATTGATACCTCCAAAAGTTGAAGTTCAGACCATGGCAACGCCCTCAACAGAGTATGCAAAGTGAAAATGAAAAGTGAGATGCAAGTTTGGCAGTGTTTTTTGTGTTTAGGGTTTCAACCCTAACTTTGGTCCATGGAGCAAAAGGATTTTTTCCTTTGTTTTTAATATTTCCCTTCATAAAATAATGCAATGCCTTTGCATTATATATGCTTTAGTCTCCTTTTGCATAATTTGCAAATTCAAACCAAATGATACCCCTTTAAGACTTGTATTATCTCGCTTTGTTTTCCAAGACATGGCCAAGGCTTTTCTTTTGCATATTTGAAACTAATTTGAAAATGTAAAACATTATTGAAGTGATAATATATAAATCACTTTGTTAATGTTATATAAATGCAAGATAAAAAGCTTTAGACTTCAAGAATAATTCAAGGGGATAAAGTTGAGTATTAATATGCAAGTGCCAAGCATATAGGGGAGGTTAGAGAGGTTGACAGACAAGTGGAGGGAATATAGGAGTTGTTTTAACTTGGTTTTGGAGGGAATTGAGAGCATCTTGGAGCAGTTTTAGGAGCCTTTATGATAGGTGAGGTCAAGGCTTGAAATTTTATTCATCCATGAGCCTTTTTGGAGTGGATTTAGGGGCTAGATTTTAGGCTTTTTGGTTGTACACGACCAAGTGGTGCAGGGGCACCTAGGTTGTCATGCCTCCAAAAGGGGTTAAAAAGTGAAAATTTGTTTTGATTGAGTAAATTGTATGTAAATAAGGTCTTTTTAGACCATTTTATGTTTATAAGAGTCTTGGTAGGGTCCTAGGGGTGAAAGTGTTAAGAGTTTGTAAATGCTGCAAAAAGTCGCTTTGTTGCTCAAAAGTTTCATGACAACTTTTCTAGAAGTTGCTATATTCTTATAAAAGATGAAAAGTCACCTTTCTTGGCTGATGGGAAGTTATGGAAGATGTATTGGGCATAAATATGTGCCAAGATCACATTTGTAAGGGCTGATGAAGATTTTTATGAAAGCAATGAAAGAAAACCTCATTTTTCTTGCATTCTAATGCATTCTTTCCTGTTTTGCTTTTCTGTACGGACCGTACAACCTTCCTTTGGGCTTGAAACCAATTGGGAATGTTAGCACAATGAGTCTAATTTATTATGATTTTTTTGGCATAGATTTTCATCCATTTTTTGCAAGTTATAGGCAATTTACTGAAAACTATCTAGAACCCTAGTTAGGGTTTCTAGTGGACTTCAAAATGTAATTTCTTGCCATTCTCACAATGGAAAAATATAAAATTTTGTGGTATGGATTAATTTTGTTTTTATTTACTTATTCCAATATTTTAGGTTTTTATGTTTTGATTGGCACGTGCTTTGGTGATTCCCTAGGTCTGATCTTTTCATGTTTTATGTCTATTTAGGAAGAGAATAGTCAATTTTTGAAGGGTTCCGTACAAAGTGACCACCCTTGAAAATTTGGTATGTTGTATAAAGCCAAAATGGGTATCTATAAATATGTTTACATTTTTTATATCATTTTTTCAATAAAAGTTATGACCAAAAACCCCAATTTGCTGCCCCCATGTTTTAAGCTTTAAGGATTGAAGGCTTGTGAGGAAAAACCGACCAAGTGATGTTTTAGGGTTTCAAGATTGGTTGATTTAGGTTTTTTTGAGTTTTACACCCCTGCTCTACATCAAATTGGTATTAGATCCAAAAGATTTAGGCAAGAAAGTTTTTGGAGTTTATGTGTTGTTCTTCTGTAGGTTGAAGGAATAACCTGGATGCCAAAAGACTAGGCCTAAGGTGAGGTATCATGAAGACAAGAGGAATCAAGGTGAAAGAGACTTTCTTGAGAAAGAAGAATGGAAGAGTTGAGGAAAAAAATCAATGGAGACTTGTAGAGTAAGGAGGCACCAAGTAAGAAACCAGTGATGAGAAAAGAGAGAAGTTAGATAATGAAGAAGGATGAGAGAAAAACAAATGGATATTGAACAAGAGTTAATATATTTGAGGTAGGCATTGGAGAAAATGAAATAAATACAAGAAAAGATGCAAGAGATAATGGAACTTGAGATACAATAGTGCCTTGAGAAGGCAAAAAAAGCAAGTGGTTGGCATTTTTCAATAAGAAAGAGGCTCAAATGGCCTATGAAGGAGGTCATTCAGAAGAGAAGAAGGAAAGAGAGGATAGTAGAACTAGACATTGACGAATATTTTTTGATGAAGGAAGAGCAAAAGCCATTTGAGGAAGAGGAAAGTCATGAATCACAAGTGGGTTCTAGTGCTATGTTGGTGGGTGAAAAGGAGTTTGTCCAAATCATAGAGAAGGAAGACAAAGATCCAAAGGTGAGGTCAAGGATGATGTTAATGAGTCAAAAGGAGTTCTTAAAGTCCATGATGGAGGAAAATGTGGATTTTGAAATCAAGATTAGACCCCATACTGTCTTGACAATAGTTGACATATCTGATTTACAATGGGAGATCCAAAGCATGTTGAAGGATGGTATAAACATAGTTGTGGATGATTTTTCACATTATTTATTCCCAATGCCAAGACTCAATCATTTATAGTTGTTTGAAAAGAGTGCATTTGAGTCTAATGTGAAAGTTGAGCAAGGTGAGTTGCATGGTTTAGATTTTTAGTTATTTGAATGCAAGAGCTTTCTATTTAGTCCACCATGGTACACATTTAGCATTTGAGTTTGAGGATGAAAGGAGATTTTTGTTTGTTTCTAGGACAATGGAGAGGGATATTGATGGGGAAGATCTGCTATTGTGGATTTTTAGACTAAGAAACTTCAATCAAATGTTGTTATGTTGGAAGGATCACTGAGAGAGTGTAAAAAGTAGGGTAAAGAAGGCATAGCTGGTGATGGTGTTAAACAAATAGTTTCAAAGGACAATGTTGCAATTGTTATCACCCAAGTGGAGGAGGAAGAGTATCATCCATCTGATGGGAAGACTTATCACTTTCATTTGAAATTTGTTAAAGCATTGTTGAAAGAAGGATTTAGAGGTGCAGTTGGGGGACAACCTTATTTTAACAAGTTCAAATACCTTTGCCGAATATTCAAGAAACCTAAGGTGAAGATGAAACCAACATGAGACTTTCAAATAAGGCAATAAATAGGGATCTAAAGACATCATTCAAGAGCTTTCAAGCATGGTTCTCATGTTCCTACTCTCCATTCAAGTGGAGCTTAAATCTTTCTTCCTTTGGAGTATGGTGTAGGGGCACCTGGGTTGTCATGCCCTCAAGAGGGGTCAAAAAGTGAAATTTTGTTTTGATTCAGTAAATTGTATGTAAATAAGGTATTTTTAGACAATTATATGTTTATAAATTTCCAGTAGGGTCTGAGAGGTGAAAGTGTTAAGAGTTTGTAAATGTTGCAAAAATTTTCTTTGTTGCTCAAAAGTTGCATGACAACTTTTCTAGAAGTTGGCATATTCTTGTAAAAGATGAAAAGTCACCTTTCTTGGCAAATGGGAAGTTATGGAAGATGTATTGGGCATGAAAATGCGCCAAGATCACATTTATATGGGCTAATGAGGAGTTTTATGAAAGCAATGAAAGAAAACCTCATTTTTTCTGCATTCTAACACATTATTTCTTGTTCTGATTTTCTATATGAACTGTACGACCTTCCTCTAGGTCTAAAACCAATTGGGAATGTTATTATAGTGAGTCTAATTTAATATGATTTTTGTGGCATAGATTTTCATCCATTTTTGTGCAAGTTATAGGTGATTTATTGAAAACTTTCCAGAACCCTAGTTAGGGTTTCTAGTGGACTTCAAAATGTAATTTCTCACCATTCCCATAGTGGAAAAATATGAAATTTTGTGGGATGGTGTATTTTTGTGTATTTACTTATTCCAAGATTGTAGGTTCTAGGGTTTCGGTTGGAAGATGCTTTGGTGATGCCCTAGGTCTGACCTTTTCATGTTTTAGGCCTATTTAGGAAGAGAACAACCAATTTTTGAAGGGGTCCATACAAAGTGACCACCCATGAAATTTTTGGTATGTTGTATAAATCCCAAATGGGTATCTAGAAATTTTCTTACATTTTTGATATCATGTTTGCAATGAAAGTTATGATAAAAAAAACTAATTTGTTGCCCCCATGTTTTAGGCTTTAAGGATTAAAGGCTTGTAAGGACAAACCCACCAAGTGATGTTTTAGGGTTTCAAGATTGGTTGATTTAGGTTGTTTTGAGTTATCCACCCCTGCTCTACATCACCAAGGAAGTTTCTAGCTCCTATCTTTGTGCAACTCCTTGAAAAACATAAGTAAATTCAAACTTCATTTTTTAAGTTAGTTCTTATCATTCTCTTTTGTCTACTTTGCGACTCTTGAAGTTCTTTGCAGGAAAAGACAATAGTTGTAACTCATTTTGACATGCATAGCAGTTTACACCTTTGAGATCAATGGAGATAAGTAATTTTTCCTTCTTAATTTTTTGTTCTATTGTGTGCATTTGGATGATTGATGCAATTACTTGTGAATTTGTCTCATTCCTTCTTGTTGTGTCTCATTAGTAGCACCTTTGTGTAGAAAGTATATGTATTTTGCAAGTTGTGAGTTATTTTGGAGTGCAAATAGTTCAAGTTGTGAAAGGTTTCTTTCCTTCTAGGATTGTGCATTATATCCTCCTCATGAAATGTTGATGTAAAAACATATAGAATTGACTTGTGCATATCGAGCTGTGCTATTGATCAAAACTGTGTGTGCAAGTTGTTTTTACAAGTTTAGTTAATGTTTTTGTGCACCACCCTTAGAGTTTAGTTTTTCAATTTATGCAATCTTTCTTATCCTTTTCCCAACAAAAAATAGTATTAGGTGAGTACCAAAAGATCTAGCTTACTTTGGAGGTTCTTTTCTGCATTAGGTAACCCACAACCTAGAGAAGTTCCAATGTATCACCAATAGACTGAGTTCACTCAACAAGGGTGCACTATTAGGAGACAACACGTCTAACACCAAAATATCTTCTTCACAACTAGGAGAAGAATAAGTATGATTTTCATGTTTATCTATGATTTCATCATTGTTTTCTAAGGTCTCACTCTCTTGTTCCATAACTTCTACCCTAGTATGAGAGCTTTTAGGGGAGGGGTAAACAAACGTTCATCACATTCTATTGTTATATTTTGTAAATTAGCTTGATCATAAATAGAGGGGTAATCAAGAGAAGGACAACTATGATTTTCATGCTTATGAATGATTGGATGCTCTTGTTCAAATAGACCTTTCCAAATGTTAGGGACATTAGGAAGGAGATAAATAATTCTATAACTCTCAATCATTGGATATCTTAACACCAACATATACTCTTGACAAATGTGTTTTTTATTATCATTCATGATTGCATCCTCTTTCATTAAAGCATTCTCACAAGTAGGGGAGATGTTAAGAATTGTTTCAATGATCTCATCTTCTTGTTTCATAATATTTTCCCACGAGGGAGGAGAAGAGGTGCACTCAAGACTCTCAATTATTGTATCTTCTTTCACCAAGATACCTTTGTCACTAATAGGAGAGATCTTGGAGAAGAAAAATTATAATTGTTATGATTGTCTACGCTTGCATCCTCTTCTATTATGACATTCTTACGCATCCGATAGATGCTAGGAGGGTAGCCCACGTGGTTGTCAAAGGTTTTATTTTGTTTTCCTAGATTATTCTCATGAGTAGGGAAAATAGAATCACACAAGCCATGTGATACTTTATAAACACTAAATGCTTGAAAAGAAAATATGCTAACATGAAAGGTAAGGTATCTAAATTATGCAATGCTTCTGAAATGTAAACAAATGTCCTGCAGATCTAAAAAAATTTAATATTGAAATTATTTTTGAAATGCTTTAAAAATGACCACTAAATGGATGATTTTACCTAGATACATAAAATAGAAGTTCCTGAAACTTTCCAAACTAATACTATAGGTTACCTACAATCCTAGGAAGTATAGAAACAAGGTTTTTGATGCTATAAATGTAATTTCAAGCCCAACATAGAACTAAATCATCCAGAGAGGTGTATGAGTCCCAGTCAGGGTTTTTTATGAAAAACCCAAAAATTAGGAAAAACCACCTGTACATGGACTAAATCGCCTAGAGGGGCATATGAGTCCCAGATTAGGGTTTTTGCACAAATTTCAAAAAAATTTGAGTGAATGTTATGTTTTTTGTTTTGTATGATGTCTAGACTAAGTGTAATTATAGTTTTCAAATGAAATTTAATGATGCAAGAGGCAAAAATGCAACCTATATGTACTTTCACTAATGCAAGATTTTGAAACCCTAGATGCAAATTAACTAATGCAAGACCTAATGCAAAGTTAATGCAAGCTAGATATAGGACTATGATGCACTTTGAATAAGAAATAAGGTGTTCTAAAAGCTAGGTTCACCAAAATGAAACCTTGAAAATGGTATTTGTGGTTTTTTATGACACACACAACTACCAATTTTCTACAAGTTTCACTCAAGGAAACCCTAGAGATCTCAATCAAATGATAGAATGAGGGAAAGAGATCTGCAATAAGGTTACCTAGGGTGTGATTAAGAACTAAAAGGGGGTTCACCACCAAGCTAGGGATTGGAAAGAAAAGAAATGAATGTAACATGCAAAACCTAACTACATGACCTAGGAAATAAAACTAAAAATTAGGATAACAAACTAAGAATGAACATAGGTGCACCTAGAAGAAAGATGTGATAAAAAAAAGCTCTAAAAACCTAAAATTCTATTATTTGATTCTCACTAGGACTCATATGCTAGTTTGGACGATTTAGTCCCAAACTAGGGTTTTTGTGCCAAAATTGGAATTTGTTAGTAACTAATCTAAATCTCTTGAAATATGGAAAAAGGAAGTAATAGGAATCATATGCCACAAGTGGAAATTTAGTCTTGGTATTAGGGTTTGGATGAAATTCTATTATTCTCTGGTGATCTCCTATAGCTTCCTTCCTGCCAAATCCTCGAGTCGGAAACCTTGATTTGCAACCTGTAGGTGACTTTTTGTGATCTTGCAAGTAAGGAGACAACTCTGAAAACTTTCTTCAATCTTGAAAATTAGTCTTCAAAGATACTTCAAGCTCCAAAACACCTAGATATATAATCACACATGTAGAAAGAGAGAAAAACTTGTTGATTGTTAGGAAATAGGGTGAAATATGAACATGAAACATGAAGTATGAAACATGAACAATGATACCTTGAGTGATGTCTTGAGATGTAAATCAACAATCTAAGATGAAGTGGCAATGTAGAATGTAGATCTTGATCTTGAATTAGATGTAGAACAATGCTCAATCTTGGATCTTGAATGCTACATCACAACACTAGCTCAACAAAATACTTGATGCATTATAATTTTGACATGATGATGGATCTTGAATTGCTGCAACAAATGATGAAGAAATCTGCCCTTGAATGTTTTAGAAATGCTCTTCAATGCTCTTGTGAAAGTGCTCTTGATTTCTCATGAATTTCTAGGATTGCGTAGGTGTCGAAATGATGAAATAACCTTGTATTTATACTTATTTATGTTGAATTTCTTGAAATTACAACACTACAAGCCAACATCACATCTAGGAAGATAAAATACCACCAAGAATTGAATTTAAAATGGGTCATTAAATTAGATTGGGACTCATATGCCCAAGGTGGTGTATGAGTCCTAGTGGCTCAAAGCTAGGGTACAAACTCCAAGACAAGTCCTATTTAATGTGAAATTCAAAATCAGGTCCCAAGACCTCTAAGGTGGGACTCATACGCCCAAGGTGGTGTATGAGTCCTAGACCACCAAATCTAGGATACATGACCTAAAACACTAAATTATGATTGGTCATTTGATAAGTGTCAGGATTATTTCCAAAAAAATGCATTTAATAAGGCTTGTGGATGAAAAATAAGGCTAGATAAGGCATAACGAAGCCCAATTTTACCTAGGAGGGCCCAAAGAAGTGTGAAAATGTAAAGGGATACATTTTTTTACACTACAAAGGATATGTTGAATTGTTGATCAAGAGTTGTAAGGACACTTCTTTACTAAGACATGGAACTTATGAAGAAAAATCATCTGAGGTACACTTGGAATTGAAGAAACTAGAGATAAAGAGGAATGCAAGGAATATTTTAGAACAATGGGCTAGAAAAGAAGGTTTTTCAGAAGAAGAGATCAAGGAGGCAAGAGAAAGAGAATCTAGAATTGTTGGCGAGTCCTATAGACCAAGGAGTTCTAGAAGAACAACTTCCACCCCTGCCTCTACATTACCTAAGTCCTTTAGAGTTGTTGCATTTGTTTCTATAGAAGGAAAGAAGGTGGAGCCTAGTGCTTGGTAATTGAATAAGTCACTACAACCTATGGAACTAGTACAGGGACTAACAATAGAAATAATGTGCCTCTGATAGCAACCCATGCTACCTTTCAATGAAGATACAAACAAAAAACATTAAGGGAAAATAATTTAAGTACTGTTGTCAAAGAAGAAATTGATCTTGTTGGAAATTTATTCATCTCAAAGAGAGCATCTAAGAGTAATAGGTACCTTTGATAAAACTAATTACTTCAGTTTTCATCAAAAACACATACTACTATACCATAAAGTGGAATAAAACATAGTTCATTTCCCACATTAACCCTTAGAGAAAAGTTTATGCAATTTAACTAGTTCCAACAAAAACATTAAAAAGATTCAACAAGCAGAACCAACAAACATGAAAGATAAATAAAAAGGCATGAGCACCAGATTTACATGGGGAAAACATTTACAGGTAAAAAACCTCACACTCCAAAAGCCCATATCACCATTGTATTATTCAACAAAAAAATATAGTTATAGATATAGTTACAATCTCTAAGACTTTACAGGAGATTTACATCTTGTTCCATCTTGAGAGAATTCGACAGCATAACCCCTCTTGAAACTTTGTCACTCCTCTTTGTTACAATGCATACCATGCACTACGATATTCACATTATATATTCCAACCGTTACCAGGAACATGTCGTTACAACTCCATTAGGAACCAAATAGTTACTAATGGTGTGTAACTATCATTACCTTTCGTCATTCAAAGTGTATCAGACCATCAAAGAGACTAGAGACAGTCTCATTGAACTTTTAGTGTTACTTCAACAAGCATACTACTTGCTAAGTCATTTAGTTATCGGAGTGTCGAAGAGACACAAGACAATTTCTCTCTGAACACTCAATGCCACCCTGATACAAGTTTGTCACTTACTACTCCATCCCATTGGGATGTCGATGAGACAGTTTAACACCTCCCATTGAAATAGAGAGGTCTCATCGATATAGCATTGATAGTGGTCCCCACCGTGTACTCTATCCATTCATGTCACCTCATAGCTAACATTTATCCTCATGTCAATTGGTTCCATCTTATCAGTACACTGTGGGTCCCATTCCATTGACACATTGAGGGGACTATAATTTATGTCTTGGTGATAATGTATTGTCACTTTGAAAAAGATACAAAGCCTCGCATTGGGTTATCAAGGGGACAACTTAGAGACTCCCTCTAAAAATGGAATTTCAGCTTGATGTAGCTTCTTGACAGTCGTTAGAATGTCGAAGGGACCAACAAGAGACTCCCTTCGACAATTAACTATCTCGCCAAAGATACTTCTCCACCAATACAACACCAAAGAATGAAGTCCTTTTGTGGGTTGGGACTCGGGGTTTCTCAATACCTAATACTATAGACTCCACAAGTAAAGCATACAACAAAACTCTAAAGTCCGATTGTTGAAACTCTTCAACTTTTCTAAGAATTTGCTACTATATTCATTAAGTGATAATCCCAAAGGCTGATGCCTGATTACTTGCAAAAATTCTAAAGCTTTTACCATGCATTTGGTAAGCGACAAGCCCAAAGCCTGAACTCTGAAACTATAAAACTTCTAAGCATTTTCCTGATTTTAGAGAGCCTTAACCAATAAGTTTGAGACACCTTTTTCTCAACATTCTCCCACTTGAAGAAGAACTTACTTGCTCCTAATCAACGCTCAAAGTCAGTATATCACCCTAGAAACCCGTAACAAGATCCAAGATGTCCACCATCTCAAGCAACAATTCTAGCCATCCTCCAAGGGAAAAGAATAAGCCATGGTGTATATGAACTAGTCTAAAGCACACAAGCATCAAATCATATTGATAGTAATGGCTACAAAATACTACCACTCCACTATGCTCGCAAGCTAGATAAATGCAATAACATCAACTTCAAAGCTTCAACCTAAGCACAACTGTGAAGACATCCTCTAGAAAATAAGATAAAACATCAACTAGAACAACAACTAGGAAACTAACTACTCCCATCCAATTGATTAACCCATGCAATTGAAAATAGCACCCACAACAAGTTCTAAGCTATCCAATCACATATACCTCAAAGGTATCCACATTGTCAAACTCATGCCACCTACATAGCCAACTCAACAAGTGCAAATACAAGCTCCATGTTTCAACCAATCAAAGAAGACCAAACACATCCAGGAACTCCCACTGCATGGGTAACACCAAATTTGAATGATCAAAGGAATAACGGGTCTACCAATAGCATCATAGAGAGTGTAGCCATGTAGTACCAAGGACCATCCATAATGATATGCAAAACCTGTAAGAACAACTCTCACCACAAGTCTTCATAGCTCTCCCAATTTCTTCACACCCAACAAATGGAAGAGATAAATGAACCTCCATTTCATCACCCAAGTACATAAAAGAAAACACATGACCATAGGCTAGTGATAACAATAGCTCCAACTAAACCTCAAACCAATATAATGTGAAATCAAACATCCAGGAAGATAACCAAGACCAAAGAGAGAAACTATGCACATCATATACTTGTAGAAAATCCTCCTACATACACCTTTGAATGCCAACGCCAACTATGTCAAGTATGATCTCCTTGAGAACACTCCAAAAGAAAATCCATAACAACACCCAACTGTTCAATCACCAAGATCACACATAACATATATATATATATATCATGTAATCAACATGGATGTAAGCCTGTCAAAGAAGATCCAACTACTCCATTTCCCATCTCAGGAAATTAGCCCAATACCATCCCCTATAATCATCATAAAAGAAAATCAAAAACCCAAGGAGATAACCATGCTATCCATCTCTCAAAATGAATTTCCTAGAACCATCTAATAACAACTCAAGATCCATGTCTATGAAAGAAAGAATAAAATACCTGAGAGAAACATTGGACATTACCTCTCAAGTGATAAGCCATCGAGTGGACGAAGAGTGGGGAATGAGAATGCTCCTCCAAGATATACAAGCCATTATGAATCCTCCAAGAATAATCTCCTCATAGGTACCTATTGAACTCACGTCCAACCAAGGTGAAGGCTTCTCGAACTTTCTACTGAAATCTCATCTAAAGTAACCATCTCAACATCAGTTTTCTCACCTCAAGAGAAATCTAGCCTCACCTTATTCTCCATGTATCCATGAGCACCTATCAAGCACCATCAACCCTTCAACCCAAAAAACCCAAGACTCCAAGATGTTACACATCTTCAAATTGTGTCCATGCAAATGTGAAAGAACCATTCTACAACAACATGATCTAAGAGCTCCTCCTAGTAACATCTACAACACTAAAGAGGATCATCCATCACTAAGTGATGAATCCATAGTAATTACCAAATCTCCCACCAAATAATGAAAACTGAGCTCTCCAAGCATCATGACCAAACATCTGCTAATTTGAAAAATCCTTCAGGTCCACACATCAACATGTTCATCTGATAGTAATACCAAGTGGCACCAAGATCTCCAAACCAAGCATACAATACCATCACTATTAAAAGCTTACACCAAAACATGTATCAAGCTATTCATATCATTGTGATACACATGCTACAGGTCCCCATAACTAACTATTCAGGTACTCTCGTATCACCAATTCTCTCATCCCAAAGCAACCACACCAATGCACAAGTGACCATAGACAAGGCCAACTAATAGATCTGCATCATCATAGAACCAAACCTCATGGATATAGACAATCCACTTCTGAGTTATCCCACAACAAACATGTAGGTAAAGACATCCCACAACATTGCACAACCTGGAGATTCAATCAATATAACATTGCACAATCATGCACGAACCATGCATGAAAAACTACAACTATCTCATCCAATACTACCCCAAAAAACCATGGTTTAGAAAATATCTTTAAACACAGCTCCACATAACCAAAAGTTTTTCTTGACTATGTAAAACCTGCAAAACCACTGTGTTTGAAAAATACCCATGAACATCCACACCCACTTTACATCTGGAAGGCCAAAAAAAAATTGAAACAAGAAGCACCATAATGGTTAAACCAAAATAATGGATTATGATAGATGAGCATTAATCATAGATTTTTAGGAAAACCTATAAAACTCTCAGACCCTAAAACACGAATCTGAGCCATTCAAGTGAAAAAAATCCATCAAAGAAAGAAGTAGTTTAGGAATTCCAGGATTGTTCCAGGCCAAATCCACAACCACCAACATGCACATGCATCCAAGGGAGAGAAGCTATTGCAGGAGCTTCTAGATCATTCAATGATCAAATCCATAGCCTACTTGCAATAGGGGTACCAAAAAAATATGCCTTTCACTACCAAGGAAAAGCACCTAGCATAAGCACATTACTCCATGGCTGAATAACAACCCAAGCTTCTCCATATTATCAAGGAGCCTCTCACATAAACACCCAATATGGAAGCTTTGCTACAACACAACCACAAAGCAAAATATTCCACCCCATGCATCAATATTATATTGTTGCCAACTATGAGCTTCATAATACATCATTTAGACATGACCAGCTCCAGTTTCTCCATCCTCACCATCATTCATGTTGTGTGTTGTCTCTTGAAACTCAAACAAAAGAGCAATAACTTCTACTCACCAAAGGATCAATTCATCAACTGATTTCTTCAAATTTCCTCAAGCTTTCCAAACTAAGAAATCTTCACTGAAGGAATACTCATAACCAAACACACCAGGAATAAGGAAACCCCAAAGTGATGGCTTTGAGACCACTTGTTGGGAAATTTATTCATCTTAGAGAGAGCATCTGAGAGCAGTATGTTCCTTTGGTAACACTAATTACTTCAGTTTCCCTCAAAAAAATGTACTGCTATTCCATAAAGTAGAATCAAACATAGTTCATTACCCACATTAACCATTAGAGAAAAGTTTATGCAATTTAACCACTTCCAACAACAACATTAAAAAAATTCAACAACTAGAACCAACAAACATGAAAGATAAAGTAGAAGGCATGAACACCATATTTATGTGGGGAAAACCTTTACATGTAAAAAACCACACACTCAAAAAGCCCAGATCACCATTGTATTCTTTAGAAACAAAAATACAGTTATAGATACAATTATAGGCTCTAAGTCTTTATAGGAGATTTACATCTTGTTCCATCTAGAGAGAATCTAGCAGCATAACCCCTCTTGAAACTTTATCACTCCTCTCTATTACAATGCATACCATGCAGTACGACATTCACATTATAGATTCCAACCATTACCAGGAACATGTCATTACAAATCCATTAGGAAACAAATAGTTACTAACCACATGTAATGGTCATTACCTTCTACCATTCAAAGTGTATCAGACCATCAAAGATACTAGAGATAGTATCTCGCCAAACTTTCAGTGTTACTTTGACAAGTATACTACTCGCCAAGTCATTTAGTCATCAGAGTGTCGAAGATACACAAGACAATGTCTCTTCGAACACTTAATGTCACCTCAATACAAGTCTTCCACTTACTACTCCATCCCATTGGGATGTCGAGGAGATGGTTTAACACCTCCCATAGAAACAGAGAGGTCTCATCGATATAGCATTGACCGTGGTCCCCATCATGTACTCTATCCATGCATGTCACTTCATAGCTAACATTTATCCTCCATGTCAATCGGTTCCATCTTATCGGTGTACCATGGGTCCCATTCCATTGGCACATCAAGGGGACTATAATTTATGTCCTGAAGATAATGTATTGTCACTTTGACAAAGATACAAAGCCTCGAATTAGGTTATCAAGGGGACAACTTAGAGACTCCCTCTGAAAATGGAATGCTAGCTCAACGTAGCTTCTTAACAGTTGTCAGAATGTCAAATAGACCGACAAGAGGCTCCCTTCGACATTGACCTATCTTGTCGAAGATACTTCTCCACCAATACAACACCAAAGAATGAAGTCCTTTCATGGTCGGGACTCGGGGTTTCTCAATACCCGATATCATAGACTCCACCAGTAAAGCGTACAATGAAACTCTGAAGTTTGATTTCTGACACTCTTTAACTTTTCTAATACTTTGCAACTGTATTCATTAAGTGATAATCTCAAAGGTCGATGCTCGATTACCTACAAAACTTCTAAGGATTTTAGTATGCATTTGGTAAGAAACAAGCCCAAATCCCAAACTCTGAAACTACAAAACTTCTAAGTGTTTTCTTGATTTCACAGAGCCTTAACAAGTAAGTTTGAGACACCTTTTTCTCAATAGATCTTGGGCTAGAACATGAAGAAAAAATTACAAGGAAAAGAAGCAGTGCTACCATAAGCGGTGAATGTGCTTCACAAGAAACAAGCACCAGAGCTAAGAAGCCAAGATATGACATTGTGGACACTTTTGAAGAAGAATAAATAGAAAGAGAAAAGCGGCTTTCACTATACATATCAATAAGAAGCCTAAAAAGAAGGAGAAGAAGTCAGAAGAATGCTCTTTAAGAAAAATAAAAAGGAGACAAAAACCCTTCCGATAAGAGCTTGTACTCCGATGAAGTTAGATGTTTTAGTCAACAATATGTTGGAGAATGATTATTTTACAGAAGGTACTGCAAAGTTATATGAAGTGGATGAAGAAGATAGGAAAACAATAATTGAACCTATCATTCAATACATTATTATTTTAGAAACAAATATGAGTAACATTAGGAAGAAGGTCCCTAGTGTTGTGTGGGATGCCTTGGTTGAAAGAAGGCATGAAGCAATTGAAGCTAAAGATAAGATAAAAACTGCTGCCTTGGAGGAAATTGGATTCTCCTTATTTGAGGATGACAAGGCTACTTGATCAAAGTATATACTAAAGAATTTAGAGTGAAACAAAGAGTCACCATTCTTATGGGAAGATAAAAAGAGAGAGTAGACAAATTGAAACAAGAAATAGTCAAAATTGTTAGAGATATAGTAGAAAATTTTGGGATGATAAGAGGGTATGTGCAGGATCATCATGGAAAAAACATGCCCTTAAGTGGCAAAAAATTCAAAAAACTTAGAGTTAGGAAACTTAACGTAAAAAATTGCATAAGTTATCTATATTATTTCAAAAATATGTAAGAATAGAATCTAGAGCAAATTGAAAGTAGTTTCTAAACTACTAGGTTTGTTTATTTAAAAAAATCTATTTGGTGAAAATATGAAATTTCAATGTAGTAGTACTTAAATTTGGAAAAATAAGAAGTAGGTGTCCTGTCTAACCACCCTAACCACAATAAAATGATAATATTTTAGATATAAGTAGAGGACTCATGTCTGGATGTGATGCATATTTTTTGTAATTTTTTTCCAAGTAAATAATTAATTATGAATTTTTTATTACAACTTTTAAAAAATATAAAAAATTGTATGTTTGACCACCTTAACTTGGTCAAAACTTCATGAAATTCAATTTTTCTTTTTTTAATCCTATAGTATGCGAAACATAGAATGTGACCCATGTTTTAGTTTCAAAAAATGTGATACCATTTGAAAGTTATAGACATTTTTCAATCAGCCTATCAATCAGGACTTTAGTTGTAATTCAAATAGAAAATAAATAATAATAATTTTTTAAATTCAAAGTAAAGCTTAATTTATATTGGCGGAAAGTTGAGAATATCCTTTAAAAACCCTTTTCGTTTCATCAATTTGGGTAAAAAAAAGTTGTCAGCCACATACCCTACACATACCCTTCTTATTGCCACTTTTTGGCCCATCATGATCCTGCACATACCCAAGAGCTTCATCATCTGGTACTGCTCAAGAAAAGGAGCATGTTGAAGAAAAGGACACTAATGTAGAGGAAAATCTTCCTTTGATTACAAATTTACCTATTTTTAAAGAAATTTTAGAAGAAGTAGATGATCACACTATAGAAGAAATTTCATTGTTTGATACAGAGAATGTGGTGTCCTCACCACCACCAATAGAAGAAACACATTCTTCCCTCGAGAATTTTGCTCCTTTAGAAGATACTGAGAAGACCACCAGTGTTGATTCAAACCAGAGTGTAGAGAAGGAAAAAGAGAAGAATGATGCTGATAAAGGTGCTCAAGATCACTTTAAAAAACAAAATGAAGATACAAGAAATATAAATGAAGATAATCAAAATGAGGATGGATAAGAAGGACAAGGAGAAAGGGAAGAAAATAATAAGAAAGATGTTGAGGATAAGAAAGAAGATGAAAAAAAAGACAAGAAAAAGGAAAATACTCCAGTGAAGAAGAGAAAGAAGAGAATAAAGAAGAGTCTAAGGTTGAGAAGAATGAATAAGAGTCACAAAAGACCATGTACTACCAAAGCCATCTAGAGAATCCTCTGGTAATTCACTCAAGGGTATTTCGTCCAAAAAAATAAGGTTCCTACTGGCTATTCCTCCCCAGTTGCTACAACTTGTGATCTACCAAGGTAGTGTTGATCTTGAAAAGATCTCACCAATTCAAAATTTGGAGCTTGGAGACGTCTTTCATTCCTCTAGTGGAAAAGAAATTATAGAGACACATCATAAGGGGAAAAAAATGATCAATGAAGCTATCAAGTCTTTGCAAGATGCTACTCCCAGTACAACAATTGATAACTCTCTAAATCCTATTGAAAATATAAAGCTTTTAGTAGATTCACTTGAGGAATATGCCTTCGGTTTGAAGGAAAAGATTGAAAAATATGTTGAATCAAGATTTGAAGAGAATAGAGTACTTGAGTTGCAAGATAGATGTGCATCTACACATAAGAAAGTAGAAAAATGTCTAAAGGAAGTGTAGGAATGTGAAGATGAGGCAAATAATTTGTTTGTTTACTATATGAGGTGGCCATATGCCACTCAAGGAATTAAGGACTTAATGGACTATATTGAGTCACAAATATCTAATGCCTCCCGTAATTTTGACCCAACTAAAGATAGAGATCATAACTCTTGGGTTTCCATTATAGATCTACAAAACAATTTTTTCACTCTAGAAAGATAGAAAGAAGACATTATAATGTGGTTTGGAAGCTTAAGGACTTGGTGAAGACCAAGTACATACCGGTGTCAAGTGCCCTAGCTGATGCAGAGAAGTTGACAAAGATAATTCCAAATCCAAGTACTCCGAAAGAGGGAAAGGAGATTATTGTAGAGTTGGAATCATCGTACAAATCGCTTGTAGCAGCCAAAAAGACTTGGAATGAAGGGAAGTATGCTCAAAAAGTAGCTCTTAAGGAGATTCAAGGTGCCTCCTCCTCTAGTTAAACATTTTTCACATGTTTATTCTTTCAATGTTTTCATTTTCTTTTTAGTTTTTCATTGTACATACAGATGGACCGCTTTTGGGATAACTCCTGAGGGGGAGTCAGTACATTTCAATTAGATTGTTCATCTGTACATATGTATAAATTTTAGAGCTTACATTTGTGTTATTGATATGCCCTTTGTCCTTGATGTCAAAGGGGGAGAAGTTAGGAAAGGTGAGAAGTGAGAAGTTAGGTGATGGGAGATGTTTTTTGGAGAAGTTTGTTATTAAAGTTTTGGAGAGATTTTTTGGAGAGATTCATTTTTGGCAGATGTTGCCATCAATGAAAAATGGGGAGATTGTTGGAAGAATGAATAAGGAACCCCTTAATGTGTTGTCATTTATGCCAACATTGATTATTGATATTTTCTCTAATTTGGTGAACAAAATGAAGATATCTTAATTCAATATTTTGGTCTGCAATCGCTCATGTAATAAGATCTACTTATGAGGTGATAATACGTTATTTATAACTATTATGTGTATCCATGATCAAGATTTTAGCTATTTTAGATGAACTATTTGAAAGTTACAAGTAACAGTAGTTTGGCATTCAGTTTTGGCTTTATACAGTGTAAATGGGTATGAGTAATCTGGTTCACATTCCTTTGGTGATTGTGATCATTCTTTACAATTTTGGGAGATTTTTTGCATGTGTCAATACACTATATATTCTAGATTTGGTGAGTGATTATGTGATCAGATGGATCGTTGGTGTTTGATCAGTTGGCTTATTTTGTGATTAGGTCTAATTCTTAGTCAACCTAATTCTTGATATATGTTGTGGAGATTAAATTTGTATTTTGGATGTTAATAAGATCTATTTTAGAACCATACTGACCTAAATTGATTGTTGCACATTTGGTTGAGCACGAAGATGTTTTTGATTTAAGTATGGAGATGACAAGGTAGTTTTGATTTAATTTTGGGCTACATCTAATTAGGCTGACCTAATTGATGTATGTAGATGTGTTGGGTATATATGTGAGACATTTTTGAGTTGTAGGAGTGACATGATATGCAAGATGATATGTGATATGATGTGAGCATGTGAATTTGTATGTGTGTGATTTGAATATTAGCATAATTGTTGTGAATATTGAGCGATTATAAAACAAAGAAATATTTTATATTCAAAGCTTCAATGGAACTAAGTTCATCATAAGGAAGGTGTATTTATGTATTAGTTCACATCCTGGTTGTGTGGTCATTTCTATTTTGTATCTTTTTGTGGTTGTGAGCCTTAATGGACAGTGTGTCCTAGTAGTGAGCCTCTATAATATCTTATAATCAGTTATAATATATTGTGAGCTAATCCTCACCATGGTTTTTCCTTTTTTGGGTTTTCCATGTAAAAATTTTCGTGTTCATGTGTCCATGATTATTTCATGTTTTTATTCATTGTTGTAGTTAGATACATTTTGTTAATTGGATAGATTATGATCAAATGGTTTAATAGAATATTGATTCACCCCCCCACTCAGTATTCTAGATGTTCAACAATAACTAATTGTAGTTGGCCATGCACCCTCCTTTTTTATATGAGTTATATTTATCAATAGTTGGTTGAGTGATGAGTTTGTTACAAGGAATAACTAGAGTGCATTCCCAAATATTGTGCTCAAAGGATTGACAATAATATCATGTATTAGATAGGTTCAAATAAAAAAACATGTTGAGTTTGTGTCCTTTGGCTAATTTTTATATCAATTATCTTCTTTGCATATTAGTAGAGGCCAAATTCAACATAGGTCCTCTTCTAGAGTCAAGTTTAGAAGAACTTATCAAGTTTGATACAAATAGCATTGCCTCAAGAAGAGGCTACATTGGTCAAGAAATTCTAGTTGAACAAAGGAAACCCAAGAAAAACTAGGCCTAAATAGGGACACAAAGATCCTCTTATAGAAATGATGAAGTCTTGATTCTAGGGTGTGAAAACAAATAAAGATGCATGAACAATCCAAGGACCATTTTTTAGGATAGCCCCAACATGGTTAGCCTTAGAAAAATGTAAAGGAAAAAATAATTGATAAGGTTTTGCATGACATTAAGGTTAATCTTGTTTGGGACACAAGCCTTTGCCACCCATTCTTTGAGCATAATATTAGAGGGGAATCCTCCCCACAAAATACCCTATAAAAGTAATTTTTTTCCAACCAATGACATGCATTATCAAACTAAAAAATGAGAACCACATCCAAAAGTGTTTTAGTTAGTTTATCTCATGGAATACCTTGAGTATAAACTTCTTGGGATGCTTGAGTGACAGATACATTGTCATGTATTATCACTCATTCAACTCTAACAACATTTGTGAAGTTACAAAAGGTTGAAGCCATTTATAATGGGTAGGAGATGCTTGCAAGAATTACAACCTAAAAGATGCATCTAATAAATATAAAAAACTTTTTTGGCTCTTATCATAAATTGTATACTTTGAATTATAATGAAAAAAAAAAAAAAAACTAAATGAAAACAAATATTGGAAAGAAAAAAATCGCCATAATCTTATATAACTTATATAGAAACACTTCACAACTTACCAAAATAAACTTAGTAAGCATAAAATTTTTCTTTATAATTTTATAATAATTAGATACAATAGCCATCTCAAACTAGTACATGAAATATTTCATTTTTTGTTCAAATTTTCAAATATATTATTTATATATTCTAAAGTTTCAATTTTTACATCACCTAGACGTAATTTAAAGGAATCCTACATTTTTATATCACCTAGAAAAAATACAAATTTTAGTTCATTTTTAGAAGATGCTTGCAAGAAGGACAACCTAAAAGATGTGTCTAATAAATATACAAAACTTTTTTGACTCTTTATCATATGATAAATTGTTCGCTTTGAATTACAATGTCTCTCCAAACACTCAATGTCACCCTGATACAAGTCTGTCACTTACTACTCCATCCCATTGGGATGTCAAGGAGATGGTTTTACACCTCCCACCAAAATAGAGAGGTCTCATCGATATAGCATTGATCGTGGTCCCCACCATGTACTCTATCCATCCACGTCACCTCATAGCTGACATTTATCCTCCATGTTAATCGATTCCATCTGATCGATACACCAGGGGTCCCATTCCATCGGCACATCGAGGGGACTATAATTTATGTCTCGATGATAATGTATTATCACTTTGACAAAGATACAAAGCCTTGCTTCAGGTTATCGAGGGGACAACTTAGAGAGTACTCCCTCTAAAAATGGAATGTTAGCCCGACGTAGCTTCTTAACAGTCGTCAGAATGTCGAAGGGACTGACAAGAGACTCCCTTCAACATTGACCTATCTCACCGAAGATACTTCTCCGCCAATACAATACCAAAGAACAAATTCCTTTCATGGGTCGGAACTTGGGGTTTCTCAATACCCGATATCATAGACTCAACCAGTAAAGGATACAATGAAACTCCTAAGTCCAATTTCCAACACTCTTCAACTTTTCTAAGACTTTGCAACTGTATTCGTTAAGTGATAATCCCTAAGGATTTTAGCATGCATTTGGTAAGAGACAAGCCCAAAGCCCAAGCTTTGAAACTACAAAACTTCTAAGTGTTTTGCTGATTTCAGAGAGCCTTAACCAGTAAGTTTGAGACGCCTTTTTCTCAACAGAACCTGGGATAGAACATGAAGAACAACTTACAAGGAGAATAAGTAGTGCTACCACAAGTGGTGAAGGTGCTTCACAAGAATAAAGCATCGGAGCCAAGAAGCCAAAAGCTAACATTGTGGACACTTCTGAAGAAGAAGAAATAGAAAGAGAAAAAGAGGCTTTCACTATACATATCCATAAGAAGCCTGAAAAGAAGAAGTCAAAAGAAGGCTCTTATAAAAAAGAAAAAGAAGACAAAAAACCTTCCGATAAGAGCTTGTACTCCAATGAAGTTAGATGTTTTAGTCAACAATATGTTAGAGCGTGATGATTTTCTAGAAGGTACTGTAAAGTTATATGAAGAAGTGGATGAAGAAAATAGGAAAACAATCATTGAAGCTATCATTCAATACATTATTATTTTAGAAGAAAATATGAGTAACATTAGGAAGAAGGTCCTTGGTGTTGTGTGGGATGCCTTGGTTGAAAGAAGGAATGAAGCAATTGAAGTTGAAGATAAGATAAAAATTGATGCCTTGGAGGAAATTGGATTCTCCTTATTTGAGGATGACAAGGCTACTTTGATCAAAGTATATACTAAATAATTCAGATTGAAACAAAGAGTCACCATTCTTATGGGAAGAGAAAAAGAGCGAGTAGAAAAATTGAAACAAGAAATAGTCAAAACTATCAGATATATAGTAGAAAATTTTGGGATGATAACTACATCATTTGGTACTGCTCAAGAAAAGGATCATTTTAAAGAAAAGGTCACTAATGCAGAGGAAAATCTTCCTTTGGTTACAAATTTACCTATTTTTTAAAGAAATTTTGGAAGAAGTAGATGATTGTACTATAGAAGAAATTCCATTGTTTGATATAGAAAATGTGGTGTCCTCACCATCACCTATAGAAGAAACACATGCTTCCCCAGAGAATTTTTCTCCTTCAGAAGATACTAACAAGACCACCAGTGCTGATAAAAACTAGAGTGTAGAGAAGGAAAAAGAGAAGAATGATGTTGATAGGTGCTCAAGATCACTCTAAAAAAAAATGAAGATACAAGAAATTGAAATGAAGATAATCAAAATGAGGATGGAGAAGAAGGACAAGGAGAAAGGGAAGAAAACAATAAGAAAGATGATGAGGATAAGAAGGAGGATGAAAAAAAGACAAGAAAAATATAAATCCCTCCAGTGAAGAAGAGAAAGAAGAGAATAAAGAAGAGCCTGAGGTTGAGACGAATGATTAAGAGTCACAAAAGACCATGGAGCTAACAAAGCCATCTAGAGAATCCTCCAGTAATTCACTTAAGGGTTTTTTGTAAAAATAGATAAGGTTCCAACCGGCTATTCCTCCCCAGTTGCTACAACTACCGATGTACCAAGGTAGTATTGAATCTTGAAAAGATCTCACCAATTCAAAAGTTGGAGCTCAGAGACGTCTTTCAAGCCTCTGGTGGAAAAGAAATTATAGAGCCACATCATAAGGGGAAAGAATTGATCAATGAAGCTATCAAGTCTTTGCAAGATGCTACTCCTAGTACAACAATTGATAACTCTCTAAATCCTGATGAAAATCTAAAGTTTAGAGTAGATTCATTTAAGGAATATGCCTCTAGTTTGAAGGAGAAAATTAAAAAAGATGTTGAATCAAGATTTGCAGAGAAGAGACTACTTGAGCTACAAGATAGATGTGCATATGCACATGAGAAAGTGGAAAAATGTCTGAAGGAAGTGTAGGAATGTGAAGATGAGGCAAAGACTTTGTTTGTGTACTGTATGAGGTGACTAGATGCCACTCAAGGCATTAAGGACTTAATGGACTCTATTGAGTCACAAATATCTAATGGCTCCAATACTTTTGACCCAGCTAAAGTAGATCTATCATACCTCTTGGGTTGCCATTATAGATCTACAGAACAAGTTTTTCACTCCACAAATATAGAAAGAAGAGATTATACGGTGGTTTGGACAGCTTGGGGACTTGGTGAAGACCAAGCACATGTACCGGTGTCAAGTGCCCTAACTGATGTAGAGAAGCTGACAAAGATAAATCCAATTCCAAGTACTTCCGAAGAGGGAGAGGAGATTATTGTAGAGTTGGAATCATTGTACAAATCACTTGCAACAACCAAAAATACTTGGAATGAAGGGAAGTATATTCTTGGAAAGTAATTCTTAAGGAGTTTGAAGGCGCCTCCCCCTCTAGTTAAACATTTTTCATATGTTTATTCTTTCAATGTTTTCAATTTCTTTTTAGTTTTTCATTGTACATACAGATGGACTATTTTGGGGTAACTCCATGAGGAGGAGTCAGTACATTTCAATCAAATTTTTCATCTGTACATATGTATAAAGTTTAGAGCTTACATTTGTGTTATCGGCACACCCTTTTTCCTTGATGTCAAAGGGGGAGAAGTTAGGAAAAGTGAGAAGTGAGAAGTTAGGTGATGGGAGATTTTTTTTGGAGAAGTTTGTTGACTAAAGTTTTGGAGAGATTCATTTTTGGCAGATGTTGCCATCAATGAAAAATGGGGAGATTGTTGGAAGAATGAATAAGGAACCCCTTAATGTGTTTTCATTGATGCCAACATTGATTGTTGATATTTTCTCTAATTCAGTGAACAAAATGAAGATATCTTAATCCGGTATTTTCATCCGCAATCGCTTAGGTATTAAGATCTACTTATGAGGTGATAATATGTTATTTCTAACTATTATGTGTATCCATGATCAATATTTTAGCTATTTTGGATGAACTATTTGAAAGGTACAAGTAATAGTAGTTTCGCATTCAGTTTTGGCTTTATACAGTGTAAATGGGTATGAGTAATTTGGTTCACATTCCATCGGTGATTGGGACCAGTCTTTACAATTTTGGGAGATTGTTTACATACATGTGTCAGTACACTATATATTCCAGATGGTGAGTGATTGTGTGATCAGATGGATCGTTGGTGTTTGATCAGTTGGCTTATTTTGTGATTATGTCTAATTCTTGGCTGACCTAATGCTTGATATATGTTGTGGAGATTAAATATGTATTGTGGATGTTAATAAGATCTATTTTAGATCCATACCGACCTAAATTGAGTGTTGCACATTTGGTTGAGCACAAAGAAGTTTTTGATTTAAGTATGGACTTGACAAGGTACTTTTGATTTAATTTTGGGCTACATCTAAATAGGCTGACCTAATTGATGTATGCAAATGTATTGGGTATATATGTGAGACATTTTTGAGTTGTAGGAGTGACATGATATCTGAGATGATATGTGATATGATGTGAGCATACACATTTGTATGTGTGTGATCTAAACATTAGCAGAATTGTTGTGAATATTGAGCGATTATAAAGCAAAGCAATATTTTGTATTCAGAGCTTCAATAGAACTAAGTTCATCATAAGGAAGGTGAATTTATGTATCAGTTCACATCTTGGTTGTGTGGCCATTTCTATTTTGTATCTTTTTGTGGTTGTGAGCCCTATTAGACAGTGTGTCTTGGCAGTGAGCCTCTGTAATATCTTATAATCTTATAATCAGTTATAATATATTGTGAGCTAATCCTCACCGTGGTTTTTCCCTTTTTTGGTTTTCCACATAAAAATATTGGTGTTCATGTGTTAGTGATTATTTCATGTTTTCATACGTTGTTGTAGTTAGATACGTTTTGTTAATTGGATGGATTGTGATCAAATGGTTTAATAGAATACTGATTTGTCCCCCCTCTTAGTATTCTGGGTGTTCAATAGTAACTAATTGTAGTTGTCCATGCACCCTCCTTTTTTAAATGAGTTATATTTATCAATAGTTGGTTGAGTGATGCGTTTGTTACGAGGAATAACTAGAGTGCATTCCCAAATATTGTGCTCAAAGGATTGACAATGATATCATGTATTAGATAGGATCAAATACAAAACATGTTGAGTGTGCGTTATTTGGCTAATTTGTATATCAATTTTCTTCTTTACATATTAGTAGAGGTCAACTTTAACATAGGCCCTCTTCTAGAGTCAAGTTTAGAAGAACTTATCAAGTTTGATACAAATGGCATTGCCTCGAGAAGAGGCTACATTGGTCAAGAAATTCTATCACAACAAAGGAAACCCAAGAAAATCCACCTAAATAGGGACACAAAGATCCTCTTATAGAAATGTCAAAGTCTTGATTCTAGGGTGTGAAAACAAATAAAGATGCATGAACAAACCAAGGACCCTTTTTTAGGATAGCCCCAACATGGCTAGCCTTAGAAAAATGTAAAGGAAAAAATCCTCGATAAGGTTTTGCATGACATCAAGGTTAATCTTGTTTGGGACATAAGCCTTTGACATCCATTCTTTGAGCATACTTTTAGAGGGGAATCCTCCCCACAAAATACCCTATCAAAATAATTTTTTTCCAACCAATGAAATGCATTATCAAACTAAAAAATGAGAACCACATCCAAAAGTGTTTTAGTTGGTTTATCTCATGGAATACCTTGAGTACAAACTTCTTGGGATGCTTGAGCGACATATCCATTGTCATATATTATCACCCATTCAACTCTAACAACATTTGTGAAGTTACAAAAGGTTGAAGCCATTTATAATGGGTAGGAGATGCTTGCAAGAATGACAACCTAAAAGATGCATCTAATAAATATAAAAAACTTTTTTGGCTCTTATCATAAATTGTTTACTTTGAATTATAATGGAAAGAAAAAATTGAATGAAAACAAATTATAGAAAGAAAAAAATCACCATAATCTTATATGACTTATATAGAAACACTTCACAACTTACCAAAAAAAACATAGTAAACATAAACTTTTTCTTTATAATATTATAATAATTAGGTCATCTCAAACTAGTACATGGAATATTTCATTTTTTTTCAAATTTTCAAATATATTATTTATATATTCTAAAGTTTCAATTTTTACATCACCTAGACATAATTTAAAGGAATCCTACATTTTTATATCACCTAGAAAAAATACAAATTCCAGTTCATTTCTAGAAGATGCTTGCAAGGACACCCTAAAAGATGTGTCTAATAAATATACAAAACTTTTTTGACTCTTTATCATATGGTAAATTGTTTGCTTTGAATTACAATGAAAAAAACAAAAACTGAATGAAAACAAAATAATAGAAAGAAAAAAAATCGCCATAATCTTATACAACGTGATATAAAAACACTTCACAACTTATCATAAAACTTTTGTAAACATAAACTTTTTCTTTATAATTTGATAATAATTAGATATAACCGTCATCTCAAACTAGTACATGGAATATTTCACTTTTGTTCAAATTTTAAAATATTATTTCTATATTCTAAAGTTTCAATTTTTACATCAGCTAGACGTAATTAAAGGAATCCTACATTTTTATTATATCATCTAGAAATAATACAAATTTGAGTCATTTTCTTTTCCTTTTTTGTCAGCATTTTGGATTTATGGAGTCATCGATAGCCGCCGCCGCACTAACAATAGAAATTTGAACTGAAAAACCAGTTGTTTTGGAAAGTAATCTGTGGGCAATACTTTGCATGTTTAATCGCCACGTAGACAATTATGAGATATTTGTCTGATAATATTTGTCTGGCGAAAATGGAGGCGCAGAAAAGTGAGAAGACAAAATATTCTGTCAAGGAATATCACTACTTGATAACATATTTCTTCGCATGTAAATGGGAATGATGTACTACGTTACTATAATATTTATAATTATTATTATTTTGAACTGGATTGTAATCAAAACACTATTTTCTCAAATTGTCAATGAAATATTATCATTTGAAAGTTGTTGGCAAGGTTTAAATGATCAAGAATGATATGGCCTGCTGAAAATTATTTACTTCAATGGTTAGAATTTCAAATCTGATTCAACCACGAGTTGATTAATATCACATAAATATGCTTCCTTTTCTTATTTGGAAAATCTTTATTAAGTGTTGTGTTTTATGAATTATTTATTATACAATTTTTAAAGTTATTTGTTATTAAATACGTGGAGTTTTTTTATGATATGTGTTCAAGAAGTTTTATAACTAATGGTTTAGAAGATATATTTGTCGAAAGTTTTACAAAAGATTTGATTTTGGAAAAACATTCATGGTTATGTGTGTTTGATTCAAAATAGAACTTGAATGATCTATAGATTATAATATTTTTTCTAATCAATCTAGAAGTGTTGATTAGTGCATATACTCTACATAATATTGTAGAACAGTGCTTGTACTGTCAAATTGAAGAAAGATGAGGAGATACATTTAAATGAAGATAATACAAATGAAGAAGAAAGAACATGGGGACTATACTCAATAGGGAGAATCTACAACATTGATTTGATTGGAAAATTGAACTTTAAAGGAAAGATAGTAGTAGATAATGGTGAATCCACCATTGATGCTAAAGATGTTTTGGTGGCTTGGGAACTAAGTGAATTGAAAAGAACCAGGAACATACTATGTTTGAATATAATTTTTGGATTTGATTGTGTCATTATTTTTCATTAAGATTTTGAATCGCACTACATGATCCATCATTAAGATGAAAGAGATTTGAAGGAGAAAAATATGGAATAAGTAGTGTGATTTGAAATGTTGATGAAAAAATGACACGATCAAATTCATAAATTATACTCAAACAATGAGATGGATTGGAGAAACTTTATATCTTTAAGGTACTATGTGTTAGGAGAATCTAGAAGATAATAAAGAAAAGTACTAAAAGTGAAAAAAGTGTATTATAGAAAGAAAGAAAAAGGGGCATATCACATATTAAGCTACCAAGATATTTAGGCAAGGTGGCCTGCCTAGTTACCTAGAATAAATGAAAATACTTTTGAAAGGGAGGACCTCAAGATAGAAGCCTTAGATGACACATTATAGTAAATGTGACATAGAGTTGGAATAACCATATGCCCACCATTCCAACATGGAAAACAGTTACAATCTTGGTCAAAATAAGATACTTAAAGGATGAAGGGAACTTAGATTTCAATATTCCTAAGTGGTTGAAATGATAAATTTATTTTTCCACTATACAAGAGATGCAAGATATATAAGGTAAATGAGAAATGACTTTCCTTATGGGTATGCACCACTTATGGGTTTCATATATCAAATCCATTTAGCACTTGCAAATTAAATATGAAACAAAATCTTACCTTTTTCACTATTTTAATTTTTTTAGAGGTTGATAGATATATTATTTAAATGATCATAACATGATAACATTAAAGAGATTTTTTAAAAATTTGATGGGTAGATATGAGATGGGTGAACAATTATATTTCTAGTTTCTTGTGACTTAAATCCTCAGCACAATTATTGATTTATTTTTGCAATCCAACCACTTAAAATTCTCATGTATTCATATCAAATAGTTATATTTTAATTATATTTTCATTTGTAGATATCAATGTCAATTCCTTGTAGTATGGAAATATTTTTTAATTTATTTTATTTTTATAATATCCTATGAAAATTCATTCATGAATTTTCATTTAGAGTTCATTGTGATAGTAATAGAAATGAATATTTATGAGGGGTATAGATTTAAATAGGTGTCTAAACAAATAATTAAAAGGTGGGCACCTATGATATATTGTAAAATAGGGGATATCTTAATAGGAATTGCATGCTAGGAGGGAGTATAAAAAGTTTAAAATTAAAGATAGAAATGAAAATAGGGGTATTATTTAAAATTCCATTATTACAGGCGATATAAGATAATTTTACTAAGTGAACACCCTACAAAAATTCTCTACACAAACTCTTCAACACAAAATAAACTTCAAATCAAATCTTTAAAAAAATTAGTAGCATTGAAAGATATAGTTGTTTATTCCTCTAACCAGTTCAACAACCTTCAATAATGAAAGATACAACAATTCTATCCTTAATCAAATTATGAGCAAAGAGAAATGAAACAAGGAACACATGTGCACAAAATGACACCAAATTTATGTGGAAAATCCAATGAGGGAAGAATCACAGTGAGAGTTAACTTATACTATAGAAAATCATTGCTTACAAAAAAACTCACCGCTAAGAGACTTGCAAACTAAGGCGCACCACCTTAGGGAAATATACAAAGGACTTGTAGAACTAAAGCAAACACAACTTTAAGGGAAAGATACAAGGACCTGATGAGATTCACTATCTCAGAGCATGATATAAAAATATTATAAATAATTATAATATTTGTCAACATTTCACTCCATTAAATGAGGCATCAAAGCACATATGATCTTTCTCACACACTTTCATACTTATTTTTGTGAGATATTCAATTACATTCCACACACTCAAATTTCCACACTTTCTCACCACTTGCATCAGAAATGTTCTTGCATTTTGTAAACAAAGATTTTGGTACCCAAATGCTTTATAGCCCTTCTAGGATTTTCCACCTAAAAGAGGAAAGATAGGCCAAAATGCAATGTAAACATTCAACAATTAATGTCATATGGGTCCAATATTCCTATATGAGATGAAATAAATGTAAATAACTGATAAAAGCTATTGATTATGTATGCAAAACTAAGAAATGCAAAGTGTTTGAAAACACAGTGTTGTATGCAAACATGAACTAAAAGTATTAACAAACAAGAACATAACTTAATGAAATTGAATGAGGTGCACCTGGAGATTACAAGTTGAAGATGGAAGGTTTTGGAATGTTACAGAGATCAGTGTTGAAGCCCACTAGGACTCATTCACCATAGATGGTGAATTAGTCATGTTTCTAGTAAAATATGCCATAACAGGCTTCAGGATGCTGGGAACACAAAAATTTAGAAAACACTTTTTCCAACCTGGCAGTGGGACTCATTTTCCATAGATGGCGAATTGGTCCACCTGTCAATTTCTGGAAAGTCAAGGCTTAACTCTATGGGTCCTGGTCTGCACTTTTCTACCTGACTGTTGGATCTGAATTTGGAAAATATGATGGGAAAGCACTCTCCAAGCTTCAAATAGGGTTATGTTGACTTTGATGACTTTATAACACCTTTTTGAAACCTTTCTCCTTGACAAATATGCCTACAAGATCTACAAACACACATGCAAAGAGGGGAAAAAGGGTTAAGGGTTAGAGTTTAGGGGTTTGCCTTGGTCAAACCCCAATTTGGTAATCAAACCCTTGATAATGAAATGAAATAAATAAGGAATGATGAAAAAATAACATGCAATGTCATAAACTCACCAAACCCTTGATGTTGAAGTCTGAAGATATGTTGCTCCAAGATGCTTGAATGCTTGATTGAATGCTAGAGTGCCTAAATGTTATGATGAATGCATGAATACTTAAATGAATGAATGAATGGATGAATGGGGTGATTGGGGGTAAAAATCAATATAAAATCATGTATTTATACACAATTATACCCTAATTTCCCAAAAAATACATCACAGGATGACCTTAGGTCTTACAGAATAAAAACCCACCAGTAATTTGAATTTATTTTTATTTTTGTGCCAAGAGGGACTCATTCACCCCTAGTGGCGAATGGGTCCCACTCAAGGCATGTGAATGGGTGTTGGGAATTAAGTTGTCTTAAATGATATTTATCAGGTTTATATTCAAAATACACTTAATTAAGGAATGCAAGTGCATAAAGGGGCCAAATAAAGCATAAGAAAGGTGTATTTGTTGACGACAAGTCTAGAAAAGCATGAAAGTTTGTTACAAGACTTTACAACACTTTAAAATAAGACTTGGTAAGTGAAAAAAGGGGGTATGTAAGCAAATTATAATAAGAAGAGTCTAGAAAAGTGTGAAAATGTGTCACAACACTTCACAACACCTTTACAAGACATCATAAAGTCTTAATGATTCATAAAGATTCAAGACCTAATGTGAATGTGTGGGCCACATTGCAACATTAAATCAAGGAAAAATCAAGCCAAATAAGCACAAGGAGGGAAAAAACAAGAAAAATTAGAACAATTACTTTTTCCATGGCCACAACTAGCTCCCACTTTAGTGAGAGGATGAACTTGCTTGAAACTCACACTAAAGTAGTAGGATATGCAGTCTAGAGGGGTCCAAATGCACTAATGCTTGGTGAGTGAGACAAAAAAAATCAAGAGGGATGATCAAGCCCCCAAGATCAAGATCCCATGGCAAACCAATCATAAGCACAAAAGAACACACATGACAATTATGAAAAAGAATGAAAGCGAGAAGAGAAAGCTTTGATCGTTTATCTAGCTCGTTGTGGATCAGATCTAGGTTGTTTGTTTGGAAAGAAAATGCATACTCACTTTGGGGCAACAGAACTCGTGGTTGTTTGCTAGGTGAGAAAGCCCAAAAGTTGAGAAACATACACTCATGACTAGTATGTACTCACAAACACATTGGTGGCTATGGGAAAAAGTCATGCCTCAGAATGGGCTTCCTGCTCAACCATACTAAAGTTATACCTCCTGATAACTTTCATAAGGCACCACAAAGGACAGTGTTGTTTCATGCTTCATGAGACAAGAAAAGCTTTGTACATGCTTAGAACTCATGAACAAATGGGATGGCACCACAGGCATGCAAGTTGTGTTTTGCAAGGTAGAAATGTAAATGCAAAATGCAATATGCAAAAGATGTTCAAAGGGGTCTTGCTTAGTTCATGTGAGGTTTATAACTTAGGGAACATTGTGTCTAATGTCTCCAAGAGAGGACCAATCAAAGGATAGAATATTCAAAATTTAGGGGTGCAGTGTGTCACATCAGGCCACTAAGAGGAATGTAATATGCTAAGATAGATCATGCTTATGAAGGACACTATACCCAATGTCATCCACAAAGCAACAAACACATCGTATGGAATAAGAAGGTTGCACTAAGAACCAAAAAAATGCAAATGAATAATGCCAATGTATGCCCCCACTTTAAAGGAATTGCTACACACTGTTCTGTAAGAAATTACTTTAAATTAGCGAATGAAAAATGCAAACAAGAAAGATGACATGAGATCTAACTTGGAAAGCCCTTATTCCAATTCATACATTTCCAAGTAAGGCTGTGTCATGCAAATGAAAAAGGAACAAAAGAAAGAGGGGTTTCCCCCAAAAAGGAACACACCAAACACATAAGGATCCATGGATTTTGGGTTAGTATGTTCGTTGTTGAAATGTTTTGATTAAAGAGCTCAAAACTGTCATCATTCCCCAAATACACATAGAACTGGAAAAATGACACAAAGAGAACAAAAACAAAAGAAAACGAAAAATCTATTTTGAGTCAAAATGGAAGAGACATAGGATGTCTCAACACTTTGCATCATCCCCAAAAGGAAAATACAAGCAAATGAAAGTGAAAAGGTGGATGAAATTGAAAAAATCCTTTGGGTCAACATGAAAGAGACTTCATAGTCTCAATACCTTGCATCATCCCCAAAAGGAAAATAGAAAACAAAAGGGAAAAAGAAAATAGAAAGACCTTTTGGGTGAACATGGAAGAGACATAGAGCATCTTAATGCTTTACGTCATCCCCAAAAGGAAAACACAAAACACAAGAAAAAAGGAAAATAGAAAGACCTTTTGGGTCAACATGGAAGAGACATAGGGCATCTCAATGCTTTGTGTCATCCCCAAAAATAAAAAAGAAAAAAACAAAAAGAAAAAAAGAAAAAAAGTGAAAGCAATGTATGACATATAGAAGAATGAAGGTACAAATAGAGGAATTTCACAAAGAGAGAACATCAAATGACACATCACGAGGAATCACATGACACACACATGAATGAAAAGAAAAATACTATTAATGCAAAGGATATCCGACCATCAAACACCTCATTGACCTCCCAAGATCTCAGTTAGGATAAGCGGAAGGTGAAAAACATAGCTAGGGGAAAAGGACAAATGCATTACTAGGACAAGGCTAACAACTTCTTGCCCCCACTGGGTGCAAGGAAAGAATGAGCTGAGATAGGTGATGGGAAAGACTATGCAATAGTGAGAATGGAATATTCTACAACTAGTGCATGATGAGGTGTGGGAAAGTGTACTATGGGATGCTGGGATAGCAGTCTGTGTCATCGAAGTGGTACTTACTCAGTTTTTCCTTTAACAATGTCAAACACTCATCACTTCTATGTCCAAGAACATGATGGTATTTAGAGTAGGGTATATTGGAATCTTTTGGACATATTACCAGCCTATTCATAGGTGGTAATAGGATGAGACCTCTATTTAAAAGTATTTGCAGTTTCCTTTCACATTCAAGTGGTGGATGAAGAGGAAACTTTAGTTTTTTCAACTTGTAAGGTTGTTTGTGTTTACTAGATTCACCTTTTTCATGAATTGAAGTAGGAAGAGAACCCATAGGAAGCCTTTCATTCTTGTCATTATTATCATGTAAGGGTTGTTCATGTGGAAGGAGAACATTCAAATCAGGGGTGAATCAAAGATCTCCATTCCATCATCATAAAGTCTTCAATATGCTAAAGGAGGCTTGCTGTCATGAGGGGGATCTTGATATCCTAACCCGATTGTTTTTTCATCTTTTGGATTTTCTTTTAACAGTTGATGAATGTTATGCTTAGTTGTTGTGTCACATCCTTGTTTGCTTAGTATGGTAAAATCTTTTCCATAAGTTTCTTCAAGGTTAATTGAATTACTAGTGACATTGTGATCATAGAATGATTGAGGAGTCACTTGTCTAGAAGAACTAGGTTTTCTTGAGGGAGGGAACTTAGGTCCTTCATTGGTTTCAGGATGTAAATACCCAAACATATCAAGAGGTGATACAAGAGGAAGGTATGATTGTTTCATGGATGGATAAAAGGATGCATTAGCTTCAAGGTTTTCAAGGAATTCATTTAAAAACTTATTCATGCTATCATCATCTTCTCCAATGATTTCAACAACACGAGGAGGACATCCATGAGGAGTTGAAGGAGAATGAGGAAGCTCAAGGTCATTAGGATCAGTTCCAAAGTAACAATTTGACATGTCCACTAAAGACTTTAATGATATCCAAAACTTATTAAAGAAAAAAGCCATGATGAAAATGAAAGAAAACTAAATACAAGAAATAGACTAAAAAAAACAATCTGGAGAGTATGACATAATGCAATAACAGAAAACTAAAATGAAAAAAATGTTCTAGAAGTAATAGAAATTGTAGTGCAAAATGTGCAACTGGACTAATTCGGCCAGTGTGGCGAATGAGTCTAGAGATGATTTATTTGAAAATTTTCAAAAAATTTAAGATTATTTTTATGCTTTTTAGATTTTCTAATGCAAGACTACATGATGCAGATGCATAATTTTAAATGAAAATTAGATGATCTTTTCACTAATGCAATTTTGAGAACCCTAGGATACAAAACAATGCAAAACCTAATGCAATGTTGATGCAAGCTAATGCTAGGATGTAAATGCGCTTGAAATCAGAAGTGAAATTTTTCTAAAGTCAGGTTCACCAAAATGTAAACAAAGATTTTGGCACCTGAATGCTTTTTGGCCCTTCTAGGGTTTTTCACCTAAAAGGGGAAAGATGGGCCAAAATGCAATGTAAACATTCAAGAATTAATGTGATATGGACTGTGAAATATGCCTAGATGAGATGAACTAAATGCAAGTAACTAATAAAATCTATTGATTATGTATGCAAAACGAAGAAATGCAAAGTGTTTGAAAACATAGTGTTGTATGCAAACATGAACTAAAAGTATGAACAAACAAGAACAAAACTTAATGAAATTGAATGAGGCACACCTAGAGCTTGAAAGTTGATGTTGGAAGGTTTTGGAATGCTGTAGAGATTAGTGTTTAAGCCCACTGAGACTCATTCTCCACATATGGTGAATTAGTCATGTTTCTAGTAAAATCTGCCAAAATAGGTTTCAGGATGCCGGGAACACAAAACTTCAGAAAACTCTTTTTCCAGCTTGACAGTGGGACTCATTCACCATAGATGGTGAATCAGTCCACGTACAGATTTCTAAAAAGTCAAGGGTCAACTCTATGGGTCCTGGTCTGCACTTTTCTACCTGACAGCTTATAGGATCTGAATCTGGAAAATTTGATAGAAAAGCACTCTCCAAGCTTCAAATAGGGTTATGTTGACTTTGATGGCTTTGTAACACTTTTTTGACACCTTTATCCCTGACAAAATCTTCCTGTCTCAGAAAACACACATGTAAAGAGGGGGAAAAGGGTTAAGGGTTAGAGTATAGGGGCTCTGCTCAATGTCACCACTAATTTGGTAACCAAACCCTTGATAATGAAATGAAATAAAGAAGGAATGATGAAAAAATAACATGCAATGTCGTAAACTCACCAAACCCTTGATGTTGAAGTCTAAAGATACGCTGCTCCAAGATACTTGAATGTTTATCTGAATGCTAAAGTGCCTAAATGCTATGATGAATGCATGAATACTTGAATGAATAAGTGAATAGATTAATGGGTGTATCGGGGGGGGGGGGTGGTTAAAATAAATAGAAAATCATATATTTATACACAATTATGCTCTAATTTCTTGAAAATACATCACAAGCCAACCTTAGGTCTTAGGAATAAAAACCTACCAGTAATTTGAATTTATTTTGATTTTTGTGCCAAGAGGGACTCATTCACTCATCATGGTGAATGGGTCCCACTTAAGGCAAGTGAATGGGTGTTGGGAATT